>CADEBD010000745.1:8401326-8731442 GCA_902825455.1 Arctia plantaginis | reverse complement strand
CCAACTTTAAAAAAAATTTTGGCCCGGCCCTGCAAAAAAGGGAACCAAATTTTTCAAAGGTAAGCTTTTTAATTTGTGTTTTAACAGGCTGTTTTTTTTTAATCTACAGAAAAAAATTTTAAGTTACTTTAAGTGGGAAATGATAATATGTAGAAAAAATTACTTTTAAAATTCCCCGACGCGCATTGGGCCAGCGGGTGGACTAGGCCCTTGATCACCCTAAAATTTGGGTGTTGATGTGATACGTTAAATATTTAAAAAAAATTATTCTGTATCCTATGTCAACAAAGGGGTACCCAAATTTCCTTTTTTCAAGAACTTTTTAAAAAAACCCTATTTATGAGGCTTATATATCAAAATAATAAAGGGACAATGAGTAATATAAAAAAAAACCGAACTTTATTTTATGTTTTCCAGGGGAATAACCACATTCGGCGATATTATAAAACCCAATTTTGGGGTTAAAAATTTTTAAAAAATGAAAAAAAATATGAGACAGGTTTTAATGCAAAAAAACCTGCCCATGGGTTTGGAGGGCTCCCCTCCCTCCCGAAAAAAAAAAGGAACAAAAACCTGGGAAAAGTGAAAAAAAAAACCGGGACAACTTGATAAAAACATGGTTTCATTTCGCATTATCCCGGGGGCCCAAAAGTTGGAAAAACAGTAGCGACGCAAGTATTAAAAAAAATGACAATCCCGGAAAAACGATGGATTCTAGCCCAAAGCGGGGGGGTGAAAAAGGGTTTTCTTTCCGGGGACCCACCTTTTATACAAATGAAAGGGACAATACGGGAGATCCCCTCGAAAGGACACAAAAATTTTCACGAAAGGGAAAAGGAAAAATTTTTTACCAAACTCCCGCCAAGGGCATTGTTGTCTTTGTTTAACGCCCCAATCTTTCGACGAAAATCTAAAAAAGCTCCGTAAGCTGGGTAAATCAAAACGAATGAAAAACTGGCTGCGAACCCAAACAACAAATTTTGATGAAAAAGCCCAAAAAGCAAATTTGTTCATTTGTTTAAAATTTAAATTTAAGCCTCCAAAAAAATACATTGTGGACGAAATTTAAAGAAAAGGGACGGGCCCATGAAGTTTTGCGTCTGCCACCCCCACCCTTGCGATTTAAAAACCAATAGAAATATATGGAATTTAGTTAAAACAAAGGGTGGCAGACCCAAAAAAGTTACTCAATCCCGAGAGAAAATGAAAAAAATGACGGGGGGAGGCTATAAAGCCCCTTTCAGTTGCTGACTGGGAAAAAAGAAACGAACCAATTGAAAGGTTTTTTTTTAAAAAAGATTGGTACAAAGATCACTCCAAAAATAGCAGGAAAAAAGGAATTAAATTTTCCCTTGGAGGCCCAAGAAACCAGCCCTGAAAGCGAAATTGTGATGAAGAATCTGATACCATGTCGGGAGTTTAAAAAAATTAATTATTGTACGAAAAAAAATGATTTAAAAAAAATGTCTTTATACCTTTTTTTTGGTTTTTTTTTTTAAAATTTTGGGCTAAATTTAAGCCCATTGTTCACGTAAAAACCGCATGTCTGCGTTACGCTATTCATTTGAGATTCAAAGCATTTTGAAATAAAATTTTGTCGGAGGAGAAGCAGCGCCGCATTTTCCCTTTTTTTACTATAAAAATGATTTAGACTATTCCCCAAAAAAGTCCCCGCAATGAAAAAACTAGCGCCCTTCATTTTTGTCGTTCTTTTTTGGGCAAGCTTTTTAATATCATATCGGTCCATAGTTCAATTTAAGTGCAAAAATCATGATTTTAAAAGACCCCTTTATCACAAAACAAAAACCCTTTTTTCAACATAAAAAAAAATGGTAATTTATTTTTTTTTTAAAACATGATTTTAAATTTTTTATTGCAAACGGCCCCGCCGAAAAAGTCACAGAGCGGGGTTTGCACATTTAATTGAGGGTTTAACATAGGGAATCCCCGTTATATTCCCAAAGGGGAAGGCCCGCCTTTTTGTGGCCCAAAATATTCGTTATTGACCCAAAATTTTCATGAAAAACTACGCATCGTAAACCCTCCGTTGCTCAAAAACGCCCCCCCATCAAAAATGTTGTAGCCCCGGGAAATTCATTATCATAAAATAACATCACCCCAAAAAAACCCACGAAAACATTGCAATATTTTATTTTTTTTAACAGGTCTAACAATTGGAACAATAGCCGTGGTGGAAAATGGCCCGGTTCCAAAAAATTTTGGGGGGAGGAAACAAAATTTGGCAAAAAGGGAATGGTTTCGTCGAGATTCAGTAAGGGGGGTCAAAATTCCCGGGGGCGGCGGAGGGGGCAGGGGTGGAGATTTGGCGGATCAGGGGGGTTTTGGGAGTAAAAAAAGGGAAATTTTTGGCGGCCCCAAAAAAAAGCGTTTTGCCCCAAACTGGGATCCATGTCATTGGGAACCCTTTTAACAAAAACTTTTACAATCCACATTTGCGTATGAACAGATCACCTTATAAGTAGAAGAGTTAGGGGCACCATGAAATACGATAGGGGTAGAGTTTCCAAACCCCCCCATTAAAATTTTTGGTGAAGGTCTTTTCCCCTGTTTATGTTAACGAAAGTAAAAGAACATGGGATACAAAGAGCGCGCCCATTAAACCCCAGGGTGGCCCGTTTGAATCCCCCCCCGGAAAGAATTGGTTTGGGTAGCAAGAACAGGTTCTGGAAAAAATTTGGGCCTAATTTTACCTGCTTTTGTTCACAAAACAACCAGCCTCCAATCAGACTGGAGTGGACCCTTTTGGTTAGTATGGCAACCAACAGAGAATTAGCACAAAAAGTTCAACAAGTTGTACTGTTTTTGGAATGGGCTTATGTTCGCATACTTGTGTTTTTGGGGTGCCCCAAAGAGAGAACAAGTCGTGATTGGGGAGAGGGGGGAAATTTGTTATCGCAACCGGAAGTTTAAATTTGATTTCTTAGAAAAGGCACCCTAATTTGCAAAGAGCAATATTTAGTTTTGGATAAAGCAAACGAATGGGAAGGGGTTTTTGAACCCAAATTAGAAAAACATTGAACAGATTCGACCAGACGACAAAACTTTAATGTGGTCGTACATGGCCGAAAAAGTCAGAAAATTGGGAAAGATTATTTGGGTATGTTCAGTTTAACATGGATTCTGCAGTTTCGGCGAATATAATACCCTTAAAATCTTGATTTTTCCAAGAAAATGAGAAGAAAATAAGTGAGTATATAGAAATTTTTTTAAGCTGCAAATTTTTTTTTAAAATGATGATTTTTATTTAGAATGAAATAAATTGATAAAATTAAAATTTTCCCTAAGAAGATTGAACCTAAGAAAAAAAATTTTTCCTTTTATTTTAGTATGTAAAAATTTTGAATTTTCAATCTTTTGCGGGTTTAAATGTTTATTAAAAAGAGATAGGACAGAGTCAAGAGCCTGGCCCCAAAAACGATAATTTTTGAAAAACAAGGGAAAGTAGAAAAATCACTGGGAAATATAAGACGTAGGTTTGGGCCCAGCAGGTGCATGCAGGGTGCAAAACACAAAAAGAAAAGATGAAGATTATATCAATTCAAAACGGGGCCCGGCCCAGTTACTTTTTTGAAACAGAGTTGCAGCCCGTAAATTGGTAGTTCATAGTTATATACCTGAAGCTTATGATTTTTTATTTAATAAATATTTAAAGTAATGAATTAAAGTTTGTAATTTTTCTTATAAAACCCTGCTTTTGTTTATACTTTCAGGGGCAGGGGCGGAAAGTTTTTGTGTTCTGTTCGAATACTGCCTAAAATTTAAGGGGCAAGTCCCCTGCTCTGGATTTGTACATGACTAAAATGTCTGATGCAGTCATTATTTAGAGAATGCAATAACTCGTCAATATTAAGGTGCCTCATTAGTGCCTTTCACGATTGGACCCAAGGCCGGAATACTTGATGGTATGTCCGTGTATACGGATGCACTTGAGAGTGTGGAAAACCTGGTGAGGGCACTGGTGCACATAAATAACATTAAATTATTGAGTCATAAGATGCTGCGACGGTGCATTGTTGAAAAACTTGACCACATTTGAGATTTATTGGCAATAAGGTCAAGGGTTTTCTGTTTCGGCCAAAAGGAGTTTTGAAGAGGGCAATAAAAATAATATTGAAAATGAAATATGCTTAAAACATCAATCCCCTTTCGTAATACTCCAGGGTTCGCCAGGTGAGAGGCAAATGTTGAATAATTTGGTACATATCTCTGTGTAACTCTTCATGTAAGTAACACAGTTATGAGTTAACATTACGCAGAAAAAAAAGGTTTACTGTTTTTGTTTTTAAATTTTATTTGGTTTTGTTCTAACATGAAATATTTTACAGATGTGGATGGAATTAAATATGTCATAAATTTTGACTATCCTAACTCTTCTGAAGACTACATTCACCGTATTGGTAGGACAGGGCGTTCAAAATCAAAAGGCACATCATATGCCTTTTTCACACCTTCAAATTCTCGGCAAGCTAAGGACTTAGTCTCTGTTCTACAAGAAGCCAATCAGGTAAGGGAAAGTCTAAGAAAACATATTCTATTCCTCATACCTTGGCATGGGTACGTTTTTACATAGCGTAACATGGGAAAGCAAGTATGAGGTACATAAAGACAGCTATATGCCTTCGGTGTCCACACTCTTTGTCTGGATCCCATCCTCAGATGTTGTAACAATATTTTTACTAAGCAAACGATATGTAGTTTAAATTCCATTTTTGATCAATATCCTGTTGTTTACAGACTGTGAACCCTCAAATACAGAACATGGCTGATCGCTGTGGTGGTGGTGGTGGTGGCTGGGAAAAGAAATCGTATGGAGGTGGACGCGGAGGTGGCGGCTCATTAAAAGCGGAAGCAATTTTGGCAGGGTAACGGTGCTGGAACTGGCCACAAGAGATTTAATGATTATTTAATTTTAAAGTACAAAATAACTTTTTGCAAATCTTTGTCTGAGTGTGAAATTAATGTTAAGGAATGTAGAAATGCTTAATTGATAATATTGCAGTTTGTGGTTTTCATGACAGGTTAGATTAAATGTGTAGAAGCATATCTTAACCATCCTTGAATGTATTTTGTTACACTGTGATATTTTTTTAAACTGTGATTCAGAGGATTAGATATTGATAGTGCTACCGTATCTATCAGTAATTGTCTAAGGAAGACCTCTACTATTTATTTAATTTTATTATCATTGTAAGTTTCACATCTTGTGTGTGTCATTCCAATCCCTGTCTGAATAACTATTAAATATAATAATCAATTAAGTTTTGTTTTACTGTTAAGCTAAGTACCTTAGAATGTAACGCATAGGATGTCATGTGCGTTACCACGCAAAAAAGTCGAAATGGTTAAAAAGTAATTACCCCCTTTTTATTAAAAAAAAAGGAAAAAATTAAATTTTTGGGCCCCAAAAATTACAAGAAGTTCGTGGGTTTTTGGGGGGGGGGAAAATTTTATGCTGGGGCCCAATAAAAAAAAGGGTTTCCGTTTCTTTTTTAAAAAAAATTTTTTTTTTTCTTTTTTCCAAAAAATTAAAAAAAAATTTTTTTCCCCTTTTTTTTTTTTCCCCCTTTTTAAAATTTTTTTCCCCAACATTAACCCTATTACAACGCATATGACCTTTAAAATTACATTAAAAAACCCCCATTATTAAAAAATATTTTTAAAACCTTTTACCTCCAAAAAAATTAATTTTCAATTAAAATTTTTCAAATTTACCAACCTCCCAAAATTAAACTTCAATTTTTTTAAAACCTTTCAAAAAAACTTACAATTCACCTAAACATTACGAGAAAACAAAAGCATTCAAAACAATACCTAATCTCCCGGCTGATTATAATCAGTATTATTAGTAATTACTAATTATGCAATAAACAATCCTAAATAAAAAATATTTAAAAAACATGTAGTTTTTTGTAACACTTATGTACATATCCGTAGTAAACTTGCAAATAATATCCTACATATTTTAAAAGCCAGCACAATGTACTGGGTGATCGCTTTTTTGTAACCACCTAAACATGGTCGGGTTACCACAGTCTTGCACCTTCTAATGACTTTTATTTAATTTTCTCGTAAATTATTATATGTACTACGCTGAAATTTTACAGGTAGACAACTGAACTAAACAACTAATTATTGGCATAACATTCAGTTTATATATCCACACACAGGTTTATCGGTGGCCAAAAAAGGCCCGCACACATTGTGATCGTGAACGTTGAGAGCTACATTTCATCATAACTTTTTAGTCACTTACAGTATTATTACGAAAATTCGTATACATTTGAAGGTAGTTACAAGCAATAGAATAACGTTTTAAGTAAGTCTTTAGAGGGCTTATTTAAAGTGTTAGGACGTATTGAAGTGTTTTCATACTTACCTAAATAATTTTTAAACGGTCCATTAATTTTGTTATTTTATTGTCGAACAAATTAAAACTAATCCTTAAGAAGTTATGTACAAAAGATGGTTACAATCCGCTTACCCGTTTCAGAGATCCAGCAAACCCACAAACGTTACTCCAGCAGGATTTCGAATAACTTCGCACCCGAAGAAAATATAAATACCAAATAAGTTGTAACATTTACCTAGTCCAGATAACTAATTATTTAGCTAAAATTTATTTCAATATTACAATTAAAAAAGAAAATGTCTGGCTGCGGTAACGTTTCAAACGTTACCCCAGCAGGAAATGTTTTTTTGAAATAACTAAAAAAGTTTAAGTGAAACAAATTTAAAAATGTGCTTAACAATTACAGAAGGGGAGCAACTAATTATCTATAAAGTTTAAATGACCATTTTCGACATTATTTTGCTGGGGTAACGCACACATGTTACAACTTATTTGTATTTTCTTCGGGTGCGAAGTTATTCGAAATCCTGCTGGAGTAACGTTTGTGGGTTTGCTGGATCTCTGAAACGGGTAAGCGGATTGTAACCATCTTTTGTACATAACTTCTTAAGGATTAGTTTTAATTTGTTCGACAATAAAATAACAAAAATAATGGACCGTTTAAAAATTATTTAGGTAAGTATGAGAACACTTCAATACGTCCTAACACTTTAAATAAGACCTCTAAAGACTTACTTGAAACGTTATTCTATTGCTTGTACCTACCTTCAAATGTATACGAATTTTCTTAAGAATACTGTAAGTGACTAAAAAGTTATGATGAAATGTAGCTCTCCACGTTCACGATCACAATGTGTGCGGCCTTTTTTGGCCACCGATAAACCTGTGTGTGGATATATAAACTGAATATATAGTTGTTTAGTTCAGTTGTCTACCTGTAGAATTTCAGCGTCGTACATATAATAATTTATGAGATAATTAAATAAAAGTCATTAGAAGGTGCAAGACCGTGGTAACCCGACCATGTTTAGGTGGTTACAAAAAAGCGATCACCCAGTACATTGTGCTGTCTTTTAAAATGTTTAGTGTAATACACCTTACGATTTCGGTACAGTTGCGTACAGTGTTAAATACATTCAATATTTATTCATTATTATTACCTATTATTTATTTTGTTTTTTTTCCCTAATTGATCTTAAGCACTAGTTTCTTTACTTAAAATTTATTTAGTCTTTTTTACTACCGGAGCTACAATCAACAGAAAATCTGCACTGGTCCGCTAAAATTATAAATATGTAGATACATGTATGAACGATTCACCTGACTGCAGTAAATCGAAAATTTACACCAATAAGAAATCGTTTCATTTCTTTGATTTTTTTTTGCAAAGAAATAACACTAAAGTAATTGTATTGGGGTGTATAGAGCTTAGACTTGAATGCATCAAAATATTTAAAGCAACAAGTCATCTACAATAAGTTAAAATAGACCGAATAGTAGAAGAATACAGTTGTAAATTAGAATGCATCAACATTGCATCGCCCAACAGTCGTATACCTCGTAAGAGTAGGTAATATTGTTCTGTGGTCTATACCGAGAACCGAGAATTATCTATACCTATGTACCTACCTGTGACTGTTGATTTCTGTTAAAATCGAAGAGTTGTTGAATGATATTTTGATATAATAACGGTAATTTAATTTATCGAATGAAAGTGATACATTTTTATAGATACAATTATTGGTCAGATAATATTTGTCAATCAAGAATCGCTGATAATATGTACATCCTTCGCTAGAACGCGGTAGGGGAGGGGCGAAGGGATACTTCATTGTTTGCAATTTGCATCTAGTGCACTAAACTTGACCCTTAGGCAGATAATATACGTGTTGTAAAGTACTTGTGCGCTTCCGCTTTCTATTTTTGTAAATATTTATCGTATTCTTGAGAGTTCTTCAATATGTGTGTACCTAAATACTAATAATAGGCATTAATGCTAATTCGATTCAATTTAAGTAATTGTCAATTCTTGTCTTAGGATATTAATTACTAATGCTAATATTGAAATTTCGTTCAGGGTGAACAAATTAAAAACGATCATAACTTTTAGGTAGGTATATCACTTATTACCAATTTTACATAAATAATTTATTTTACTATAATTTAACTCACCGCGATTTTGTGATCAAATATTTTATTTTCTCCAACATTATTACAGAAATAATGCAATACAGAGTTTGTTCGCGATATGCTAGCCTAAGTCGATTCATCACTTAAAAAAATCCCCATCTATTCACAAAATACCTATTTACAACGCATACGTTACACTCTTCAAAACTTATCATTTCATTTCATTTCATATTTCTTAAATTACCTATACCTACCCTAAAATTAAACTTCAATTAACAAATACTACGCAGGTACCAATTCTATGAACAACTATAAACAATTCACCTAAACATTACGAGAAAACAAAAGCATTCAAAACAATACCTAATCTCCCGGCTGATTACTAATTATGCAATAAACAATCCTAAATAAAAAATATTTAAAAAACGTAGTTTTTTGTAACACTTATGTACATATCCGTAGTAAACTTGCAAATAATATCCTACATATTTTAAAAGCCAGCACAATGTACTGGGTGATCGCTTTTTTGTAACCACCTAAACATGGTCGGATTACCACGGACTTGCACCTTCTAATGACTTTTATTTAATTATCTTGTAAATTATTATATGTACGACGCTGAAATTCTACAGGTAGACAACTGAACTAAACAACTAATTATTGGCATAACATTCAGTTTATATATCCACACACAGGTTTATCGGTGGCCAAAAAAGGCCGCACACATTGTGATCGTGAACGTGGAGAGCTACATTTCATCATAACTTTTTAGTCACTTACAGTATTCTTACGAAAATTCGTATACATTTGAAGGTAGTTACAAGCAATAGAATAACGTTTCAAGTAAGTCTTTAGAGGTCTTATTTAAAGTGTTAGGACGTATTGAAGTATTTTCATACTTACCTAAATAATTTTTAAACGGTCCATTACTTTTGTTATTTTATTGTCGAACAAATTTAAACTAATCCTTAAGAAGTTATGTACAAAAGATGGTTACAATCCGCTTACCCGTTTCAGAGATCCAGCAAACCCACAAACGTTACTCCAGCAGGATTTCGAATAACTTCGCACCCGAAGAAAATACAAATACCAAATAAGTTGTAACATTTACCTAGTCCAGATAACTAATTATTTAGCTAAAATTTATTTCAATATTACAATTTAAAAAGAAAATGTCTGGCGCACGCACACAGTTTTGTATCTAAATGGTGGCCAAGCCAGTATCAGTGACACTCGTGTGCGTTACCCCAGCAAAATAATGTCGAAAATGGTCATTTAAACTTTATAGATAATTAGTTGCTCCCCTTCTGTAATTGTTAAGCACATTTTTAAATTTGTTTCACTTAAACTTTTTTAGTTATTTCAAAAAAACATTTCCTGCTGGGGTAACGTTTGAAACGTTACCGCAGCCAGACATTTTCTTTTTTAATTGTAATATTGAAATAAATTTTAGCTAAATAATTAGTTATCTGGACTAGGTAAATGTTACAACTTATTTGGTATTTATATTTTCTTCGGGTGCGAAGTTATTCGAAATCCTGCTGGAGTAACGTTTGTGGGTTTGCTGGATCTCTGAAACGGGTAAGCGGATTGTAACCATCTTTTGTACATAACTTCTTAAGGATTAGTTTAAATTTGTTCGACAATAAAATAACAAAAATAATGGACCGTTTTAAAATTATTTAGGTAAGTATGAAGTGTGCGTTACCCCAGCAAAATAATGTCGAAAATGGTCATTTAAACTTTATAGATAATTAGTTGCTCCCCTTCTGTAATTGTTAGGCACATTTTTAAATTTGTTTCACTTAAACTTTTTTAGTTATTTAAAAAAAACATTTCCTGCTGGGGTAACGTTTGAAACGTTACCGCAGCCAGACATTTTCTTTTTTAATTGTAATATTGAAATAAATTTTAGCTAGATAATTAGTTATCTGGACTAGGTAAATGTTACAACTTATTTGGTATTTATATTTTCTTCGGGTGCGAAGTTATTCGAAATCCTGCTGGAGTAACGTTTGTGGGTTTGCTGGATATCTGAAACGGGTAAGCGGATTGTAACCATCTTTTGTACATAACTTCTTAAGGATTAGTTTAAATTTGTTCGACAATAAAATAACAAAAATAATGGACCGTTTTAAAATTATTTAGGTAAGTATGAAGTGTGCGTTACCCCAGCAAAATAATGTCGAAAATGGTCATTTAAACTTTATAGATAATTAGTTGCTCCCCTTCTGTAATTGTTAGGCACATTTTTAAATTTGTTTCACTTAAACTTTTTTAGTTATTTAAAAAAAACATTTCCTGCTGGGGTAACGTTTGAAACGTTACCGCAGCCAGACATTTTCTTTTTTAATTGTAATATTGAAATAAATTTTAGCTAGATAATTAGTTATCTGGACTAGGTAAATGTTACAACTTATTTGGTATTTGTATTTTCTTCGGCTGCGAAGTTATTCGAAATCCTGCTGGAGTAACGTTTGTGGGTTTGCTGGATCTCTGAAACGGGTAAGCGGATTGTAACCATCTTTTGTACATAACTTCTTAATGATTAGTTTTAATTTGTTCGACAATAAAATAACAAAAATAATGGACCGTTTAAAAATTATTTAGGTAAGTATGAAAACACTTCAATACGTCCTAACACTTTAAATAAGACCTCTAAAGACTTACTTGAAACGTTATTCTATTGCTTGTAACTACCTTCAAATGTATACGAATTTTCGTAAGAATACTGTAAGTGACTAAAAAGTTATGATGAAATGTAGCTCTCCACGTTCACGATCACGATGTGTGCGGCCTTTTTTGGCCACCGATAAACCTGTGTGTGGATATATAAACTGAATGTTATGCCAATAATTAGTTGTTTAGTTCAGTTGTCTACCTGTAGAATTTCAGCGTCGTACATATAATAATTTACGAGATAATTAAATAAAAGTCATTAGAAGGTGCAAGTCCGTGGTAATCCGACCATGTTTAGGTGGTTACAAAAAAGCGATCACCCAGTACATTGTCACGGTACTATTATAATACAGTACTCCAACTTCATACAAACGGACGAAACGCGAGCTATACCTACGCGCCTCGATGTCGGGGTGCGCTCGGGGCGCAGACAGTCACGGCTGTACCGCAGTGTCGAACGGACGGTGTGTTGTTTCTTTAACAATAACCGCGCGATTTTTTCTCTAAAAATCAGTTAATATGACGAGTAGGAAATATTGTGCTGTTTTTGGTTGTATGAATTCGTCAATAACGCATCCAGACATAAGTTTTTTTAAATTACTTGGAAACTCTGAAAGGTAACACTATAATAATTTTACTTTACTTAATAATAATTAATAAAATAATAATTTTACTTACTAGTAGGTAGATGCATAATATGTGTCTTTTTAATGGATAAGTATTTCCTTTTATCTCACAAAAAAAGGTGTTTGGATTAATAAATAAAGCGAATAGAGTAACGGAAAGTTATTGAGACGAGTGAAATAGGTAGTTATATGCGGTTCTGAATGAATCATGATACGGTAGGTAACTACTTACACTTGTGTTAAAACTTCGGTGCATGTGTGTTTTGTTACTTTGCATAATTCAAAGTAAAGACGTGGTATTTTATTATTAATAATATTTGTTTATTATCTGTGTGTATGAATAATACTAGATTTTTTTTTTACCGTCTGTGTGTCATTAGATAGTTTTCGAAATTTTCACAAAAGTTTCTGCTGGTACTGTAACAACATATACCACTAAAAACTGGTTTTATTTTCTCGGTATTAACAACAACAGCTAGACTCATATATAATATTTAGATGTTTGAGGGTTGTGATTTTAAAACATTCGTAGTCAGCTGTTCAGCTTTTTAATAATTAATTAATTGGTGACCAAAGAATTTTTGTTTTGAGTTGTTGCGAGTTGTAGGTAGGTACCTAATTTATGGACACGTTAATAAGCTGAGATAAAAAGTTACTTACTCGTCAGCTGTTTCTTGCATTCTAGTTGAGTAGGCAGGTGTTGGAGTTTCTAAAGATTGGAGTTTTGTAACGCGTATGGAGAAAGCACATTTTTTTTATTTTATAGAAGGATTTTTAAGCTATTGCATAGCTTTTATTTTACTTTGTGAGCTCTCTGAGCGCGGCGCGGCGCGGTGACCGAATCAAGAAATTCTCAAAACCTAACGAAAAATACCTGACACCACGCAGATTTTTTTCTTTAAAAAAAAATAATTATGCTACAGCTTTACCGCGGCAGTCTCCGAGAGTGCCACATGTATTTTTTTTTCAGACGTCTTCAATGTTTGCAACTGATCCGGCGAGATGATTTGGAAAACAAACCTAACTTTAGTTCCTACCAAGTTTGTGAAAAACATTTTAATTTGGAGGATGTATTACATTCATCAAATAGAAAACTTTTAAAAAAGAATGCCCTACCATTGTTGATGCTGCCAAGCTAAGCTAGTACTGATCCAGGAGTCTCTCTAAAAGAAGATAAACAAACCCAAACTGCTCCGTTGGTAGGAAATGAAAATAGTACACAGACTGAAAATGCAACAAATGAAATCTTTGCTCAAATCTCAACGAGTCTCTCTAGCAACACTCCAAGAAAAAGAAAATTGAAACTTGAACTCCTCCAATGCAGAAAGAAAATAAAATAATTAAATCTACCAATCAAAAAACAACACGCATTTTTATTGAACACTTCCTATTCAATATACAAAGTATTTCATTTATTTATATAAAAAGGATATTTACAATCACAAATCTAAATAGAAACAGAAGGTAAGCAAATATAATTAAAATGCTGGAGACGGGCAGCCCTAACGCATGTTTACGTACCGCGCGGCTGTAGGCATTTATTTCTATCATGCGGCCGAGTTACACTACTGTATTATAATTGTACCGTGACATTGTGCTGGCTTTTAAAATATGTAGGATATTATTTGCAAGTTTACTACGGATATGTACATGAGTGTTACAAAAAACTACATGTTTTTTAAATATTTTTTATTTAGGATTGTTTATTGCATAATTAGTAATCAGCCGGGAGATTAGGTATTGTTTTGAATGCTTTTGTTTTCTTGTAATGTTTAGGTGAATTGTTTATAGTTGTTCATAGAATTGGTACCTGCGTAGTATTTGTTAATTGAAGTTTAATTTTAGGGTAGGTATAGGTAATTTAAGAAATATGAAATGAAATGAAATGATAAGTTTTGAAGAGTGTAACGTATGCGTTGTAAATAGGTATCTTGTGAATAGATGGGGATTTTTTTAAGTGATGAATCGACTTAGGCTAGCATATCGCGAACAAACTCTGTATTGCATTATTTCTGTAATAATGTTGAAGAAAATAAAATATTTGATCACAAAATCGCGGTGAGTTAAATTATAATAAAATAAATTATTTATGTAAATTTAGTAATAAGTGATAAACCTACCTAAAAGTTATGATCGTTTTTTTTTTGTTCACCCTGAACGAAATTTCAATATTAGCATTAGTAATTAATATCCTAAGACAAGAATTGACAATTACTTAAATTGAATCGAATTAGCATTAATGCCTATTATCAGCAATTAGGTACACACATATTGAAGAACTCTCAAGAATACGATAAATATTTGCAAAAATAGAAAGCGGAAGCGCACACGTACTTTACAACACGTATATTATCTGCCTAAGGGTCAAGTTTAGTGCACTAGATGCATATTGCAAACAATGAAGTATCCCTTCGCCCCTCCCCTCCCGCGTTCTAGCGAAGGATGTATTATCAGCGATTCTTGATTGACAAATATTATCTGACCAATAATTTTATCTATAAAAATGTATCACTTTCACTCGATAAATTAAATTACCGTTATTATATCAAAATATCATTCAACAACTGTTCGTTTTTAACAGAAATCAACAGTCACGGGCTCAACGCTTAACGGTAGGTACAAGAGCAATTCTCAAAATAATGCTGAATGATTATTGTAGGGTTGTCCCATAAATTGACTTAATTTTTTTAAATGGTAGAAAAATATTATGTTCAAGATAATAATTAAATAAATAAAATCACTGAATTACTGTTTACATTCCTGCTTTCATTCTTATGACAAATTGATAATTTATGAAAAAAAAAAAAAAGATAAACTATTGAGTGTGCAAATGTATGGAGAGTGATGTGTCCCATTTAGCAGTGTATGACTTTCCATAAGCTTTATTTTTAAATATTATGGGCTGGCATTAAATTTTTTGGTGCTATTTTACGCTGTTACTATCAATTTATCCCTCGAATATACAATTTTGCGAAAAACAATGCATATTTTAAAAATAAATATATTTTATAACATGTCTTTAAAAAGTTCCTTATGCCGTTTCTTATTTTGTTACGTGGTTTATGGAAAATATTTAAAAACAAGTAAGTAGATTATGGTTTTCTGTGCACTCTTAACATTAGAGAAGAACGTAAAGCTAAAAGTAGCATTGCCACTTGTCAAATTCATTTGAAAATATCGTTTCATTGTGTGGTGCTCGCCGGATTCAAAATTTTCTTCTTGTTTTGTAACTGTATTAACAAGGGTAAGTTTATAATTTTTAATGTTTATAGTATTAAGAATAGATAATTGTTTAATAAATTTTTGATATCTTATTACATACAGTCGATTTTATAAAATTTTATTGTAGAAATACATGAAATGAAACTTATGGTCTATGTTCGTTACTTCCTCTTTGGTTACTTTTGCGTGGTTATGTATAAGAAGAATATGAAGTAACAAAATAGGAATACGTAAGGCAGAGTCTACATTGCATTTTTACCCAACTATGGCACAATATAAGGGAGGGAATTATTTTTTACTTTATGTCTATAAGTATGTAGTTCTTTTGGTAACCGACTTCAAAAAAGGAGGTTCTCAGTTTGACCTGTATGTTTGTATGTATGTACGTATATATGGTTGTCCGCGATTTTCTCAAAAACTACTGATTCTATTTGGGTTGGGTTTTCACCATTGGTTTCGTGTGTTTAAGTGGGTCGTAGATGGCTCAGATTAACAATTACACCCAGTAAGTAGGTGGCATTTCAATGGGGTTCTAGGGTTATATTCTATTTTACGATTTTTTGTTGTGGTTTTGAGTGTGGTTTCCTGAATTCACCTGATAAAAAACCCTCGCTGAGTTTCTTCTCAGCTGAGCTGTTTTTGAGGTCACAATAGATTTCAGTTTTAAGTTGACGTGATTGCCTAGGAATCTTCATGATATTAAAGAAAGTTTGAATTTTAATGGTTGAGATTGTACCCGGCGCTGCCAATCGGGTGCACAAGACAACGTCTGTCGAGACAGAGCTGTCTATTCATAAATAATTCAGTAGTTCCTTTCAATAAATATTCAAATTATTTTACTAAATGTTGTTCATTAATCTTTTTCTACACATGGCGGAATGAAGCAGGTATATGCGTTTAGGATGAGATTTTGTTTGTTTATTTTTTGACTTAAACGTAGTTAGGTATTTACTAAAAACCATCGTCATTAGCTAGTTTTAAATGTATAAGTAATTGTTTGCAGTTAATTCAAGAATGCCATTAACAAACGCAGAAAAGCAGAGACGCTATAGAGAGCGCCTTAAACAAGATCCAGAAAAATTTGATAACTACAGAAAAAAAAATTTAGAGAGATAAAAGAGAATGAAGAAGAAGAAGAATGAAGAGTTTATTGGATAATATATATGTTTGGTGCCCTAATTGTGATTTTTTCTTATATGATCATTACACTCCAGACGAGCGTGAGATTTGCAATGCGTAATTTTTATAATAATTTCATAACTATTACTAAATAATACTTAAGTTTATTTGATATACCATTTGTGATTTAGACATACTTACCTATAAGGATTTTTGATTTATTTACTTGAGAATAAGTATAATTATATTTTTTAATAGTACTACTGTACTAATGAATACTTTCAACGACAGTTCTTTTAAAATACTGTACTCGAACCAAATTCGTAATTTCTAAGATAGCTAACTAACATCATTCTCAATCTTAAGTTCGAATTATGTTAAATAAAAACATTGTTTTGAAGTGTATTGTATACTCAGCCTTATAAGTTCTTGTTTTGTTACCAAAGTTCCTAATTTGTTACTGTCCTAATTGAGATGACTGATTTTTCTCTTAATATTTAAAATTTAACATTTTTTTATAATAATTAAGAATGTTATAGCATAGATTGTTGATTTATTTTGTAATTTTAAATAAAAAATGACTGAGATTCTGCCTGTGAACTTAATAATTTAAAATGTTTTCCAAGCAGGTGTTCCAAAGGTAACGAAATGGACAAAATGTTGTCTATTTCTTCTAAAGTATTGATCTTATAATTAAAGTTTTCTGTTCTCTGTCTGTGTTTTCATTTAAAATATTTAAAATTTATTAAAAAGATTTGCAATCTTTTACGTGTTTTCATTTTTAACGAATTTTATTCGGTAACGTAATAAGAACATTTTTAGACCATTGCCTTCAGAACTTATATTTTTTTTCAAGAAATATTAAATAAATAAGGTAGTTTTATAAAAAATAATAAAATTTGATTATATCTTTATTAATTGGAAACATTAACAAGTAGGGTACTGTCTTTTTTTTTTTTAAAGTCAAAATAAAAATTATTCAGCATTATTTTGAGAATTGCTCACAAAGGTATAGATAATTCTCGGTTCTAGGTATAGACCACAGAACAATATTACCTACTCTTACGAGGTATACGACTGTTGGGCGATGCAATGTTGATGCATTCTAATTTACAACTGTATTCTTCTACTATTCGGTCTATTTTAACTTATTGTAGATGACTTGTTGCTTTAAATATTTTGATGCATTCAAGTCTAAGCTCTATACACCCCAAAATAAAATACAATTACTTTAGTGTTATTTCTTTACAAAAAAAAAATCAAAGAAATGAAACGATTTCTTATTGGTTTAAATTTTCGTTTTATTGCAGTCAGGTGAATCGTTCATACATGTATCTACATATTTATAATTTTAGCGGACCAGTGCAGATTTTCTGTTGATTGTAGCTCGGGTAGTAAAAAAGACTAAATAAATTTTAAGTAAAGAAACTAGTGCTTAAGATCAATTAGGGAAAAAAACAAAATAAATAATAGGTAATAATAATCAATAAATATTGAATGTATTTAACACTGTACGCAACTGTACCGAAATCGTAAGGTGTATTACACTAAACATTTTAAAAGACAGCGCAATGTACTGGGTGATCGCTTTTTTGTAACCACCTAAACATGGTCGGATTACTACGGACTTGCACCTTCTAATGACTTTTATTTAATTATCTCGTAAATTATTATATGTACGACGCTGAAATTCTACAGGTAGACAACTGAACTAAACAACTAATTATTGGCATAACATTCAGTTTATTTATCCACACACAGGTTTATCGGTGGCCAAAAAAGGCCGCACACATTGTGATCGTAAACGTGGAGAGCTACATTTCATCATAACTTTTTAGTCACTTACAGTATTCTTACGAAAATTCGTATACATTTGAAGGTAGGTACAAGCAATGGAATAACGTTTCAAGTAAGTCTTTAGAGGTCTTATTTAAAGTGTTAGGACGTATTGAAGTGTTCTCATACTTACCTAAATAATTTTTAAACGGTCCATTATTTTTGTTATTTTATTGTCGAACAAATTAAAACTAATCCTTAAGAAGTTATGTACAAAAGATGGTTACAATCCGCTTACCCGTTTCAGAGATCCAGCAAACCCACAAACGTTACTCCAGCAGGATTTCGAATAACTTCGCAGCCGAAGAAAATACAAATGCCAAATAAGTTGTAACATTTACCTAGTCCAGATAACTAATTATTTAGCTAAAATTTATTTCAATATTAATTGTATTAAAAAAGAAAATGTCTGGCTGCGGTAACGTTTCAAACGTTACCCCAGCAGGAAATGTTTTTTTGAAATAACTAAATAAATTTAAATAAAACAAATTTAAACTGTGACTGTAAATGAAACAAATTTAAAACAATTACAGAAGGGGGGCAACTAATTATCTATAACGTTTAAATTACCATTTTCGACATTATTTTGCTGGGGTAACGCACACGTAATTGTGTATGGTAAGTAATTTGTGCATCCAACCATTGGGGATTATTATTTAGTGGGGGTTGGGGAGTATTCACGAAACAGTTTCCGGACAACGGATAAAAAGTGCCGCTCGGACAACATTGGCAAGACCTTATACTAACAAGCCTTTACTGTGTGCGTTGCCCGAGCGGAAAAATTTCGAATTTCATTGTTTGAGTTTAACAGATATTTAATGTAATTGTGTGTGTTACCTAAGTAGTAAAAATTTGTGCATCCAACCATAGTGGAGTTAATCACGAAAACTGAATTAAAAAAAACGACGGGTTGCGCTCCGGGAGTGCCGGCAGAAGTGAAAACTTGAAAATTAACGTTGTGCATTTTTGATATTTTGGAATGGTTAGGGAATAATTTTGCACGAATTGCTTTAATTATCAGTATAAATTACTATCATTTATGTGGTAGAATACAATATTTATTTATTGCGCTATCGTACACAATCGTATACACGTGGCACGCTGTAACATAAACACAGACGAACATTCGCGCAAGCGCCCTGCGCCGCCTAAACGAAACAGCAGGCGCAGGCATACATTTTCGCCGCGCCGTAGAAAGAGGGGGATACTTCCTCTCCTACGCCGCGCCGGCTGTCTACTCTCCATCCGAATTTTCTATCAGGTCACGTGTCTTGAAGCGAGTTTAACATTTATTACTCACTAGCTGACCCGCGCAACTTCGTCTGCCGCTCTCAATAGTATCTAATAAATTTTCTCCGTTTTTGAAACATTCTTCATTGGTGCTCCGCTCCTATTGGTCTTAGCGTGATGATATATAGCCTATAGCCTTCCTCGATAAATGGGCTATCTAACACTGAAAGAATTTTTCAAATCAGACCAGTAGTACCTGAGATTAGCGCGTTCAAACAAACAAACAAACAAACAAACAAACAAACTCTTCAGCTTTATAATATTAGTATAGATTACAAAAAAGTGTACAACGCCGCTAATAAAGTTTTCACTTCAAAAAGTGCCGCTAGGACAATGTTGTCCCAGCAGCACTATTTTATCCTGATGACGTAGAAGAAAAAAAATGGTATCAAAAATTAGTGTATGACGTGAGGTAATTCAGTATGTTTAAATGAAATTTGTACGTCAATAAACTTCGAAGATATTCAGGTTTCCGCTGCAACAACGTTACGATTCTTAAAATAGATATATTTATAACAAAAAAACATACAAATAATCAAGTTCCAAAATTCATAAAGTTTATTGTATTCTTTTTTTATAAATGCAAGTATATAATATATACTTGCATATATAAGAATACAGGTTGACCTAGAATTATCAATTTTGGTTAAAAGCAAGGTCTTACAGCACAAATAAAGGCATAATTCCAAAAAATTTAAAAAAGTTGAAAATTAAGAAAAAAAAATTTTTTAACTTTTATCTCTTCTGTGTTTTTTATAACTTTTCTTCTTATGCAATAAACAACAATACAATAACTTAAATACAATAAATTCAATCATTTCAAAAAATTTGAACTCGGTTAACACGGTAGGAATTAAATTATTTGACCAGGCGCTGAAAAGGAATAGTATAGTAACCCAATAATAAGAAGCTGATAGAAGATAAAGTAAGATATTCTAATATATTACCTATGCACTTACTAGGCATGGGAAATACAGTTATAAAAATATAACATTTTCACAGTAAAGTTAGTTTTTTTTTGTCGCGGTTATTATCGGTATTGAATGTAACGAATGTACTCGTATATGTGTGGTACATTTATAGACGCAGATACAAATAACAATTACTTCACTTTTTTTAACATGAATATATAGCATGATATTGACATCGTCCGTCATAATTTAGTTTTTTTTTATTAGGCATTCATTTTTCTTAATAAACCAGGCTACTATTGCTGTTGCGGAAGACTGATTCCGTCCTGCGTTTTCTGCTTAGACGAGTTTTTTTCTAGATTCTCACATTTTCAGATACCCTATATATTTACCTACTTATAAATCTATGCCTAATATTCACATATATATATCATATCTATATATATATATGAAATCTAGCAAATGGCCAAACATTGTCGCAGTGGAAACCTGAATATCTTCGCAGTTTATTGACGCACAAATTTTATTTAAACATACACAATTACCTCACGTCATACACTAATTTTTAATAAAAAAATTTTTTCATCTACGTCCACAGCATAAAAATGTGCTGCTGGGACAACGTTGTCCTAGCGGCACTTTTTCTATTCAGTTTTTCGTGAATAACTCCGCAATGGTTGGATACACAAATTTTTACTTATCATACCATATACGACGTCATACACTAAATATCTGTTAAACTTAAACAATGAAATTCTACATTTTTCCGCTGGGGCAACGCACACGCCATATAAAGTCCACTGAATCAAAATGTCCATTGTATTACAATGACCTCAGCATCATTTAAACGCCCATTTACTAAATGGTCCTGTGGCGACTCCCACATACAAAGAAACAGAAACATACTACAGCGCCATCTAATGAAGACACTCCGAACTACGGAGTAACTACTAAAATAAGAATTGCTAATCCTGTATCGCGATATAAAGAATTCCCTCGCCGATTAGCATTTATACAACTTCCCAACATCAACCGTTGTGCCGCGGCCCGCCAGCCATGATCACCTCGCCTGGTCAGAGGATTCTCCCTTTGTGTTGGAGGGACATAACACCCGTTCCTCCACAGTCCATTTATCAAATATACCACTGTTACAATTTCCACTATAAAATAATTTCAAAACTTGAAATAAAAAAAAAACCTTTTTTTTTGTAGGTTGATAACAAAATTATTATTACTCATGTGGACGATATAAACTTAGGATATGAGACAGCCAAATAACAAAAAGTTTGATATTTAAGCTTTAAATACACTATTTTTCTTAAGAATTGTAAGGGTGATAGTTTTTCTGTTTGAAGCTTGTGTAAATAATTCTTATATTTTTTATTAAAGTAAATATCTCGATTTCTCCTATTCTTTTTCAAATGGTTAAAGATAAGGTGGTTAATTTTAGAGTCATAGTGTATTGATACCCTCTAGTTTAGTCTTCTGTGCCCACCCTCTAGGGAGTTGGTCGAGCGGTGTTGATCCAAAAGCAGAAAATACTGTTTAAAGGATACCTTTGTCAATAGCAATATGTTTGAAAATGTTCTACTTAGAGTGAATCTGGCGAAAGTCGCACGATTAATGACCAGTCTTCTTGTATATAATTAATTGGAAGAAGAAGCAAGGTTTCTCCTCCATTTTGGTTTTTAATTATTTTGAAGCCGGAAGTCATTTTCCTTCGAGGACAAATAATAATATAAGGAAATGTAAGATCCAGAGCACTGAATTACAGAACTGACAGATAGTATGCGTCATAATAATATATTTATGTAATACCTTTAAACGAGCAATACTTATATATATATATATAACATGTGGGTGTGGGTGGTGTGGGTATATAAAAAAAAATAGATACAGAGGATTTTAAATTAATTTGGCTGTGGGGTCTAAAGTATCAGTTCATTTTGGAAAAGGGGTCTCTTGACCAAAATAGTTTAAGAATCCCTGCGCTATCGCAAGACTTTTGAAAGGTCTGAATCTAAAAAAAAAACGTAATCTTCGATAAAAAGAATTTTGATTGATTTTAATGCCATTTATCTTTGGCTCATAGCTTTGGTTCACTCTTTCCTTTTTGCTAAAATCTCTATGGTGTAAACTCTACAGTGTGACCGTTTACGGTAGATTTTCTACTGCAGCAGTAGATTTCCAATGAAAATTTGACCATGGAGTAGTTTCCAAACATCTAGTAGATTTCAGTAGATTTAACGCAATAATGGTCCTAGCTGAAAGGACTTGTGTCTAAGCCTATAAATAATAATAATAAATAATAATATAGTTAGTATTGTTTGTAGCAGAGGCTTCCCCGAATGTATACTTTTAAGCCCGACTTACACGGAATTTTGCATTATAATGTTTTGAGAATAGTACTCTATTCATATTCTATTTATTTATACTCTATTAGTATTCTATTTATTTACTCTATAGTATTTTAACACGTTGAACGCCACACAAAGAGCAGGTTGTTTCATTGGAGCCATGGGGGACACCGGTGGGCCAAACCATGTTAAGCTGTTAGAGCCACGGGGGTCACCGGTGACCCAAAGGAGGACTTCGATTCAAACCTGTTTTACAGGCCACCTAGCAAAGATATCATACAAAAATGTTAGAGAGTGAGCCGCGTGGCCCTATAGAACAATCTAGTCAGCTTGGTTTTCGTGTGTTGCAAAAGACTTAGAATATATTTACGATTTTCATTACTTTTTTGGGGTTATTCTAAACTTCATACACAACAAACTGGTAAAAGGGGTTTTTATAGAAAAAAATAATTGAATCTGAACGTAATATTTTTATTATTGATATTGTATAAATAGTTTTTAAAAGTTTAACACTTATTTTGTTATAGGGCTCAAAAAAGAACACCAAGAACTTACATTTTAATAGGTATGACACAAGTTTCTTAAGTCTTATCTTTCTCTCTCTCTTAAACAAACGTTAAATTATTTATTAATGGCAAAATAAAAAGTACTTTATGTAAGTAAAAAAAAAACTGCACTAAAATTCAAATAAATCTCTAAAAGTGATCTAACAAAATCAGTCTGCTAAATGGCGCCAGTATATGACACAACTATAAATAAAAAATTAAAATATTTTAGGAGTGAATTTTGTTAAAACATTCCAAACACAACCACGGTTTATTTAGACAACTTGTGCTAAAAGTTACCACCTTTTTTGATTTATTTTTGGCCAGTTTTGTACCCATTATCTTAGCATTTTCCTTGTAGCATTGTTGACAGGTTCGTCTAGCTATTGTCTCTAGCTGTACCATCTTTCTTGGCCAAAATATTCTTCAGTCTCCTCGGCCTTTGTACTGTCACAACTTGTTCGTCTTGGTTGCATAAATTCTTTAAAATTTGTGTTCTAAATTTCACTATCTGAATGCTCTGTTTTGTTGTGTTCTTGTACAATCTCAAAGCATTGACCATCGATGTATTCAAGAGTAAATCAATTACAAGTTTTTTATACCATTTTACGGATCTACGCAAAGGACTAGAGTACGAAGTCATTTGATCCGATAAATCGACGGCACCTTTACCTTTATTGTAATTTACAATTATTTGCGGCTTGGATATCACTTTTCCACGCTTTGTAACATTGTCAAAACGTACAGAGTGCTTAGTAGACAAAACGAGGACCTCTCTTTTATACTTCCATTTCATTATAGTGATACCGTCTGCGCTTTCCTTGGCAATGTAATCCCCCCTCTTAAGTTTTTTAAATACAACACTATTCGGAATGTTTTTCCGGTTTTTTCTGAGGGTGCCCACTAAATGTGTCTCACTATCTGCTTAACTGCTAACAGCTTTCGGGCCAGGTCAACACTTGTGTACCAATTATCGGTATACAGTGTGTGGCCTTTATTTAAAAGATCACTACACAATTCCATTACCACAGCGGTAGGGGAAGTATTCGCAGTATCATTTTTCCAGCATAAACATTGACCTTAAAGGTATATCCAAGTATAGTACAGAGTTTAAACTCTTTTATACCGTATTTGTGTCGTTTTTGCTTGTTATACTGTTTGAAAATTATTCTTCCCCGAAATGGTACGGTAGGTTGGTAGAATTTCGGTAGTTTTTTTTTTACTTCAGTATATTTCAGCAGATTTTTGTAGAAAAAGTTGCCGAATTTAGTAGATTAGTAATATTTCATAACGGTCACACTGAAACTCTACTAATTTCTCAAATGTCAATCTTAATTGTCAATCGCACATGACAATTTATTTAAAGTTAAAATACCGATGTTGAATTTTAATTGCTTGAAAGGGTTAAAAGTCTAGAAAATATCACAAAAAATATCCCTTTCCAGGAATGGAAAGTAGTTTTAACTTTAACTTTTTGAAGTCTATTAATATTTGGTAGTGCTAACATAACCTAAAAGTAATCGTGGTTTCAACATCTTGCGTAAATTGTTAAATAAACAGAGGTATAGCCAGATATGGCCTTAACTATGCTGACAAGACTATTGAGACAGAGGGGTGTATACAAACTGTACGCTATAACCAATTTTTAATGAATATTAAAATGTCTGTATTTGTTGCAATAAAAAAGTTTTTCTCTAATTTCCAGGTCGATCGGCTCCAAACCAAAATATGAAGTTACATTATCTCAGTTTGTTAACACTTACTTTATACCATATTCAACTTATAACCAATTCATTACAACGACATCAAAGTTACAAATACCAACTATTCAGCTTGGTAAATTCTACTCCACTAAAACTGCACAACGGTTAGATTCTGACGAATATCGAAATGAACACAATATTACAGTTATCGGGGATGATGTACCAGATCCGTATACAGAAATTGACACCTGTGGATTTCCTGTTTATATAAAAAACTTCTTAAATGAACAGGGATTTTCAAAACCCACAGTTATCCAGTCACAAGGATGGCCTATTGCTTTGAGTGGTAAAAACTTTGTTGGGATTGCCCAAACTGGTACTGGTAAGACATTGGCATACTTGTTACCAGCAGCCGTTCATATTAAAGAAAAGAAGGCTAGAAGAGGTCTTGGTCCAGTTGTATTAGTCCTAGCTCCTACAAGAGAACTTGCCCGACAAATTGAGCAGGTGGCAAAGGATTTTGAAAAGCTGCTAAATATCCGCTGTCTATGTATATATGGAGGTGCAAGTCGGTCAGTGCAAGCAGAGAAATTAAGAGAAGGGGTTGACATTCTTATTGCTACACCAGGTAGATTGAATGACTTCCTGAACAGTAAAACTACGACATTGAACAGATCAACTTATGTGGTATTAGATGAAGCTGATAGAATGTTAGATATGGGTTTTGAGCCACAAATTCGGCAAGCTTTAGAAGGAGTTCCTAAAGAAAGGCAAATTTTAATGTTTTCTGCAACTTGGCCTAAAGAAGTACGGCATTTAGCAAGAGATTATTTGGGAGACTTTGTACAAGTAAATGTAGGATCAACGGAGTTGTCAGCAAACCATAACATCAAGCAATTGGTACATGTCTGTGACCAGGAAGAAAAAATGGATAAGTAAGTAATACTACATTAAAAAAATATTTGGACAAAATGTAGAAATAAATCTTTATCATAATTTACATGTACATGGTAATGTAACACAGCCATTAAAAATATGGTAAATTTAAATATTACGTCAAAAGAGACACGAGCACACAGCTGTGTACAACAGGCTTGTATTGATAGTTTGAAACCACATTGTGATATTAATAACATTTTTCAGGTTTAAAGAAATAATGCATGAAATATCTGGAGACAATTATGGAAAACTTCTAATATTCACAAACACTAAAAGATTTGTGGATTCTTTGGCTAATACACTACAGAAAAATGGGTGGCCTGCTGTAGGCATTCACGGTGATAAGACACAACTACAAAGGGACAAGATTATTAATCAATTTAAAACTGGCAGGTCAAGAATTTTAGTAGCAACTGATGTTGCTGCCAGAGGGCTTGGTAAGAAAATGAATATAAAATTTAAGGCAATGTTATGATTGAGAGTAAAGATTCAAGGGTTTTTACACATGGATAGGCCTGTTGGCTTAGTTGTCGATTATCCTGACTGCTGAGCTGGTGGTTGTAGAGTTGTTTTCCACCCTGTAATGCCATATCTATAACTTGTAGGGGCATATTTATGTAAATTAAATAGAAATGTATATTAGTAAAGCCTAGTTTACATGTGTGCCGAGGCTTGGCAAACGGCCACAAGCTCAAAGCCTTTATAAAGGCTTGGATGCCATTTACACATTTGTGAGTGTGTTAGTGTGTTTCGGAAAGGCAAACATAGCAGACAAAACACCTTGTTTAGACTTGTGCCTGTGTACACTTGTTGAGGCTTGTAAACGCAGCACTCTTAGAGTTTGTATTGAATTTTAAACTATCTATGCTTATGTTTTATATTTTTAACAAGCCATAATGGACCCAGAGGTGGCTGCAAAATTGCCAGGGTATCTGTTATATTGATGAAAACCATTAGGAATGATGGTATTCACGTTAGTAAAGACAAAGGGCCATGATTGGCTGGATTTCGTATGTCCCCAGGAGTGTGTAAAATATTTTTTTATCTCTGCCTCTCAGTCCATAAATAACCCCTTGATGTTAAGTAAGGCATGTACAAGTACAATCTAGTGTATTCATTGCTATGAAGCATAACACTAAATTTGATTTCAATTCAAATTAGCTCTTAGTTAATATTAGTTTATTTAGCGCTATTGTAAACATTACAGATGTTGATGGAGTCACACATGTGGTCAACTATGATTTCCCGAACACATCAGAAGACTACATTCATAGGATAGGACGAACAGGTCGCCAGGAAAATAAAGGAGTTTCACACACAATATTGACTGATGAAAATGCAAGACAAGCACAAAGTTTGATTGAGGTGATGAAAGAAGCAAATCAGGTACTATTTGTATAATTATATTTGTGAATGTAGTTTAATCAATCTTCTTGTTGTGATCCACTATTCTAGTTCATTGCCAATCCTCGTTGCCTAGGTACTAAAATAACACCAAAATGCACCTAATTTCTCTGTTTTCTCTGCATCATCCAATGGTTGACTGGTAGTGAATGCCTTAGACATTAAGTCTGCTAATGCAATCAATGTGCATGATGTATTGGTATTGGTTGTGGGCTTCGGTTGCCGCATTTAGACTCAAGAGTGGTCCTTTATGCGTCGAGGATTGGTTAGCTAGGTGAGCCAACCAAGCTCCTTCCAGAAGCGCAGTGTGCATGATGTGTAAATAAATAGTGGGGTATTCTCCGACATTGAGTTTCAGTGGGGTATTCATGGTTCACAAAGTTTTCTCTATCAAATATAACGTGAAATTAAAAATTAATGTTTCAGGAAATTCCACGTGCGTTATTGGATCTGGCAGCTTGTCATAATATTACTAAAGAAAAAGAAAAGCAAAGTAAATGGAGGCCCAGACAAAATAATTACCAGTATAGCAGAAGTAACTACCAGTACAATCGGAATAATTACCAGTCCAATAGAAATAATTATCAATACAACAATAACAGGAGTTCTAACAGATATGGTAGTCCAAGAAGCAATCGATACGAAGAAGAGGATTACTAAACTGAATTTATAAAATGTCATTTTCTATGTAGAACTTATAAATAGTGTATTAGCTATTCAAATTAATTTGCACCATATTAGAACGTTCCAACAGGGGCTTAGATGGGAGTTATGATTTAGGTAATAGACAAAACTCCCTTTATGGTTTTTGAATAAGGTTGCTTGTATATTATTTCTGTCCATCATTTCAGTAGGACCTCAATAATTCATATTTATTATATGATTGGTAATTACCATTGTGGGATCGAACTAAGATAAGACGGTGCCCTGACATTAAAGCTATTATCGTAGTAAAGACACGACGCTGGACTTCGTCCACTGACCCAATCTAGGTCTTTGCTATCCCATCCACTTCACTCCACACAAGTCAGGCAGTTTTGTAAATACCGCCTTAATCTGTGTAGTAAAAGATTGTATTCTGATATTGAAACAAAACGTCTAAACACGTAAACATCTTTGCCACCACCACTATTATTTTGATATAAAAGTGTTACAATTGTCACAAATGTTTTAAAATTTCACTTAAATTATTAACTTACGAAATAAACTACCTGTGGTGTGTAACTACTGAACATTTTTATTTTCACCTTTATATGTAAATATAATAAATTAAATCGGCCTATCGAACAGTAGTGAAAGGAGTGGCAATCTCAGTGATAGTGTATAGAGAATGGTATACATTAGGTATATATATTGTACATTATGTATTTATGAAGATACGTAAACGAAATAATCAAATAACAATATGTTTTCAATCCAAGACGAAGGCAGTCCAAGAGTAACTGACTTGGATTCTTCAATTGTTCTACAAAATTCCGAAACTATCCCTCACTTAAAAGGGTTTAAACGGTATAGGAGTTATTTTAAATTTAAAAAAAAAACAGGCATATTTAATTAAAAGATAATAAAAAATCAGATAATGAACAAGGTAACACAAAAAAGTTTGGAGAGCTATTAAAACTATCACACACACGTTAAACGATAAGAACCAACCGCTCGAACTTCTCTCCCCATCAGACCCAAGACGGTAGATGAACGAAGTAAATACCTACATTGCTGATATTGGACCAAGCCTACCAAATCACTACTGTCAATCACCATTCACACTCGGCAGACGTCCTCACTTACCACCAACACATTCACCTTATTAGTAACGAATGAATCTGAAGTTGAGATTCTCATAATTAATCTAAAAAGTAACTGTGCGGTGGGTAGCGATAACATTTCGGGTAACTTGCTAAAATAACACTTTTTGGTTCCACCCATTACATATTTATGTGATCTCGCTTCAAATACAGGATCATGTCCAGAAGCATTCAAACTCGCTGTAGATCACCTGATCTACAAATGAGGTGACAGGGGTCAACCGAATAACTACAGACCTATATTTATTTTACCAACCCTTTTTTAAATATTAGAGAGTTTTATGATCAACAGGCTTGTAAATTTCTTAGAGCAAAAACATCTGTTGTCTCGATGCCAATATGGTTTTCGTTCCGGTCTATCCACGAGTAAAGTAGTCTTGGACCTAACCAACGAAGTAAAAGCTAAGCTTGAGGAAAAACGAAAGCTTATGGGTGTTTTTCTAGACGTTTCAAAGCTTTAAATATGATCTCTGTCCCTATATCCTTATCACTAAATTTCAACAAATCGCAATCTGATGTAAATAACTGTCTCTATTCAGAAGAGACCTCACCAATAGAAGGCACCATGTAAAGATTGGCGAAATTTGTAGCCAAGAGCTACTAGTAATCAACGAAGTCCCACAGCGCAGTATCCTCGGCCCTACCTTATTTTTACTGTATATCAAAAATCTTTGCCAGTTACAGCTGAACATTGCCATTTTTACTTACGCCGACGATACTGCCCAAATTTTTTGTGGAAACTCTTGGGAATCGGCATTTCCAAGCCAAAAATCAACTAGCACTCAATATTGATAAAACAAATTATCTCACCTTTCACTAAAATACCCTGGTAAGCTCTCTTTATTATAATTGCTCATTTCTGTAATCCGCACCCACAGGTTCCTTGTAATTGCCCCATCCCATCCCAAGGGCGATACTAACAGTTGGTTGGAGGCTACTATACTGTTTCCCGACTGTACTCCGTTACTGTTCCCGAGATGTGTATGTAAATGAGATCTAAATAAATGTATTAGAAATGTTTTAGTCGTAATGGACCTTGATTTACAGAGGCTTTTTTAACCGCAGATACGTAGAAGTTCTAGATTTGCTACACTTAAAATGGATGCGATCATCATACATAATAAGTAAATATTAACCATAAGATCAAAATTTGGTTAAAAATTCCTAATCATCATCCTCATCAACAGCATAAATTTTTCCCCTCCTGGACATAGGGCTCTCCTTAAAAAGGAGGTGATGTTTAATTACCTACTAACACTTTAAAATTAGTTTATTATTTATCTCTATACCTGTTCTGTAACAAATAGTTAATAAATACCTATCTATATTCCTCTGTTGCTTTGCAAGGGACTTATAAAATCCATATTAGGGATATAGATGTTGTATGTACGCAAGACGTATCTAAGGAAAGCACGTTATTTTCAAAATACTAATACATCAAAAGAATATATTTATTTACAAAATATGTATTTTGTGTCTCACAGTTGTACCTATATCTAAAACTCCTTTATCTAATCTAAAGTAGGTATTTATATTTCTATGATTTGAAATGACAATCATAAATTATTATCAACATTTAAGACCCAGATAACAAAAGACAATTATTACATTGAACATTAACTTACGCTAGATGGTGGGGGGTACCCCAGTTATAAACTTAGCCGTTACAAATACTCATTCCTTTCCATATTAATTGTGACAAGGTTGCTTACTTAGCCACAGTCTCCATGGATACGAGTTGACGTCTGAAGGAATATGTGTGGAAAGCATTCGTTACATTTTATATCATAAAGTCTGTCTTCTCGACATATCAAAAGCTTCTGTAGGAAAACCTTGGATGTTTTGTAAGAAGAAAATTAAGAGATAAATATGTATTATGGGTACGTTACTGCCAGAGTTGGATACCAGGTCTGTTTTGAACGTCGTTGAAGAAAATTTCGAGAAAATCAACTTGGTTAGTACGGATTTATAATATTTGTAAATATGATTAGATTAGTTTAGTAAATTTCAAGAAAAAATATGTAGATATATTGGTATTAAATTTATAGGTTCCTGTAATTACTATCGTTATTGTACTAATTATGCGTTTGATCTATGCAGCTCGTTAATTGTTTCATCCTTATTTATTTTAGAAAACCTATGCGACTCGAATGATATATATTGGAGAACATACATTGCCAAGAGAAGAACTTATACTTCACTTCCAGGATACCATCAATGCTGTTAATGCTCATTATTGTGCTATTAATATACACGGTCTATTGCTCGTGTATGACTACTATTTTCTTCATATAATCGAGGTGTGTTATGTACCCACTAAGTTATTAAATTGTGACTTTATGAGCATGTCAAACACGTGTCTCTGATTCCGAATGTTACAATAAGTATGAATCCTATGGTGCCGAGCTGTACCTACTCAACTAATTTGTTTAGGGTTCAGAAGACACTATACACAGACATCTGAGATTTTTATTTAAACGTGAAGAAAATTGGAAGGAGGAACAGAAAAAACTAGAGGAGGAACTACTATTATCCGGGGAGGAAGTCGGGCTTAACGTCATTCTGAGCGATAAGAAACCTACCCATGAGAAAGTAATATTTAATCGTTTAAAACTCTTGATGGTCTATGATTCTTTAAAACAGGTACGTGATAAATTCTTTAAGTGTATAACTTAAACTGTACCTCTTAGGGTATTTTTACAAATGATAAGGTCATGTACTTGAGCTCCTATTTGATTTCCCACAAATTTCGTATGAATGTTCAGTTACTTTATGCGTATATTATAATATTAATAATTTTAGTTTAGTAAGAGCCGACTAAGGGAAAAAACTACGCAGAATAACAGCACTGCAGAAAAAAGGAAAACTTGACACAAACTCTGTACCAACCCGTCTGGCCAGCGTGGCTGGCTTATGTCCAGCAGTGGACTGTTAAAGGCTGTTGATGATGATCATGAAAACTAAAAAATAAAACACGCTTTAATGACGAAGTCAATTAAAATTTCCGCTCGGTCATCCATCATCAGATCACTCCAAGATACCAATTAATAATATTGTATATGTGTTACGGGCTAATGCTAGAAAACGGTTTACTAAGGATCATCTAAGGTATATAGGTCATGTCCAAATAACAATTGAATACAATAATTCTGGATTTACCCATATTCACCTAGGTCTACCCAATGCTGAACATCGAACAATATCTTCCTAAACTTGGTCAAGACTCTTTTAATTTTTTGCAGCACTAAAAATGAATGAGCCTTGCATCTATCAAAATTCTATTTTTAATTCGGTTAAGAAAAAAAATGGCGGAATTTGCAAGAAACAACATTTTGGAGATCAACATCTCCAAAATGTTTTTAATGCTCACCAGAACACTTTCAGTGAAAATAAATTACCAACGGGCCGGTATTTGGATGCTGCATGCTTTTTAGATTAGATATTTATGTCTAAACATTTTCGTTTAATCATCACGGGACTACAATATCTTCTCATGAAAATATTAACTCTTTGATTATATTTTAATAAGAACATAAATTTATTATATTATTTTATTAAAGAAAATGTTTTACTAGTTATTAAAGGTATTTTGTTTTTGATTTGATTCTTAGGCTAAGGCTGTAAAAATTCTCCATTCCATTCTAATAAACAAGAATAAATCAAAAAATTACTAATGTCAATTACTAAGTAACTAACGTCACACATATGATAGGGACAGGACATAATATTTACGAAGTATTTAAGTGACAACTCGTGACCTAAAAGTGGGGACTTGTGTCTTATATACGAATACCGATTTGATACGAATACGATGGCATTATTATTTATATGTACGTCAGTAACCTGATCTGCACCTTATGTAATTATACGACTTACAAAACATAAAATTATATATAGTTAAGTCATATAAATGACATCATATCAACTGAAGTTTGATGTCAATAGGTCATAGTGACGTCAACTACATGGCGTCATATGAAAGTCACGAAACTTAGTAACCATTATATCATGCTTACGTAAAAATAATGAGACCTTTTGTGTGACCTATACTTATATGACGTCATTTTAAAATCGCGTGTTCACTGGGTACTTTATTGCACACCAATTAAACAATGATAAATAGATACAACAAAATTTATGTACAATGAGCGGCCTTTTTTTTTGTTATGTTAAGCCGGCTGACGAGCAAACGGGTTACCTGATGAAAAGTGACTATCGCCGCCCATGAATGTCTGCAACTCAGGAGTAACAAACGCGTTGCCGGCCTTTTAGGAAGGAGTACGCTCTTTACTTTAAGGTTTGAAAATCGTATAAATCCGGCAATACCACAGACGATAACTTCCACAGATTAGTTGTGCGAGGCAAAAAGTGTCTGGAAAAGCGCACAGTACCGGAGCGCCAATTATCCTGGTGATAGGGATGAAAATTTTGCGTGTGGTACGATGGCGAAGTGAAGCCACATCTCTACATAACGCCAAAGGAAATCTAGGTGTAATAAAGCTAGTATTGAAATAATATATAAATATAGGCATACATACACAAATATATACATATATACACACTATAAATATGTAAAATATATATCAATAACCATGAAACTTGATTTGTCATGCACAGCTATTGAGAGCAAAGAGTACTTATGATTGTTTGTTTGAAAGGAGATGTTTCCTTTTTAGTTGGAATTTAGCGATTGGCGTGCTATCACTGCAAGACCACCATCACTAATCGGAAAGCTGGATGTGTATGGCCCATTGCAAGAACACTTTGAACAACTTCGTATATGCCTCAATAAAATCACAAAACTTTGCGAACTTGCGAAATCCGATCCAAATGTGAGTCCTTCCTGTCTTGTATCATATAATTTTACTCACAGCGCCATCAAGTTTCAAACTAAGCAGAGCTTGTTCTATGAAAGCTATATTAACTGATTGTTAGCTTTTTATAAACAACTTTAGTTTTTATAATGAAACAGCTCACATTGGGTTAATTTTTTCAGCTATTTGTAAAATATGTAATATTAATAGCTGTATTAAACTGATATGAATACTAGTAAAATCTTACTCACTTTACTTTAGATTAACATCAGTAACCACTTCAACGCTATTAGCGTTCTAATCTCGAGCTAAGCAATTAGAAGTGGACCATTCCAAAAGACGAAATAAACTTGGTCGAATTTTCAAGTGCCATATCTATGTTGTTATCAAAGGTACTAAGGTATAAAATAAAGGTAAGGTATCTCAGACTTTTGCGGGCAGGCGCTAGAAGGGGTCCGGAAGTCCGAATAAAAACTGTTCCCGGGTTCTTCCTGTTTAAGACGCAGTATGGCACACTTTGTGGTTTTAGTCGGTTCGATTCCGACACACCATAAACTCCGGTGGGGTGACGGCTCCAGGAGATTTACACACGTACAAAAAAGAAGAGCTGCAGGTTTCTCGCTCCATCTTTAACTGTCTTTATAAGGCTATTCTGTGATTTCTGTCTTTTATATAGTAACATTGTTCAATATGCTTGCAGCTATCATTTGAGGGGTTGAGCGCTGTAGACCCGAAAATGGAAGCCCTACCCGAGGTAGCTCTCTTAGACTTTATGTTAAAATCTCAATACTTCCTCAATCTTCGTGAAACTGCCAATTTACACCGACGCGTTGGTGACTACACCTTTTATAGCGGTAAGAATAATTCAAGAACAGCTTGACAGCTGAGTGCTATACATCTAAATGTTGAGTTCTGTTTGGCTAAAAGTTTTCTGGTTTGATCAACTCTAGTTAACGTAACGCAACGTCATGACAAACGGCAATATCATATTCGTTATTCACTGTACAAATATGGGGTCTACCAATAAGAGCGTCCTGGTTTAAAAATTGAATAAAACACACATTTTTTTATGAAAAATGCATCCGATTGATTTATTTGATAGATAATTTATGCAATTTATGTTTTAAATAATATATCGGCCAAATGACCGCCGCGGCTCTTTTTGTAGACGGTCACCAACGCCACGCTCACGCCAATTTTTGATGACGCGGTGCACCATTTCGGCCGATATGTCGGCTATGCCTCGTCGAATGTTGGTTTTTAGGTCACGAATTGTAGCTGGTTTATTGCTGTACACTTAAGATTTAACGTAACCCCAAAGAAAATAGTCTAAAGGTGTTAAATCACACGATCTTGGTGGCCAATTGATCGGTCCATTTTTCGAAATTAACGACTCACCAAAATTCCACGCAATAATTCCATGTTCACTCGAGTAATGTGAGGTGGTGCATCGTCTTGTTGAAAATAAAGGTCGTCTGCATCAATATCATCAAATTCCGGAAAGAAATATTCGGTTATCATCGAGTTATAGCGCTCGCCATTCACAGTAACAGGGTTTCCTTCGTCACTTTCAAAGAAATTTTGGCCAATTTCCAAGCGTTGGTTTAAAGTGAAACGTGACATGATAAAATGGCAAACCTTACTGAACACAAATGTCAAGAGACGTCAAAGATCCATCATCAAACATGGCTGCTATGAGCTGTCAAAACCAGGTCATCCCTATTGGTAGACCCAGTATTTGCAAAAGAATAGTTACCTTAAATTTGTACTTATATTGTATATCATAGTATTAACGACGTTGCCACACCCTTATCCAAATTGAATAATTTTAATTATTTTGTGGTTAGGGAATATAGGGATAGAATATATTAACATACCTTGCCCAGGCGCTTTTTGAGATTGTTTTTAAAAAGGTTTACATAATATATGTATATAATTATCTATATGTCTTTATGTATTGTAAATTCGTTGTCTTTTATAGAGGAGGTTTGGCCTCTACCAACACACTTTACTCCCCGGCTTCTGTACAAGTTGAAGATAGACGATTCTTTTGTGGAACCACTGCCCGTCATGCCTTGGGAATTGGTTAAGAAAGATGTAGACGAAGACGAACAAGAAAAATCTGCTGAGGGCTCTCAGAGCTCCGAACAGTCAAATTAATACAATACCTAAAAAGTTGTGTGGAATTTGAGAAATGTTTCTAGTCATTTTTGTACTTGCTAAATAAATAAACATAATTCCGATTTCACTTCATACTTTTTTTTGTAATAGTTAACACAAATTAGATAGCTGTATTATAACGCACGTGGAGTTCGTTCAAAGAACTTATATAAGAGCTAACTAAGCCAACAAGTTCACTAAAGCTTTGTTCACAATAAAGTTCCTTAAAGCTTAGTCTGCTGTTCTTAACTATTATCTTAATACAATAAAAAATACTTATTATTACTAGAAAAAAAGCCTGAGAATATTACTTTTGCCTACTTTTGCATACCTATAGAATACCTGTATCTGAAAAACTAAGTTATTTGTTGCTATAGCAATATTGATTTGCGTATTGAGGAAAACGTAAGCGTCAGTGTATAAAGTGTAATCAAGTTCTAAGTAGAAATGGAACTAATTAAAAATAAAATGAAAAGGCAAACGAGAAAAACTGTAGCCGGGATAAAATTACCGCCTATTGAACCTGTAGCAGAGTGTGATGTTAAAACAATAATGGATGTCGATCCAGCGTATTATTCCTTAGTTGAAGGACGACCTATACGGACAAATAAATCGATTCACATGTATAAGAAAAATATAAAAAATATTGCCTTGAAGAGGACTGTGCATGGGTTTTTAGTTGATGAAATACTAAGAATAAATAGAGAAATAAAATCAGAGCAATATATTTACGACAAAGCGTATAAGCACTTCGAAGAATATCAAAAGAGCTTTGATAAATTTTTGGCCCATGATAATAATAAAACGATTGCCATAATGCAAAGATCCGATGCTTTGGCTAAAGAACTCACAAATCAAAACGAAAAACTTAAAAAAGCTAACTACGAAATGGCTTCTCTCAAATCCAAGCTGCAGTACATTGAAGAGACTCTAATGATTTTACTGTCATTTCAAAATTTTCTCCACAAAGCATCTCCGATTCTATGGCAGAACAGTCATAGTATAAAGTTGGACACTAAATATTCTGAGATATTTACCATAGAATCTGATGTTTTCAAGGAAATTGATAAAAAAACAATAGAAAAGCGCCTAAATAGCCTACCGGCTCCACAGCTGTATTTCGATTGTCCTGAGCAACTATTGATAATATTTGGATTATTGGAAAAACAAAACTTGAATTGTCTTCTGCTTACAGAAGAACTTAATTCAGAGAAAAATAGATTTTTGAAAACCGTCGAAGTTTTAAAAATATTGTTGCGTGAAGAATTGGAATATATCCAGGAAATGGTATCTATATATCACTTTTATGTCGAATTTATTATTCCAATTTAAATGATAATCATCCACTAACTATGTACTTACATATTCTCTCTTTTTTCTTGTATTGTTTGTTTTTATTTTTTATTATCAGACTTGTTAATATTGTTTCAGATTAAAGAAATTGAAGATATGATTACATGGAACGAAAACAGAGAAGTTGAAGTAAAAGAGATATTTTTTAAGATTTTAAGGGACAAAATGAGGTACCTAATATCCTCAGGGACAGCTTTACAAATCTTTAATTACGTAGAGTTTGCCTACGAACGACTAATAACGTCAAATGAAACGAAATTTAGTTCCATAGATATGGCACTAGCATTAGAACGTGAATATGAAAACTTGATGTTGGACATATCAGCGTTTGATTTGGGAATGATAAAACAAATTGAAAAAGAAATCTATGACGATGGAGTGCAGGAAATAAAACAAGCAAAAGAAGCAGCGAAACTGTTGAAAGATGTCGATAAACTTGCTAAGCGGTTGAAGTCATCCTTTGAACCCACCAGAAGGAAAACGAACTATTAATTAAAGGTTTAATATTATTTAAATTCATAAAATCAAATCGGAACGTTTAAATATCTCAAGTAGATTAAACACATAATCTACAAGTCTAATATCCATATTGTGTATCTAACATACTTACTCTTATTTCAGAAACAAAGGTGGTTCTTCAACGACGATGAAGGTGTTTGCTATTTTCTTAGGAATTTATAAGGTACGAATGGTAAAAATATTTTTTCAAATGTGTGGAATAGTTAGTGTTAAACGCTCTAAAAATGTCGAGCCACGAAATCGAACCAAAACTATTTGTCTTTTTAAGAAAAAGAAATGACATTTGTACTCCTTAGTGTGACACATCAAAAGTATCGTACTTATAAAAGTATTGATACCCTAAGTACTGTATTTATTTACCCACTTGAAGAAAATACAACATATTTATGAAATAATCAGTGTTTTATTTTAATTAAACAATTTTCTTGGGTTTCTTGGTCTAGTGCTTAGTTTTTTTAAAGATAACTCACTATGAATCCTGTGTCGCTGGAGACTACAAATATTCATGAAAAGAAAACAAGTATCACCCAGACTCAGAACAACAATTTGTGGATCACCCAAAGTGTTGTCTCATGTGGGGATGGAACCCACAACACTCAGTAGCCAGCGGCTAGGTTACCGCTTAAACCCCTACGCCATCCATGCAGTAATTGTGTGATAAACACGATCATTTGTTCTGTGTATGGATGTAAGATGCCCAGTCTATCATATCAGAGTCACCGCTTATTTACAAAAACTATATATACTTTCAAATTATTTATGCGATAAAAATGCTTATTAATTCTCGACAGCCGTTATTTCGTTATGCTAATAATGAATATCTCATAAGGAAATAACGGCCGTCGGGCCAACATCGCGTTATGACATGGTCTGTATTATAAACTGTATGTGTGTTTTATGATGTATGGTATACGTCGATGATGGTAACTGATTCGATGTCATAACTCCGTTGTGGCCAGTTTTTCTTGCATATACACAACACACGATAAATTAACACATGATAACTTTCAAACAATCATGTTCCATAATATGCTTATAATTGTCATCATCATCCTTTTAATAGTCCACCGCTGAACCTAGGACCAAGGAGTGGCCTGTGCTGTGCTGAGGTTTTGGTCTACTATACCAGCCTGGCCAGCCGGGTTGGTAATTGGTATAGGGTTTGTCTTAAGTTTTCCTTCTCTTTGCAGTCTTATTGAATTGTAGAGTTTGTCCCTTCCCATTGGATGAATAGGGATGTTCACTCTGTATTCTTAATCCGTCACTACTCGGACATATATAATAATGTATTACGGGAATCAGTCAGCTTGTGACCACGGCGAGTGCAACTTAGTCAAATGGTCAAGCAATTCAAATATTTGTACTTAATACCTATCCTCAGCGCCTTAATCCTCGTAATACATTTGTTTGTATTATCCTATTGTATCTCAGTATGGGGTGGCACAACCTAATAAGGGTAGAAAGAACTTATACGGCAGTTCTTAAGGTCATTCCCTGCCTTTCTTTTATCCAGTGATCTGTACCAACTTTTCGAGGTCAGTTATATATTTTTTTTATTGGGACTAATCCCACCTACACGCCCACCACTGTAACTCCTGTACACCAGGATCCACAGCAGTGACCCACGAACACACCGAGTTATGACACTCGGGAAGTCCCAGGAAGAAATTAAACTGTCTTGGAACCCGCAACGAAATTAATCAGAAGAAAATTGGAGGAGTTGGAAATACAGTAAATCCACTTCCCTCCTTAGCAAAGCGGGAGACAAAATGAAGTAAAATAGGCATACACCCTTTTAAACAGGGAAGCACCACGGCCACAAAATATTACGGGTCCTACATGAGCTATATTTGATTTCTATAATATGTATGGCAGAATCGCCTAAACGCACGGAAATTCACCCTAGTTGACACAAGATCCCCATAGTATACCGCCCCAGATGTCACCTGCAAGCTATTCAGCATTATATTACGTTCATTATACCAAAGACTACATTCCCAGAGGATATGATGAGCAGACTGTTCATAATGAGAGTTAGGTGTTGAGCATTGACACAATGGTGACTCGACTAATTTAAATGAATACAACTTGCTCTTAAAGTTACCATGACCCGTAAGAAATTGAGCGACACAGTGATCCACCTCAAGCCATGTCCTCGACAACCGTTCGCGAACAGATGGAAAAAATTGGTAAAGATGGCGCCCCTTGGATGATTCGTCCCAGCGTTGCTGCCATTCGTCTATGAGGTCATTATAGACATCGGACTGCTGTTGAAGCAATCTTGTAATTTTACCGCGATCCCGCGCGCCCAAGAAAAGTTATATATTCTAAACATTGTTCTGAAATAACATTCACTACTCCCATCCGTGTGGTGGCGGATTAAGAATACGGAGTGTCACCACCCCTGTTCATCCCGTGAGTGTCGTAAGAGACGACTAAGAGAACAAACTGTGCAGGACAACAGCACTGAACAAAAGGAAAACTTGAAACAAACCCTATACCAACCCGTCTGGCCAGCGTGGTATAGTAGGCCAAAACCTCCTTAAACTTCTCTAAGGAGAGGCCTATGTCTAGCAATGGACTGTTAAAGGCTGTTGATGATGATGATGATGACTCCCATATGACCCCTCCAATGGCTAAATCATAAGGTTTGGCCCCCAACTGGTAATCGATGTAGTACAGCATTTTACGGCTTTCTGGGAAGATACCTGTGTAATAATATATTAATATTGCTGCATATCTACTCTTCCACAAAGTATCAATATAAACGTACTATCTGTAATTGGCTGAAATCCCTTACCTATGAGGAAAGTGAAAGCCTGCTTTAATTTGTCGTAGGGTTAATACACACATACGCACACATCACATCACATCACACATCCTTAGTCATATTACATCTTAGTGAATAAACATTCATTAATTCATCTCACATGTTAAAATTGCATTGTACAAAACATCTCACTTACCGCATCTACTTGTCTAGAGCTAGGAGAGGCTGGTCATCTGTCACACTAGCTTTATCTAGTACGGATACGAGTCTCTCACACAGATTATCACTGTCGTGAAATGTAGTTTATAACTTTGTTACAGATTATTGATTATTGATGTAACGTTTTCAGTGTAAAAGAAGAAATAAAAGTATTATTATTTTACATAATTATCTATTCTTTTTACATTTAATTATTATTTGAAAATTTGATATTAATTATTTTAAACTTATAAGTACATACTAAAAAAATATATATTTAATTTTCTATGCCAGGTAATTTAAAAGATTATTAAATGTATGCGACTTCCATCCTTAAGTAAATAATCTTAGTTGAAACCTTGTATCCTCCTTTGATTGGAGTTCCAATCAAATGTCATCATGAATCAAATATTCTGTCATGATACAGGGTTGCAGATTTGTTAAATTAATTATACATTTATTTTCTTGAAGTTTATATAGTTCTGAAATATTCGCAACAATAAAGTTTGCAGCAATTGACTTCTGGAACAATTTGATACTATAAAATGTCAGCTATAAGAAAAAAACGTAAACCAATGGTCCCCATAAAAACCTTAGACGTTATATTCAGGCGCAGATATGTACCTAACACGCAACATTATTTTGCAAATCGTAAGCATGCCGTACCTCAAAATGCATTAAGGAAGAAACCCATGCAACCATTTCGTGTACCAAAGTCTGAAAAGTTACTGTCATACATAAAGTATAGTGATCGTAAGGAGAAGGTTACAACACGAAATAGATTGGCCCAACCACTTCATTTAAAAGATAATTTAAGGATTGCGGCAACACGAGATATCTCAGAAAGACTTTTCATAGAAGAACCAGAAGATGATGTAAGGGCAGTCGTTGAAATTCATCCTGAATTCTATACCGTAATCGAGGGGCGTCCTTTACGGTGTTTTGATGATATAAAAGTGTACACCAACAATATAAGAGCATATGCTATGAATCGTCAGCAAATCGGATATCGACGAGATTTAATTCTCAAGATAAATAAAAGTATGATAGAGGAATCTGATCAGTATGACAATATAGTAAATAAATTAAAACAACACATTAAAAATTTTCAAAAATTTTTGACGGAGGACTATAAAAAAGCGTGTGTAAAGGTTTCTAAGGCTGAAAAAGTTTACGTTGAACTGGTAGCAAAAGATAACGAATTTCTTGGATACGCTTCAGTTTTAAATATATTAAACAATGTATTATTCAAGCTTGATGCCATCAGAAGTATACTAAAAACTTATAGAAGTTATTTGATGTTCGTAGCTCCCTTATCATGGAGACAAATCAATGATGAAACTTTAACTGGAAGGGTACAGTCTATTCAGTTTGAAGAAGGCGTATTTGCAACAGATAATGATTTAGTAGAGACTTTAGACATCGAGAAAATGGTTGAAATTGCCAAAAGTGAACTGAAATATCCACCTTCTGCAAAGTTATATTTTAAAAGGCCTGCGCAGATGATGTATTTGTTTCGGAGTATGGAATTGCAAAGCAGGGAATATCTGATACAGTTGGCTAAAATGGCTGCCCCAAATAGATTATTACGTGAGCGAATAAAACATCTAAAACAAGTTACAACTCAAGAGTTTGATTATTTCCAATATTACATTGATCGAATAAATATCGAAATATCTAGAGAAAAATTTAATGAATCTCATTTACGTGAGAAATTTTTCCGCATATTAAATGAATCTTTTCATGACAGTATTGCAAGTCCCGCTACGCTGAAGTTGAAAATTTGTATAGAATTCGTGTATGAAGAGATATTTGGCAAATGTGAGGAAGGACATCAAAGTTTGCATGATCCTATGAAGGTGCTAGAAGTAATGTATGAAGATTACAACTTACGCCTAGATTCTCTTGATTTCAAAATTGTCAATCAAGCTAGGAATGACTTTTTCGCACAAGATTTGAAGGTCATGCATAATGCTTATAAAGCTCAAAGAGAGTTAAAAGCTTTTAGAGAAATGACTTGCGCTATGAATAAAGCGTTCTTAAAACCTGCAGCTTTTCGTCGTCCTGTATTAAAAAAAATTAAAGATAAAAAACCTGTGTCACAAACTTTCAAAACTGGAGAACATTCTGAAAAACCGAAACAAAAAAAGTACACATTATCTCAAGAAGAAAGAGAAGGATTGATATTGTTTACAGATTGGTGTGAAGGCGTTGATCCAGCTCCTTACTTACATGAATATTATACTTACACTTTGCCAGCTTTCCAATGGGTATCCCGAAAATCTAGTATGCATTTAAAATAGAGCAAAATACACATTAAATTGTACTGGTATAGATATAGTTCTGAAATTAATAAAAATTAATAAATCTTCTTAAGTTTAAAAATTTAATTGTATTACAACTAAAATGAAGAAACAAGAAAGTTCTTACATATTCATGAACTTTTGTAGGATTACATATACCATTGTGTAATACAACTATGTAACGATGTTAAAGTTAAAAAAATATAAGAATAAGTCTAGCTGGTTCAGATAACAAATTAACATCGCATATACATTTTATAATATTATTTACTCAATAAATAGTATGTGGTATTTTAAAAATGGGTGATCAGGAAGCACTACCTGTTATTATCAATATACGAAAACCAAGAAAGTGCTATCAACCTCACAGTGTTACAACAAAAAAGCCTATGAAAACAAAATGTAAAGAGAAAATACATAGTTTACCTGCTATTGCTGTCATGAATCCTGTGCCAGTAGTCACACTTACAAAAGAAGAAGTTCTGCTACCATATCTGAGGTACTCGAAAAAGCAAGAACAGGATAGATTCAAAAAGAAGTTGGGAATAGGTATTCATGAACAGCATAAGCTTGCCTATACAGATGTTCAGACACGGATGGATATTGACGACTTCATAGATGATTGCCGTGGAATAACCGATATTGACCCGACATTTTTTACGTGCGTGAAATGTAGTCTGTATACAAGGTATGTTGCCCCATATAAATCGCTGAAATATTTATTTAACAGCCAACTAAGGTGGAGACAGGAAGTTGGTTACAGACATGATTGCATGTTAAATATCGATATTAATCATCAAAAAGAAGAAGAAATTTATGACATTACTTGTCAAGAATATAAGAAACAACTAAAGTACCTTGATAATTTTATTTCTCATGACTATAAAAAATCTATGATGTTTTTAAGTAAGTCTGAGGAAATAAAAATGGCAGTCACTAAAAAGGCATTTGAGTTGCAATGTTTGGCAGCGGTAAAGTTTACTATGACCTCCAAAATCCTGGGACTTGACTACAGGTATGGCCTTCAACAAAAATATGGAAGATTCTTATATTACTTATCTCCTCCTAGTTGGCGCTTGAAAAATAGAAACTTTGCACGATCTGTAGAGATTGAGGCAAAGGGGTTCGATTTTGGAATTTCTAGTGAGGAAGATACATTCAATGTTATCTTTGAAAACCTTAAAAGAGAATGTGATAACGGTTTAGTACAGCCAGTATTATACTTTAAACATCCAAAGGATTTATTAGAAATATTTGATGGCATTGAACAGCAACAGTTACATCATTTCACTCACGTGGTTAGACTGGCTCCACACACTGTTTTTTTAAAGAGAGGAATTAAGCTTTTCAAAGATATAATCACTCAAGATACCGCTGGTGTGGTTAATGTCATTAAACATTTTGAGAAACTGTTACTATTTTGCGAAGAAAAATCTTCACAACTTGAGAAAAAGTTCTTTAAAATCTTAAATGGATTATTTTATGATAGTGTAGGTGCACCAGAAGTTTTAAAACTTCAAATGCATTTAGAATTCTGTTACGCAAAGGTCCACAAGGAAAAGCCCATGAATTTAGGTATATTAGGGACAGCAAAAGCTTTAGAAGAATGTTACATGGATTACTCGAAACGAATGGAATCAGTGACAGCTGAAAATATTAAAATCGCGCTTAAGCAGTTTATTGAATCAGAGCGACGTAAATTTAAGAGATCTAAAGTAGCTGCAAGAGAACTATGTCTCTTCGAACGGCTAGAGCGAGCTTTACTTTGTGCTTACGCCCCAATGGCGACTAAAGACAGTCCAATCGTTTACCAAGCAAAGGTAAAGAGACGTTTGCAAAAAAAGACACCAAGACCTAAAACAACTATTACTGAAAATACACAAATCCTAACAGAATCAGAAATAGAGTACTTGTTACTATTTACTGATTGGACTGAAAAAGAAGATCCTGCACTTTTTTTACAGAGCTTAAGCATGGTAGACAAGAATTAGATGAATTTAGAAACTTCAGAGAAGTATATTATGACTGAAGGTTTTTCACAATTAAACACAGTTTGTTAATGAAAACAGTTTAATTACGGGCTTCAATATGATAAACGTTTATGAATCTTCATAAAACACAATACAATAATACACAATGTATAGGTATAATAAAACAAATACACTTTATAACAAAATTTACATGTTCTTCACATAAAAATGTTTTGGTTTCTTGGTATATATGACAAGTGACTACTTGGAATTTACATATTTACAAAGTGATTTTGTAACAAAATATGGTAAAAGCTTCAATCATTGCATATTTTCTAACTAAAAAAGAGTATATCTAAGAGTAAATAAATAAATACATGCTAATTAAAACTATTTATAAACAAATCATGACCATACATTTCTTCTGTTAGAAGTTTAATTAAAGCTTTTACTTGAATTTGTTCATAAACCAAAGAGTACAAGTAGCCTACCAGTAGGCTAATCTCAACTGTTCTCAAAAGATGTTATTGTGATTCAGAGGAAAGTTAAAATTTTGAACATTTAACCACGATTGAGTGAAGCTATAGTAAAGGGTACCATTAAACACTTCCAGTGAATGATTCGGTTATGTATTTTTGATAAAATACATATAATCTAAAATAGTAAAATTGTGTCTAACATGAAACTAATTTATTAGACCAGCAATGTTAAATACACACAAATAATGACTGTATTCGTAAGACAAACATACATTTACGATTACAATGTGTATTTCGTACGATATTTATGTTTCTACTTTATGTATAATACATATTATGTACAAACATTTGAAGCTCTCCAAACATAAAGACAGTACAAGCCTCTTTCATACATTATAAAATGCCTAAATGACGTCACAATTATTATGTAAAACATTGAATGGACTAAGTTGGTTGGCTACACATAGTTAAGGGTGCTACACATAGTTAGGACGAAGATAAGGAGTGTGTTCACAATAGCATAATTTATATTCAATTATAGAGTGCTTATAATAGAAACGAAATTATATAATACATCGCATTACGTTACAAAAAAACCTTATTTGAGTTTGGAAAATATAAAGAGTTCATGAACATAGCAGCATCTATATATTTTTAACATGAGTCAGACTGAAAAGAAATTAATTCACCCAGTTTATTTAACGCTTATATAAATACAAGCTATTAAAATTTTGCTTTATTATAACAGATTAGTCTGCATATAAAATTCAACTTAAGGTATTATCACCAAAACTTTGGAAAAAGTTGTTTAAAGTTTAAAGAAAAAAAAAAATGGAAATAAACGGTCTTGAATTCAGAGGTTTTTAATTAGTTGATGCGACTTATTTTCTTGCAATATTTTTAATGTAGATACATTTACAGTTTCAGATAGTATAGATATAACATACAGGTTTAAATTAGATTAATGCGCACAAAAAAAAACAGTAATTGTAAGAAAAGACGTCGCATTACCTCGACTAGCTCGGTAATGTATTTTTTTTTAATTATGTATTATTATAATTTATTATAAAATTATCCATTCGGACACAATGCAAATTTTAACGATAAACCTAAATCTTCATTTACATGACACATAATTAGTTATAAATGACAAAGGTCTATGAACTTTCCGATGTTCATCTCCTTATCATTCAATCACGTTACTTTAATATTGTAACACTAATGGTCCCACATAATATTGTGTGAGCCACGTTTGCAAACTAAAAAAACTCTGAGGTTCTAAACATTTAGGCGGGCCATTGGCCACGTAACGTTTAAAAGCTATAATGTTAAGTTCAATTATGAGTAGGTATTTACCTCGTTATAAATGAACTTCTTTTAAATACATTATAATATAGCACTACCATTATCTTCCACCTAGCTATTTTCAAAAGAAAATGACTAGTAGTTAATTTAAATGTATAATATTCGTTTCCTTCAAAATGTTCAATATAACTTGAGCAACATGATGATGGAACAATTCATAAGACGTTATACATCTATAGTAAAACAATATTTGGTGTTTTCCTCGGATATTATAAATTTATCCTTCCTATGAGCATATTAAAATACTTAAATGTCAGACCAACACTTACTATCGCACTGTGGACTTGTCACAAATACTATCATTTATAAAGTTTATCTGACACGTTTCTTTTGCAATTTGGCCAATTTTCTTCTCTTGAGAATCATTTCATAGAGGGCTTCTAGCCCTTCGTGCAGCCCCTCGCCGGTGATGGCGCAGGCAGGCTGCACGTGCCATGCATGTGCATCGCGAGAGCCGTGCGGTGACGACACCAGCTCGTGTAAACCTAACAACTTCTCCAACTCACGGGGTTCCTTCGCCCCCGGTAAGTCCTGTTTATTAGCTAATACTAAAATCGGTACACCAGTATTATCTGGAGACTTGGCCGTTCTTATTAACTCCATTTTTGCTTCCTCCATGCGTTCTACATCAACGGAATCCAGCACGAATATAATGCCATCCGTGCACCTCGTGTATGATTTCCAGAGAGGTCGCAGTTTTTCTTGTCCACCAACATCCCATACAAGGAAATTAACACCTTTAGACTTTCCAAGAGTTCCTTTCACTTTTTCACAGTTAAACCCAATAGTGGGGACGGTGTTAAGGTATTGGTCAAACTTGAGCCGATAAAGCGCTGTTGTTTTCCCAGCTGAGTCAAGGCCCAGCATGACCACGTGTAGCGTACCCTGCGCTGTCGGCAGCGCGTCGAGCAGGCTCGAGTTTTTGCCCATATTCGCACCCATGCTTCGTAGCCTTCAGGCGGTTATCTAACACTGTCGTCTGAGCGCAGCATCACGAGCTTTTCCGCACAACCTGGAAATAACAAAAAAAAAAGGCTTTCAATGTTCGGACAAGTTTTAGGTATTTTTCAATTTATTATTATATTTAAAGTCTGCAAGTAGTCTTTAATAAATTTGAAGAAAGGCAAAAACTCTCTTATAAACATCCTAAAATGGTATATATTGCTGTCGTATAGTTAAAACCTTAATAAACTTTAAGGCCTTGATTTTCTTTAACTGAAAAATCTTACATACTAAAATGGTCCTAAAAGGGTATTGCGAGACTAAATGTGCTGTTCATGCATGGTCCATTTCACAACGGTATGATTCGGACGTAGTAGTCCACGCGTTCCTTGGATGTTTAGGCTTTAAATAAAACTACTGATAGCCGTGAAGTCTCGATATAGTGTTATATAAGTACGAATTTAAAAACCAAATGTGTTTCCAAAGATTATTCCAGTTGTTTACTTTTACTATCCTAAAATGACTCTACTGCTTAATTAATAAGGTTAGTAGAAAATATATTACAGCGGAGAGAGAGAGAGAGAGCCGGGTTCACGTCGAGACGAGACAAAATGTCGCCACCGCTCGCGCCCTTTTAATCATTATTTGTGACACACGAAGACGACTTTTTGCCCGGAGGCACGGGCTGGCCTGGTTATGAGGCAAACTTATAATTTAGCCACTGCATCTTTGCGATTACTGCAACCCGTAACTATCAGGTTACAAAGTTCATATTTGTTCGGTTAGTCAGGTGTTCACTTTTGGCTAAATTGATACTGCGAGCAGCGTACACCTTGCGTGGATATATTTTGATCTTTTCAACATGAGGGCATCGACCTAACATGCTTTATAGTCAATTATTAATTATTATTCAAGATTGTCAGAAATGTATATTAGCAATCCATGTTTTTATTGCAGAAACTCTTTTTGAATGTCTTGCTCAACATGTATTTACTGTATTTTTTTACTTTAATCATACAAAACGCAACGTTTATTTACTTTAATTTATACAAGTTTACTGTTATGTGTACCTTATTAATAGTAACAGTATAATTCATTTTAACTTAAAAATATTCCGACTGTGTTTGTATGATACTACTTCTGTGTGTTTAATACTACCTAATTCTGTCTGTGGGCTAAGGGGGTTTGGCAAATAACATTGAGGTACTAATAAGAAAAAAAGAAAATCTCTATTTAATTACTTAACTTATTACTATGATGAAAGTAAATGTATTTAAAAAATAACTGATGATACACGCGCTTGCGTCATAAGTTTATAACATTTCTTTGCGTCATTGTCATCAAAGCGTTCCCATAAGGCTAGGAGCATTGCCACGTGGAATGGCAATGCTAGTTCTGTTAACAAGGAAAGGGCCCTTCTTATGGCTTCGAAAAGTTAGGCGAGTCAAGTAGTCTTGACGTATCCATATGGCGTGCATGGATATGTCTCCATGTACCCATTTCTATTGTAAAATAATGGACAATTGTTTAAAAATGATTTTTTGTGTGTGTGTGTGAATATGTTTGATAACAGTAGATTAGATTAATAACAACTAGATTAGTCAACAAACGTAAGCGGTTGTGGGACATCGAAAGTTTTACTTTTCTTAATTTCGAGGTCGAATAATCGCAAGTGGGACTCGAACATTTGTTGACCCGACTGTCTTGAAAAACTTGTATTGCAACTTTTATTTTTTATTTAGTCGACCGAATGACAAACTTTGAGATGATATACAAAATACTGTAGTGGACTGGAATTTTAAAGCTTTCATCGCCTTTAACCAAATTATACACAACACCTTTGGAAATTCTATCACAGTTTGATTCAAGGGATTCTTTCGTTCTAAGTTTAATGTCAGGTCATTGAAGTGCATTATGATCATTAACATTTTTTGTACTTTACAACAGTTGTTACTTATATAATCACCAACTTTTTCTATAAATAAAAGATACATTACTTTAAAATGTCTTTGCATTTAATAGTAAAATAAATTTAACTTGCTGCACTGGAAAATAAGGTTAGCGAATTGTATTGAATCAAAGACTTGCAATAAGCAGGGTCACAACAACCAAGAGAAAGCAAGTGATGCCATGACGGTGGCCCTTACTTTCACTTGATGCATGATCAGAGACCACGCCTAGATAAGGGCACGATTTACAGCATTCACATAAATTAACTTTTAAAAACTAAACATAATGAATTTATTAATCTCCATGAAAAATTAAACATATATGTGTCCCCTTTTTTTTTCCGTGCGGATAAAATAACTCGGTATTTTTTAGTTTGCCTTGACAACATGTGACAGTTGACATAAATAGATGCTTTACAAACTGACCTGCAGTGCGGTACAGATAAGACTGTTTTCTTTTGGGTGCATTATAATTTGCAATTATTCCGTTGTCGTCAATTATTACGTTACAAGGCTTGGGTATTACAAAATTGTATTGTGACGATCTGCTTAACAAAACAGATGTAAAATTTTCATTAACCTACAAATCGATGTTGTTCCAGCCTTGACCGGGTTATAAGCTTTTGATAATCATAATGAACTCTTGTTCTACTTCGAATACTGATGACTAATGTGTCTGTTTTGAAAAGATAAGCGTGTAAGTAGTAAGATAAGCGTAAAGTAAGTCAGGTACATTACGATAAAAGTGTAAAATTTCAATACAAAAATGATACCTAATGTAAACTATTCTGGTGGTTAGTCATGTTTGGTTTGTTACTCATGATGAAGAGTTGGGTAGTTTAAATTTAAAAAAAATATTTTTTTTTGTCCTTCATAACACTACTTTTGTGTGTTGTTTGTTGTTGTTGTTGTTACTTAGTACTACTAACATTTCATAATCACTTGTATAATATTATTTACATTTATTATCTACATTTATATATAATATATGTAAATAATATTATGATATTTGTAAATTCTTCAGATGTCAGGAAGTGTGGAAATCTTTATTAGTACTCAGAGTGTAATCAACCAAGGCTTTGCTTAGGTAATTTCTAATTATGGCAGGAGTTTTGAACTAGTTTCAAAATTTAAAAAAACATTAAAAAAAAGAAAAAACGCGATGGTACATTTTCATGGCGTTTTACAGCATTATACATAGTACGCTAAGATGCTTAAATATTGTGCTACTACAACACGCCGTAATGAGTTTTTAGAACTATCAGTGAGCCCACCAGGCTGATCGGAAGGTTAACTTTTAACACTGAAAGCATCATCCGAGGTGCCAATCTCTGTTTATGACTGATCAGGATTACGGGCTGGTGAAATGAATGTCCCGTCAAATGAAGATATCGCTGATTCACTGATTTTTACTATTTTAAGATTTTTAAAGAACGGCCGAAACGAGGTCTGCTACAGGCAATGTCTGGTACTCTGAAAGATGCTGAACCCCTCTGTCTGAACTTTAACCTCTCTCTCTCAGAGGGACAGGGCATGAAGAATGAATAACGATAACGGTTTATTGCTTATTTAATGAGCCCGTGTTCAATAATTCGATGCGGTTGGAACACTTCTGGACAATGTTAACAGAACGTGTAGTCCAGTTAGCATGTGCCGCTAGTCAGCCTAGTATGCAATGCAAAAGTGAACTTGATAAGGACTCGTAAGATCAAAAACACAGATAATATATCCCAAAGGCCTGCTATGGATTTTATTGTTACACAAAAGAAGGTATTTTTTCAGTGATGGTTGAAAAAACTCCACATAAAAAAATGTGATAAAATTGTAAAATATTATATTAGCAGGTAATAAGTAAGTAGTCAATTAAAATAATAAGTTAATTAAAATTTGACTTATTTTTATAAGATATCGTTTTACAGTAAAAATACATTTTTTTCGACGTATAACGTATTCTTTTACATTAAAGACGTAAAGGAGTTACTAAAAGACGTAAAAATTAAGTTAAAATAAATATCTTAAATTAAATCATGAATAAAATGGTCTACAATTATTAGATAATTTTTTTCTAATTACATTTTACTATTAACTTTAACAAACTAGTTTTAAGGGAAAGATAGAAAGAGTGAATAATATTTAAGGACTGTGTTATAAAATAATACAGGTCTCTGCCTCATAGAACTTTCAGTAACTGGGTGTCATTAAAAGTTTCCACAGTCAGAACTCTCATTAATCCAACAAATAAAACTGAAACACGATTCACAAACAGGTGAAAGGAAATAGAATGAGTATTATCGCTTTGGAGATACAAATACGAAAACGCTATAAGAACGTAGTCGATGTATCTGCGTGCATTAGTGTGTTTCTCGCGTAACGGAATCGACTGGAACTAATGTGTTACATGTATGAAGTTCTAATGGATATGCCAAAATTAATGAATCGTTCGATATACATTGTAAGCATCCCAAGTTTTAGTTTATACGTTCTATGGCAGTTCATTTGTGTAAGGGAAATTACTTCCGTAACTGTAGTTAGCAACCGCGGATGGCTTTTATTAATGGTATTTCATATCACTATGATATCAAAGTTAGGACTTTTTTTACTTTAAAATATTATTTAAGAGAGTTATAATTCTACTAAGTATTATTATTATAAAAGCCAGTGTCAGTTTGTTTGTGAGTTTGTAATCCTGTCAAGCCAATACCTTACGGCTCTATGTATCAATATACCGGCAGTGCTATTCTCTAAGGAAACAGACTTGCGTACAGAGCTGCCACAGCGTCGAACTTCAAACTAAGTGCCTTTGAAATTTGACGCTATATCGCTGCCACAACGTCGAATTTCAAACTAGTTAGTTTGAAGTTCGACGCTGTGGCAGCGCTGTGCGCAAGGCTGTTTCCTTAGAGAACAGCACTGCAGATATCAACAGAAAAATCTACATACAATCTCCCTATATTGTTAATGTCAGTAAATGTAAGTTAATGTAAGCTTGTTTATGTTGCTTTCAGGTCGAGGAAAAGAAAAATAACATTTAGACGAACATTAGGCTGGCAGAAGCAATAATAAATTTTCCTAAATTTATTAATTTTCCTAAAATTTTCAAAAGCATATTGTTCAAAAGCGCGGGCGTGTGTGTAAATGACACGAAAAATGTTGTCTCAAAAAATTATGGTTGCCACCTTCTACCTAATTAACCACAGCAGCCGGACTCGTGACTATTGTCGCTATAAGTTTAGACCTTTATGTTATCTCTAAATATGTTAAAGCTGGTTTTTAATGAGGATTTTGGAATCGATTCAATTTTCGGATTGGATGAGCGTTATGTAGATGTCATTGTTATCATAATATTGATATATACGCATAGACTCGTAGGACTCCCACTTCTGACGACAGGTCAAAACCCTTTACAATTAATATAAGATAGACGAGAATGTGAAAACCTCTCCTTTAATTAATTCTAAGTCCCTTCCAAAGAAGTTCTGATTGCACGAATTAAGGTTTATACAACGTACTTTTCAACCAAAAGGTTTTAATTTGGAACTTTCAGCCATAGAATGTATTCAAATGCTGACAGAAATTTTAATTACGAATGTTTGCGAAATGTTGAATTTTATACGAAATATTCTTTATAAAATAAAATTCATGTTTTAGAGGCTTTGTGTTCTTTGAATTGGGTTGTGTCAAAAATTACCACTTGTTGTTGTTGTTACACTGTTACAGCATTACTTTATCAATATCCTAGTATTATTATAGGTTATTAAATGAAAATGTGTCTATATGACTGGCCTGTTGGTCTAGTGGTTAGTGAGCCTGGCTCGTAGGCTAGAGGTCGTAGGTTCGATGGTACCGAGAACAAATGTTTGGGTGTCCGTGTCTGGGTGTAATTTCTTACACCCAGACACGGATACCCAAACATTTGTTCTGATGGACGTACTGGGGTACTCACGTACATTCTGGGGTACTCAAATGCGTTACACTGAGTCCATTAGCTGCGGTAGACTCACCATCAGGTGAACCCTATTTCATCAAAAACTTAAAAAAAACTTTAAATCAAAACTACGGAATATGTACTTATATCTAATATCTAAACATGATTTATTGATGAATATTGATAATGACTGATTGGCGATATTGATGAATAAAACATGAGTAAATAAAAAAATAGAATCAAGTATATTATATATTTATATCAGTTGTCTTTTTTTTATGTTAGAGGGGGCAGACGAGCAGACGGGTCACCTGATGGAAAGAGACTATCGCCGCCCATGAACGTCTGCTACTCAGGAATCACAAACGCGTTGACGGCCTTTTAGGAAGGAGTTCGCTCTTTTCTTGAAGGCTTGTAGGTCGTATCAGTCCGGAAATACCGCAGACGATAACCCGTCTTGAAAAGCGCACAGTAGGTAGTGGAGCACCAACTATCCAGGTAATGAGGATGAAAATTTTTCCGTGTGGAACGATGGCGTAAATTTGCGGCTGGTATTAGTCCGAACAATTCCTCGGAGCGCTCTCCATGATATATGCGATAGAGAATGCAGAGTGAAGCCACATCTCTACGTAACGCCAAGGGATCGAGACGATCGGAGATGTTTGGGTTGTCGACGATTCGAGTCGCTCTTCGTTGGATGCGGTCCAGAGCGAGAAGCTGGTACTGAGGTCCCCCTGCATAGAGATGAGAACAGTATTCCATATGCGGCCGGACTTGCACCTTATAGAGCTGAAAGCGGTGGGCCGGTGTGAAATACTGCCTCGATCTGTTCAGGACACCGAGCTACTTCATAGGCCAATTTGACCTTACCCTGTAAGTGACCCCGAAACTGGACTTCGCTCGATATGTCGATGCCTAGGATTCCGATGCTGGCTGAGGCAGTTAGGGAGATGCTGTCTTGTACCCATTGTACAAGCTCTGCTTAGTTTGAGACTAGATGGCGTTGTGTGAATGTGGTAGAATATTATTATTATTCGTAAATAATTTCGTGTAAAATAGAATCAATTAGGTAAGAAACGAGCATTAAATTTCGAGAAATTGCATTTGATAAAAACTTGTAATAATTTTTTATCATCACACAAAGTAATGTCATATCTTTCTCTAAAAAAGCTTTCTTTCCTCTCAAGAAACAGCAAAAATTGAATATTATTATATTTTATTTTTATATTATTATTATTTACATCCTGACGTATTTCAATGACGTTACATGTTTGTGGACAGGGCAGCTTACCACAAAATTATGGTTTCTATGTTATAAATAACATGTTAGGTTAGAATAAACCACACATTCCATACAAAGGTCGATTGTATACTCACGTGTGCCAATATAAATATTTGATGTCGTTAAAGCCAACTCCTTTCAGTCTTCAGCAAACTTGGTACCTGTAACAATTAAAAAATAAATGATACATATAACCAATAGTTCTGCATGTAATACTACGAGTGGTGCTATTTAAATAGATGTGTTTTTGGGTTAAAAAATACAAAAACTAAAAGTAATTAGAATTAAACAAAAGTTTATTTTCGTCACGGGTAATTAACGTAATTAAATACATTCAAAAACAATAATATGCAAGGATTTTATATACGGTAATGAATACACGCATCCGCATTATATCATCATTACATAATAATGTAATACATTTTTTATTCAAGGTGGATAGACTGTCGGCGGAAGGCAATATCCGCACTTGTGTTGAAGGACGCAGACATCGTCCTCAGTAATAGACGTACGGAAATGTGTAATGAACATCATTGAATCACATACGGGACCAAGGCCCTTATGAGTCGATAACCCTTTTTTTTGTAGTCGCCTATCATTACTTATTTAGTTTGCAGGAATAAAGTTTCATTCCCGCAACAGTAAATTGCTGTTAGGGTATTGCAGTAACAGTATGGGAAATTTTTGGGTTGATTTTTATTATTCAAAAAAGTAAATGTACAAACACACTGATTGTTACTGTTTCATTCAAAAACTGGGATGTCATTACCTCTAGCGACCGTCTAAAGATATGATGATATGAATACTGTTTTCAGACTTCCGAACAGCGAACGTTTTTTTACAATCAAGTGATTCAAAGTCGAGGACAAAGCTATTGCCTAATTCAGCAAACACAAACCAAACTTATCCATACTTTTAGTATCAAAAGGAAAGTGAATTTGTTTGTTACGCTTTCACGCCTAAACTACTGAACCGATTTTAAAAATTCTTTCACCAATGGAAAACTGCATTATCAGTGAGTAACATGGGCTTCCGCAAAAAAGGACATACACGCGGGCGGAGCTAGTCTATAATATATACGGTATAATATAGTATAAGTCGTCCAAACTCCTCCTTCTCCTAATACTAGGAAGGAGACTTACGAGTAAAGGACGCCACGCATTTGTGACTGTTGAGTCTTGACACCCCATGGGCGGCGGTAGTCACTTGCCATCAGGTGATGCATATATTCGTTTGCCCCATAAACCATAAAAAGTTGCATTTAGTAAGCGTACCTAAGTGACATTTTTAGGGTCGATAAAAAAAATTATTTCGAACATCGCTCAACGTTGACGTTCTGTTTTGAACAAAAGTATACTCAATGATTATTTTGGGTTGGGTTAGCAAATAGTGGATATTCATGGGAATCACGCAACTTGACTTCAAGAAATACTCCACAAAATCATATAATCATTTGCGCGTTACCTTATGTTAGTACTATTTGTATTTTTTGTTATATGTATTACTTAATTCATTTACGTAGAATATACGAGTAGTTGGATACCTATTTTTCAAATATCTTGTTCTATAGATAATGATTGACGTTTTATTATTTTTACAAGCTTTAATTTACTTGCAGTGTGTGTGTGTGTATGTTAATTTGGAAGCTGAATTAAAACCACTAGTTTGTGCACTTTCGGAATACACAGGAAGGCATACATACAATACAATACAGATCTAGCCATAATATTGAGATAAATGTTTTTACGACTTGCAATCTTACTAGAATTCGATTCAGTGTAAAGAGGTTAGGCAAATTCCGTTTCTTTTACTAGTTGACACTTTAATGAAAGGTACTTTTGCTATTTTGTTGTTATATTTAATCAATTTCTAGACTTGTTTTAGTAAAGTAACGAAGTTGATATAGTAACTGATGTGTTCAGGGTACCGGGTCTACCGTTTTTCTACATTCTTAGGTGGGTTTTCATTCATAATTTGTTTCGTATTGGTGTCATGGTTGTCGTACTTTTCACTCTCTACACTGTTCCGTTATATCGTTATTCAATCGAACTAATACACTCGGTTGCTCGATGCAGAATTATTTTTTAGTTAGCAAAATGAAAATAACCGCTAAGTTAGCAAAAATCATACTTTAAGTATTTATTTTTTATGAGGGCTCAAAATGTTCACGCGTCGAGAAATAGAATTATAAGCTGAACTATTACTCATATTTTATTACCATTTTTCTCACTTCAATAATGTTCCTTAAGCTAATAGTTCTAACCACGCGAATTGCCGGAACCAGCTTCAATTGTGTCCGCTATTAACTCAAATTGGATACCGCGGTAGACTACCATAATACTGAGGAAATAAGGACCTTGGAGCGACTGTTCCAGACAGTAATAATAGCATAGACTATTAATGTTCTTCAGTATCAAGTTACCTTATTCTAACGTACAACTCTGCGAGTAAGTACATATTCATGATTATCTTCATTCAATACTTAGACAATGGTTTGATTGGTTTTATTCAAGGGCCGGTTGTACATACAACGTGTCTATACATATTCTGACAAGAACTATTTTAATAATATATAAGATTATTATGTATAGATATTAAGCACCAGCACTTATCCTGCATCGAATATCATTACATCTCAACCTAATATATATACATTGTATTTATCATTGTATCTATCAACACGAATAAGTCGACTCTGAAATAATATTCGCGTGAAACTATAAGTTTTCTTAAAGTTAAAACAAGACAGAAAAAAGAAAAAATATTCTCGTTTGCCGAGAGTGTGCTAAAAGTTTTAAAGCACAGGTTTGACAAGAAATGTTGCACTCGTTAAATATTGAGAGGAATTTTGTCACGAGCCAACAAAGGTTGAGATTGGAGTATAGTTAAATAAACGATACTATGGCGAAAAAGTTGTAGATATTACCAAGCGGGGCTGCGATTGCACTGATTGTATATGTAAAAGCCTATAAAAAGCAGTTATATTGCGAGCTCGTGAGATTTTCGGCAAGATTACTGGTCGTTTAATTTCAACATTTAAGTAAATTGTATTATAAAAATGAATGTCATGTATATTCTGCAAGATGCTCTCATCTCTCTAAAAAATAATTTGCTCTGGTCAGAGAACGGTTGGATGGACTACTTTAGCGTTTCTTTACAGACCAATAATAGAATCAATTTATGATGATCTAACAGAAAACTATGCACTATCGTTAACTGGAATACCTATACAGACAAATAAGAATATAAGTTTACTAATATTGACACACACACACACACACACACACACGCGCACAGAGAGAGAGAGACAGAAAGCTATATACTCTTAATACGAGTATACAATCGTTTCAATTGGCGGCATTTAAAGTTATTTACCGTTTCACACCTTTTAATATTAAAGACATTTTACTATCTTTCCTCCATTTAATTAATTAATTAGTATTATTTTCTAATGTAACTGGAATCATCTGCTTGTTTTCAACCTATACCTATACGTTAAATATAAGTATATATTAACAAAAACGATATTAAATAGGTTTACAAACGGCAAAGATATTATTCGCCAAATTAAATAATAATATATAGAAATATTCAGTGAATTTGAGAATCTTCTTCTTTTGAAGACATAAAACAAAATAAATCTATAAATACATCAATGTTGTCACTGTTGTGTTTGTCAGGTGTTCGTACGTCATAGATCTCTGTAAAAGAAGATTGTATAATGTCTATTATTAGATACAGCAAAAAAAGAAAAAGTCGGTTGGCACGAGATCTACGAGTAGTTAACGGAATTTGTTTCATCTTCTCTAAATATCTGCCTGGGTGGTGGCTCTGGCACTGTGGCATGCTTATACTAAAACCAGCCTAGAACAGTTTCAAAATTCATTCATTCATTGTTTAATTTCATAATAGTCCTCTGGTTTATATTACATAGTGTTGATTGAAACCATAGTTGAGTTTATTAATTTAATTTGTATGTCCCCGATATTTTAATTGCCCTATCTGAATGATATTTCTTAATGATTTTGTAAAAATACAACGTTTAAAAAAAAAGTTTTGAAAAATGTAAAACGTAGATAAGTATAGTAAGTTATAAGCGAAGAGATGTAACATCATTTAGGTTATCGTGGCTATAATATATTTTGTCTTTTACGCTTCGTAATGGAATAAACATTCTTTACTTTATTACTTTTTCTCAAATAGGGTAAGGTTTTTAACATGAAACTTTTTTGTCAATTATCAATAAAACTGTAGAATATGTCGGTAGGATATATAACTTGTGGTAATGACTACTACATAAAGGATCTAATGTTTTTCCTTATAAACATTCTCTTCAATATTTACTGTAATGTTCTATGCAATAACAATATGGGCCTAGCATAACAGTTTTTTTTTATAAAATACCCAAGAACATTAGATATTAGATTAATTAATCAGTTATATGTTTATAAATAAGTAAACTATATTATTTCTGAAAGTGTTTACAATAATATTATTTCTTAAACTATTGTAAAAGTTTTGAAAAATGTAAAACTATTATTATTACCGATCTACTCTATTCTATAGAGTAGATCGGTGTTAAAAATATAAATTCAGATTTCACAAAATCACTCAAAAGTTAACAAGATATATTATTTCTTCTTTCAAAAAGAATGCTTATAAGTATTATCTGAGAAGTGTTGAGGACGGAAAGAAATCACTTTGTTTCATTTACCGAAGGCGTACGTTTCAATTGTATGGTAATATATAGGTATATCGGCGTAACAGGCGTGGGAGTGTTGTATTTAACGTATTGTAATATTATTGTTGATTATGTGTACCTAGATAACCGTTACATGAAAAAGGTATTAAATAAGTGTGTCTGTCATCTAAAAAGTTATAAGTTTTTGATAATAATCTGAAACCTGAGGTTCTTTATTTTATCCGAGTTACCTTTATAATTTACTCAGTAGTGGATCGAAGATCAAAGGTTGCAGATGTAGGTCAACATAAGACTACTCTGGAGTCTGAAGTAGTACAGTGTACAGTACAGCTCTTGATCATGTAATCAAACAACCCCTGTTTTGTTGCCTTGGAGCGTTACGGCACATGTGCCGCTTACTTTAAGATTATTATTTTACCTTACTGGTATGTTTTTATTTAAAATATATACATTTATTGCTATTTTTTTTGCTATATAAGTACCTAGAACTTAAGCTAACTTTGCATGAAGATGATTTAGTTTTAACTTGCTGTATCTATCTGTCAATTAATATTTGATCGTATTGAAAATCAATAATTAGGTCAGGATGATGTACTTAATAATAACATTTAGTGGATTGTTTATAATTAGAATTAGAATACTAACAATTTAGGTAAAAAGTTTTTATAGCTTGCGGTATTTAATATTTACCAGAAATTACTTCATGATTATAAGGAACGTAATCTTCTACGTTGTTGTTGAACTGTTTGTTGTGAAACGTGTAAACGTGAATACACTGATAGTAGTTAACGCCTCTCATTTAGCTAATGATTGCGTTAGTATAGTATGGGTTGTAGTGTAAGTACGTACTACGCACTGTGTGCATATTATTGTCCATTGAACCCGCTTCGTGATCGCAGGCGCTTTTAGATTCCGAGTCGACGATACATTACGTGACCGATGCGGACGTCTAGCCGTGTATCGCTTTTTGTGTACATTAACAATAATACAAATTACAGAGTTCGTAAAACTCAATGAAAAATATATATGATCACATTTGTCTGCTGACAATATTCAGAAATTGCCACAAACCTTGAAACAAATATAACTGCAAAACATCTGAATCACAAATATGAACTCACCACAATTCTATGTTCTTTATTTTTTAAAAGGTTTATAACATCATCGACTAAAAAAACCTATATGAGACATTCGAGATAAAATATTTTCTTAGTTTGTATTATTAAAGTCGTTTGTCAGTGCAAGAAGAAGTCAAGTCACAACAAATTAATGGGAGTTGAAAGTTAGTTGTGTAGCCAGCTCAGATTATTTTGAACGCTCGTGCACATTTACACGACTATACACGATAATATAATTTATGTAATAATAATGTGTATTTTAAATGTAAAATTTCTAATCCATTTAATCGCCCTCGAACTAATGCGGTCAAAATACACATGTGATATTAGAACTTTTGTAGCCTCTGCAAAAAGATGAAACTCCAAGTTTTATTCCATTTAGCAGCATTTACGTTGAAGAAGACGACGGTCGAAGTTAGTAACTAAGTCCATTAATCAAGATCGTTCAATTCGTTTAAACTGCGGCCACTCATTCTGTAGCCTAGGGATAAATTGTAGAAGGAAAATATTGAGCCAGAGTATAAAGTAGGTACATTTACATAAGAGATTCCCGGAAGAAAAGATAACAATAGATTTGTGTTTATGCATGTAAAATATACACACACGGTCGGATTTTAGATAGAATTGGCACATCTGGATGATCTAGTCACATAAAATGGTATGATTGCATGGGAATTTTATGACACATAATGGTTATTGACGGTTCGAAGAATGATTCGTATTAGGTATGTAGTTTAAACCAAGATTCAACACTCCAAACCAACGGTAAATTGGTGTATCGCTGTCTGTGACAAGTTCACTCTAGTTATAAAACTCGTCTATCATGTTAACAAACACACACACTTTAAATTTTTCTTAGACTTAACAATGAGATTATAATTTTATACTCTGGATCTCAAGTAAAATTAATTCAGGACCCTTTGCCTAAGGCGCGTAGGAACGATTTGTAAAGCTATACACGATATCACCATGTCTGGTTTTACTGGACATTGACGATAAGTGGCAACAAGATTCAGGCCAAATGTAACCGCAATAGTTCGTACTTAGTTTTCAATTTGCTTTCCATTTGCATCCGGGCCACTTAAATGTTTGAAGAGCCGGATTATTAGTAGCTTTTATAAGACCTTGTGTCCGATTAGTTTAAACATTATTAGTCAATATTGTATGTGTCTCTAGGTCTAAGTATGTTATGTAGTTATGTATGAAATATTGAAGGAAACAATAACTTATGTATTGATCTAACAATATTCGAAACATTATTATTTTTACATCAACCTAATAAATATTAATGCAGTCAAGTGTAGTGGACGTATTCAGTTCAGTAGGTTATACGGCGTCACAATAACAACAACTAACCGTTGTCCGCGTCGATTTTATCTTATGAACAAGTTGTTCGGTGTTCACTCCGTGATAGCAAAACTTGTTCTCGTCATCAACCATCCATCTGTCAACTGATAGCTGTGATTTATACAACCGGCCTTAGATGTGGGATACGTTTCAACTGGCACGGAGGTCGATAAGCATCGGATTTGATGACAAGTTGTGATTGAATTCAACTGTCGTAATGGTATAAACAATAAATATTCGAAATACGTTAAGTTGACATTGAAATAAACCTGTCATGTAAATTAGGTCCATTAACTGTAGATAAAGCTATTAGTAGAGTAAGTCACCACTTTCATCGACATGTGTCCGCGTGGCTGACCTTGTTTTCGTTTAACAGATTTGTTGGTCAGTTACGCAACGTAGATCAGACTCTATCATCGCACTTAGATCTTTGTGAGATGTTGTTTGTTTAAGTAGTGACGTAATATTTTTATACTATTGCCACCATTTTTGAGTAACAGTAAACTTGACTGCAACTGCGCTTTACAAACATTTTCAGTAAATAAAAGTGAGATTTTTTGTTTCTATAACTGTCCTTGTTCCCAAAACGTATGTACTTTGGAATTAGCTAAATGTTACCCAGAAAATAACATTAGGTATAGAAGTGGTTTATATTCAAAGACCTTTTTAGGTTCTAAGAGAGTTATAAGAAGATCGAATCAGAAATCTGAGTTCAAAATCAATCAAAACTAAATAATTGGCAATATTTACAAAATAATCATAACATGACAATTTATTTCGTTTTTTTGTCAATGTCGGTCTTTCATGAGACAACAGATTTTTAACTATATGACAATTACAAAGAACAATTTTAGTAAAACATTACAATTTGCTTTAGTGGGAGGTTTTAAAAAACAAAAACAATAGAGAAGAAATAAGCAACTTTAACTGTAAGTTTGTAATCGAGAACGCTGTTTCCTATTAAAAGTCCGTAGTGTAGGTAATCTTATTTGCAAATGACCTGGGGCTATCGAGCAGGTACGGGATTGAGGTCAATGGCTCGAGAAATTGCACCGACATATAACATTTTCCTTTAATCATATCTGCGCACTTGCTTTTCGTCCCTGATAGCGTTAGTTATTAACTGTTTACGGCTGACTCATTTCCATCACTTACTTATAATAACAATTACTATTATACCAATGTGTAGGCTGATACCGTGTACCTGCCGCGGCCACAAATGGGTAATGAAATTAAATGTGTTGAGAGAGTTGTAACTATCGATTTCCAACTAGGTAATAAGTGTGTCATATAAAAAGGATAGTATAACCAACAAAGTATCAGAACTGCCAAAAAAATGGGGTTAATGAGTAAATGGTATGAGTTTAATAAGACTCAACATCTCTTAACAAGGCTGAACTAAATTCCGATCTGGCGCCAAGCTTAAATAAAAGCTATACTATTCTAAAAGCATTTTTAAGGACGTATGCTTGCTTGCTTGCTTGTGATTATTTGGCCAACGTTAATCGATACCTACATTACTTTAATAAGTTTTTATACATATTATCTGGAAGCTGAATCAAAACATTTCTAGTGATAAGTTTGCAAAAATCCATCACTATATTGAGAAAATCTTCATAAACATCAATTATACTTACTAATATTTTGAGGCGAGATTTTGCGAGTGTATGTGTTTGTATGTTTGTCATTCTTCAAGCTCAAACGGCTGGACCAATTTTGATAAAATTTGGTATGGTATTTTTGGTATGTCACACACATCAACAGCCTTTAATAGTCCACAGCTGGACATAAGCCTCTCCTTAGAAAGGAGGTTTTGGCCTACTATACCACGCTGGCCAGACGGGTTGGTATAGGGTTTGTGTGACTCTGGTCTCTGGGAGCCGAAGGGCATCGGATCGTTTGCGTTCCGGATCCGCCGTTTCATCGGATGGCGCGGACGCCATAGAAGCGGAGCGGAGCGACAGCCGGAAACGCGGACGCTCCAGGGAAGAGGGGACCGACACGTCCGGCGAAATGATGCCACCAAAGGTGGCAAGCAGCCGCCGAGGGAGGGCACGTAAGCCGGCCTCGGTCTCGACCCCGTCAGGCTCCGCGTTCTCAAATGCGGAGTCCTACAGGAGCGTACGAGTGGACGGCGAGGCCGTAGCGGAGGAGGAGATCGCGGATCTCCTGCTCAAGGTTCGGGAGCCGGTGGGGGGAAATGCCCCCCAGGCTCCCGTGTCCGTGCAGGAGAGGGCGAAAGCGGCGGTGGCCGTCATCGACAAGGTGGCCACCAAATCCGTGAACCTTAAGGGCTCGTTTGTGAGGGCCCTTAAGGACTCCTCCTCCGCTTTGTCGGAGGTCGTGGAGGGCCTAGCGGGCGACGTCTCTCGCCTGCAGGTGGCCAACGAGAGGCTGACGGAGCGGGTGAACGAGCTGAGTGCTCAGTTCGCCCGCTTCCAGGCGAACCTCCCCGAGCGGGAAGCCCCGTCCGCGTCCCAGCCTGCCCCTACCACCAACTCAGGGGCATTTGACTCCCAACTGCGAGAAATCCTCATCGCAGTTGGGAATATGCTGGACGGACGCCTGGCTGGCCTGGAGGCGAGACTGCCCCCTGCGCCGATTATGCGCCCCCCGCTCGCGTCGGCACAGCGGCCTAAGGCCGCCGCTCCGACTGCGCTCCCCGTGGTGGGAGGCCGCGTTTCTTACGCGGCGGCGGCGTCTGCCCCTACTCCATCGGCTCCACAAAGGCCGAGGAGGGGGGCCAAGGCACCGGCCCAGGCGCCGGCCAAGGCACCGTCCCAGGCGCCGGCCAAGGCGCAGGCCAAAGTGCCGGCCAAGACGGGGCCTAAAACGGCGCCGAGGAGCGGAGTGGCATTCCCTCCGCTCCCCACTCCGACACCCCTGCCGGGCCCCTCCGCACCTGCCCCCTCCAACGAGGGTTGGCAGGAGGCGAGGGGATCCAAGAAGTCCCGAAGGCGGGCCAGAAGGGCTGCCCAAAGAGCCCACCGGTGGCAACGGCCTCTGCAAAGAGGCCGCGGAAGCTGCAGCCGCCCAAAACCGCGGCGGTAGTGGTGACCGTGTCCCCGGAGGCGGCTGACGGCGGGCTGTCCTACGCGGCCGTGTTTAAAAAGGCCCGGGACAGCCTCGCCAACGACTTTGGGACGGTGGGGGTGAAGATGCGCCTCGCCCAAACGGGAGCTCGAGTTCTCGAGTTCCCAGGGGCTGAAGGCGCCAAGACTGCGGACACTTTCGCTGAAAGGCTGCGGGGTTTATTCGCGACCACAGATGGTGTTAAGATCGCCAGGCCTACCAAGTGCGCGGAGCTGCGCATCTCGGGCCTGGACGACTCTGTGACGGCCGAAGATGTCCGCGCTGTAATCCGGGAGAAGACGGGGTGCAGCGCGGACAACGTCAGGGTCGGCACCATCCGCCCCGGTCCAGGAGGGCTTGGCGCCGTGTGGGTCAGCTGTCCCGTAGCGTCGGCCAAAGTATTGGCCGACGCCGGCAGGCTGCTCATCGGTTTCGTGAGCGCCAGGATCACAGTCCTGGCGGCGAGACCGATGAGGTGTTTTAAATGCCTGGCCACGGGACACACGCGCGTCAAGTGCGACAGTTGTTTTGACTGCAGCGGACTATGTTTCCGCTGTGGTCGACCGGGGCATGTGGCGGTGGAATGCTCTGCCGCCCCTCACTGCCCGGTGTGTGCGGCGGGTAACAAGCCCGCCAATCATCAGATGGGGCAGGGGGGCTGCAAGCCTCCCCGCAACTCTCAGCAAGCACCGGGGGCTAGCCAGTCGACCCAGGCTGCCTCCGATGTAGTTCGTGCGTCGACGTCGTCGCCCATGGAGGAGGCTGTAGAGACGATCCAGTAATGGATCGGGTCTCCAGCCTCCTGGTCCAGACGAACCTGAACCACTGTGCCGCGGCGCAGGATCTCTTCCTGCAAACCATGGCACAGTGGTCGATAGGTGTTGCCGTAGTCACGGAGCCCTATTCTGTCCCTCCCCGTCCAAACTGGATGGGTGACTGGGACGGCTCCGTGGCAGTCGTCGGTTAAACGACGGCTCATTCCCCGCCCTTGTCGCTAAGAGACAAGGGCACTGGATATGTTGCCGTCGAGTGGGGGGGGATCACCATATATGGTGTCTATTTCTCCCCCAACCGGAGTTTGAACGACTTCGAGGTTTTCCTAACCAGCTTGGAGACCTCGATACGGCGACTAGCGTCTGGGCACGTCCTTGTGCTGGGGGACTTCAACGCAAAGTCCATTGCGTGGGGTTCCCCCAGGACGGACGCAAGGGGCGAGGCCGTAGAGGAGTGGGCGGCCTCGGTGGGCCTCTGTCTTCTAAACAGAGGCTCCACCAACACGTGCGTGCGACAGCAGGGGGGGTCGATAGTGGACCTTTCGTTCGCTACCCCTGCCCTCGCCGCACGAGTAAGGAACTGGCGTGTCCTGGAAGAGGTTGAGACGCTCTCGGATCACCTGTATATCCGATTTGAGCTCTCCCGGACCCAGGACTCCAGTAGGGGTCACGTGGCGCGGCGTTTATCCCGCTTTCCGCGGTGGGCTGTTGCCAGACTGAACCGGGACCTACTAGAGGAGGCAGCCATAATTCACTCGTGGCTGTCTCCTCAGGCTCCGACCGAGGAGGTCGACGTGGGGGCTGGCCGCTTTCGCGATGCGATTACGCATATCTGCGATGCGGCCATGCCCCGCATTCGAGGTCGTCGGCCTCCAAGGAAGGAGGTCTACTGGTGGTCCCAGGAGCTGGCGGACCTCCGTGCGGCCTGTACACGTGCCCGGAGGTCCTACACGCGCAGTCGGCGGCGTCACCGTGGAGACGGTGAGGAGGACCGGCTTCATGAGGAGTACCGACGGGCGCGGAAAACTCTGAAGCTGGCCATTAGCCGCGCCAAAGAAGAAAAAAGACAGGAAATGCTGGAGGGTCTTAATCGTGACCCCTGGGGTCGCCCTTACCGCGCGGTGCGACAAAAGCTCCGCGCGTCGGGCCCCCCCCTTACGGAGACTCTCCAGCCCAGCTTCCTGCGAGAAGTGGTTGAGGGCCTTTTCCCGCAACGAGCGGAACACACTCCCCCGGCGATGGCCTCCTTGGCCGGAGACGACGGGGAGCACGGGGAGGAAAATGTTCCGCCCGTCCGGGATTCGGAGGTAGGGGCGGCTGTTCTACGGATCCGTTCCAAGAACACCGCCCCTGGGCCAGACGGGGTACCGGCCCGAGTGCTGGCCCTGGCCCTCAACCACTTGGCAGACCGCCTCGGGGAGGTGTTCGACGCTAGCTTGGCGTCGGGACGCTTCCCTGAGTGCGGGAAGAGCGGGAAGCTGGTCCTATTGAGGAAGCCGGGACGGCCTGCCGATTCGGTCGCGGCCTATAGGCCCATCGTGCTGCTGGACGAGGCGGGCAAATTGTTTGAGAGGGTTCTTTCTGCCCGCATCGTCCGGCACCTCTGCGAGGTGGGCCCCGATCTGTCGGACGCCCAATTTGGTTTTCGGGCGGGGCGTTCGACAGTCGACGCCGTGTTGCGCCTGAGGGCCGTGACCGAAGAGGCCGTGAGCTGTGGCGGCGTGCTGTTGGCGGTGTCATTGGACATCGCCAACGCATTCAATAGTCTGCCATTCAGCTGCATCAGGGAAGCACTCCACTATCATGGGGTGCCAAAGTACCTGAGGCGGCTGGTGGCAGACTATTTAGAGGAGCGTACCGTCGTGTACGAGGACCGAGAAGGTAATTTGAGGAGTCGGCCCATGTCGTGCGGTGTTCCACAGGGGTCTGTTCTTGGACCCCTCTTGTGGAACATAGGGTACGACTGGGCCCTTCGCGCCGATTTCCCCCCCGGGCTGGGTGTAATCTGTTATGCAGACGATACACTGGTGACAGCCCGGGGGGCAAACTTCCAAGAGGCGGCGCGCCTGGCCACAGGGGGAGTCTCCCTGGTGGTCGGGCGCATTGAGGCGCTGGGCTTACGGGTGGCCCTAGATAAGACGGAGGCCCTGTTATTTCATGGGCCCCGTCGTGGTCCACCCCCTGGCGCCTCAATCGTGGTCAACTCGGTCCTCGTACCGGTTCGGGCCCAGATGAAATATCTGGGCCTGATCCTCGACGGGAGGTGGCTCTTCGACGAGCACTTCCGGCAGCTTGCTCCAAAGCTGGTCGGCGCTGCGTCTGCCCTAGGGCGACTCTTGCCCAATATGGGTGGACCCAGCGTCGCGACAAGACGGCTGTACACGGGGGTTGTCCGGTCAATGGCGCTGTACGGTGCACCGGTGTGGGCGGCGGCTCTGACCGCCCAGAATAGGGTACGCCTCTGGCGCCCTCAGAGGGTAATGGCGGTCAGAGCCATACGCGGTTACCGCACCATTTCTACGGAGGTGGCATGCGCGTTGGCCGGAACTCCCCCGTGGGATTTGGAGGCGGAAGTGCTCGCCGAAGTTTATCGGCGAGTGGCTGACTCCCGGGCGGAGAGCGGATTTCGCCCTCCGCCCGAGGATGTGCGCGAGTGGCGCGAAGCCGCTCGCCGAGCCACGATGGCTCGTTGGTCGTTCCGGCTGGAGACTCCACGCGCTGGCTTCGCCGCCGTGGAGGCTCTCCAGCCGGTCATCGCCGAGTGGGCAGGGCGGCAGCACGGGACCCTTTCCTTCCGGCTGACGCAGGTGCTTTCCGGGCACGGTTGCTTCGGGAAGTACCTGCACTCGGTCGCTAGGTGGGAACTGAGTCCCGCCTGCCACCACTGCGACTGCAGTGAGGACACGGCCCAGCACACGCTTCCGGTCTGCCCCGCATGGGCGGCGCAGCGCCGGGCCCTCACTGCAGTCATCGGAGTGGATCTCTCGCTACCGGCCGTAGTACGCTCCATGGCCGGTAGCGACAGTTGTTTTACCGCGGTCGCAACCTTCTGCGAGGTAGTAATCTCGCGGAAGGAGGCGGCGGAGAGGGCCCGGGAGGACGACCTCCACTCGGACCCGATCCGCCGCCGGCGAACCGGGCGGCGGAGGCCCGCCTACCACAGCCTCATGCCGCCCTGAGTGTGGCCGCGGGTGGACGGGGTGGGTTTCCCCTCCACCCGCATTAGTTTGGCCAGCCGCGAGGGGGCGGCGTCCGCGTGTGCCGGACGTCGCCTAAAGAGAGGAACAACATCGAGACGGAGCCCGCACCAGGAGCGGGCTGGCGCTAGGAGGGGTCCGGATGTCTTAACAACAGCTGTTCCCGGATCCCTCCTGTTACAGGCGCAGAGTGGCACACCGTGTGGTTTTAGTCGGTCCGAGTCCGACACACCACCCCGCCGCAAACCCCGGAGGGGTGACGGTCCGAGGGGATTTCCACACGTAAAAAAAAAAAAAAAAAAAAAAAAGGGTTTGTGTCAAGTTTTCCTTCTCTCTGCAGTGCTGTTGTTCTGCGTAGTTTTCGCCCTTAGTCGGCTCTTACGACACGCACGGGATGAATAGGGGTGAGAACACTCTGTATTTTTAATACGTTACCACACGGAGTCAGTGTTCCCGTGGGACGGATTTTAGTGTATTTGATAAACCGCAGGGCGCAGCTAGTAACTAATAAAAGATGCGCACTGTAATTGTGATACGCACATAAAAAATGCAGAGGAATATCTATTGCTATTCAGATACAATGTCGTCAAGCTTGATCAGACTGAGCAATATCTACGTAATCGTTAAAGCAAAACCCTCATAAATTTCTTAAATCTATTCTCGTCCATGCAGTACAAAAGATTTTCCAACCATACTTTCTAGGAACTGTTAAATCGTGACCAAAACAAACGGCGGTGGTAAAACGGCGAAAATGTTGCTTAAAACAACATTTTTATTTTTATTCTTCACGTAGCAAATAACTAAGTGACTAACCTTCACCTAGCAAAATAGTAGCTGGTAATGGGCAGCTGGATTTGAAGTCAAGGTTCGTTCGACTGTACGGATAATTACAGGGTTTGATTAGTCCGTACTGTGCGGAATACCTTGACGGGGCGAATTGCCACGCCGTTGTCAAATTATGGCGTACCAGAATATCCGGAACATTAAGTGTATCGGAGAATCGAAAACCGATCTTAATTTACGATGCCATGGTACATTTAATAAGCGCTTGGATAAATTGATATATGGGCAACGGGTATTAGAATATAGCAACACAAGTGTGACTTCTTTTATCACTGTATTCTGTACTACTTAACATTTTAAATTAATTCTAAAAAAAACATTTAAGTTTGCCTACAGTAATAATAAAGATATTTTTGGAACTAATCATATTCAGTACCTACTTATAATGAGAAATTATAGTTGTTATATTTTTTAAGGTAGGTAACCCTTTATCCAAATATAAAATACCACTACAATAAATAATTTCCAAGAATTAAATTGAATCTGAACACCTTTTGTTAGTGTCCTTAATATTTCGCAGTCAAAGAGTACGACTTATTTTACCTATTATCTTGTACTACGCCTACTCTGTTTAATCTTTGTTGTAAGTAATTGTGTACTAACTCCCAAGTGTGTTATCACTGTTATCGGTAAGGTGAAGCACATGCACAACTGACGCACGACGTTTGGACCTTGTTGTTTGACTTTAGATAAACTCACTTCCTATATGCATCTATTTATGTCTCCTTCTGTAATACGATAACATTTGTATCAACGTTTATTGTATTTATTAACGTTTCACATTTCTATTAGATGTGGCAAAACGAAGTACTCTTTAGGTTGTATGTGAAAATAGCTATTATTATTGCGTGTGTGAGTTTGACTGCATGCGGGCTGTTTGAGTCACGTTTATAAATCCAGCAGTTGCGCAGTGTGCAATGAGAGGTAGTTTTTATCAAAGCCAAAAGTTAATAAAGTATGAAGAACAAGTGTTAAATAGGTTCTGCGCTGCTTCGTTCTGTACGAAACACTTGTTTTGTAGTGATAAGTAAAATTTACTTAACGTAAACAAATAATAATTTATAAACTAATGATTGTTCACGTTATTATCTTGTGTAAAACCAAGGTTTCCAATTAAAAAATGTGATGTTATTCAGAGTTGAGTAGATAGATTAAGGGTATAGATTGGAGTTTATTATGCGATAACAGGCTTTGCGTCTGGTCTAAATAAAAGGGAAAAAAGACCGCAACCGCAAAAACAACATGACTAGTGTAAGCGTAATACAAACAATAACATTAAATTCATTAATTCATTGTTAATACTTATACATATACAACCTATAATTTATTTTAAAACTCACTCATAGCAGGCGCTGCTGGTTGTGATCGGTAATTTTTGTATAAACATGCCTGAGTAGCGTTAAATGCCTTTTGTTGTATGCCTATTATTATTGTCATTGATATCACATAACACACTCTTTATATTCACGACTGCTTATGTAAATTTTACAATAAAAATTATAGTTCTATACGAGCAACGGTAGATACAATCAAACTATACATTGATCCAGTGTTTGAATTCGAAAGCAATCTCGGAGTTGTTGCGAATGTTTAGAAGGTATGCCGTAATTGCTTTGCTTGCTAGTTTTGCTATTAACAAAAACTAAAAATAGTTTTAAGAAATTCATGAATTTAAATCTTGAACTTATTGCACATTTAAAATAATTTGAGCCAGTTACGAAATACACGCACGTTTGAGACTTAACTTTTTATGTACACATATGAATTAAATATTTAAAAACTAAAAAATTGATCGCTCAAAACATCTATGAAGTCATATGAATCAACTTTTTGTAAGTTATCTAAATGGTTGGTAATTTTCTTGGTTTTTGGGTTATCTTTTTTTAATGACGAGCAGCTATGAACCTGTTGATAAAATTATACAAAACACTAATAACGCCAATTGAGCATTTTTAAAGTGGAAAAAGCCAAGACGATAGCTTGAAGCCCTTCTGGTATAAGCCGTAGAAATAAGGAAAATAAATAACATAGTTTAAAAGAAACGGATAAGGAATGTATTCGTATTGCAGAAATAAGTGACGAAGGAAGTAAAGGCAATTTTCTCTCATTCAAACATGGTAGGTAGGTATTGACAGTAAATCAACTACTTTTCAAAAAAATAATAATAACTTTACACACCTCACACACCGCCGTCTAATCCCAAACTAGGCTGAGCCTATACTATGGTAACCAGAATGCTGATAAATATACTTATTTATTTCTAAATACATACATAATATAGATAAATTACACCCAGACACACAACAAATGATCGTGCTCATTACACAATTATTTGTCCTGGGTGGGAATCGAACCCACGACCCCTGGCTTAGCAGTCAGGGTCACTAACCACTAAACCAACAGACCCGTTAAGTCCGTCAACTATGATTGTATATTATTTTTCTTATCGGTACATAAAGTAGCTACCACTGTCGTAAGTGACACATTATTATCAGTTGAAATATCACGCCTGTCTAGATATCGTCCAGCTATTACATTTTTCTATTCACAGAACAAATGATAATAGAGGACAAAAAATAATAACAGCTTTGTAAGGGTTTAAACCTCCTTTTAAGGAGAGACCTACGTCCAGGAGTGGACTATTAAAGGCTACTGATGTGATGTGATGATGATGTGAAGGGTTTAGAATAAAAAATAAAAAGCAATGCATTTCAAAGACATAATTTCAAATCGCGAAATATAGAATTTTGTGCGAACATGTAACCAACTTGTTTTAGAATAACTTTATACACCTTTTATAAATATTACATCTAGTCTTTGAGTGCAAACACAAAACACATAATAATAGCACTAGTAGTACAAAGGCAAAAAGCAGTTGGATTAGCATTAGGGGGCAGAAGGCACAGCAGATTTTTGTTCGTATGCAAGCTGTTGAATGGTTGTTATAAATTGAATGGTTAATAACTTAAAATGACAAATATTGGATAGACAAGAATGTTAGATACATGTACTTACTGAATGACTAGATCGAGTTTTTAATAGTAGTGTCAGACAGACAGTACCAACACTTCTACCATTTTATACAAAATGCATTAAGCGAATGAATAAGTTAATAATTTCACACTAGGTACCACTATGGATCATATTTATACATATACAATTCTGCGAAGCTATATCTGAGCACTGTATTCACAAAAGAGTAAGTAAAACAGATTAATCAAATATTAATTTAATAAAGTCGTGTAACGTGTACATTACAGTAATCGTCAGTCATTTCAAAAGTGTTACGTCATGCCCAGTGAAAATAATTCAATAAAATGAGCGCGATAAGAAATTATGTTAAATTTTTCATACTTGTTAATCAATTGCGAATGGAAGTAATTTTCAGTAGATATTACTATAGGTTGCTTTGACATCAGGTATATTTAATGGAATTAGAACTGTGAAGGAATAGCTGATGGTATATTTTAATTTTTATACTCACATAAAGAGGACAATAACTTGATTGGATAAGTATTAAAAAAATTGGCTAACTAACATAGGAATAATAAAGCAATAATTAATTTCGTCTGACAATAGAGATACAATGAAGTCTGTATATACTTAATTTGTGTGTAAGTCTGTAGTAAATAAAACTTCAAGAACACCTGCTGTTAACTTCTGATAAGATACATATCTCTTACTTCATAGCACAAGTTGTTATCACATGTCAATGATGAAAGTTAGTCAGAAATATCATTACATAAGGTATTCTACTTCTCTAGGGTCTTTCGACGGGCCTGTTGGTCTTTTTGGTCTAGTGGTTAGTGACACTGACTGCTAAGCAGGAGGTCGTGTGTTCGATTCCCACCCAGAACAAATATTGTGTGATGAGCGGTCATTTGTTCTGTGTCTGGGTGTAATTTATCTAAAATCTGTAATTATTTAAAAATATATAAGTATGTTTATCAGCAGTCTGGTTACCATAGCACAGGCTCTGCCTAGTTTGGAATCAGACGGCCGTGTGTGAGATGGGTGAGGTATATAATAGGTATATATTCTCGAGGGATTTAAGAATACATTTTTTTTGTCTAGTACTTAGTAGATTTTGATATTTAAATTAGGTACTTCAATTCAGTATGTGTGTATGTGGAAAAATTAAAAAACTGTGTATATAACATTTATTGTGATATACAAAAATCTGTTTAAACTAAATTGAAAATAATAACATTAATATAAAGCAATACGCTAATCATTATCAATAATTCTTGTTTTGCCGTCTAGTATCTAATCAGCGTTAAGATTACAATTTTTTGACCAATTAACTTGTTCAAGGTTATATTTCTGAACAATTATAATACTTTATAATTACAATGTTAATTCGGCTTTAATACTGAGAGGTTTGTGTTATAACTTCTTAGAACTTACATTTAATGTAGTAGTAGAGATAATAAAGTAGTCCACCGTCTCAGCTGCAGCAGGGCCGAGCGTGAGACGCCAAATGTTTCAAAGCACACTAATTTGAAGAAGGATGAACCATTAAATCCTTCTTAGTCAGGCTGCTTGTAACTGAACAGATTTGTGAAGTGTAGGCCCACACTTGAATTCCTAACCATAGATATTTGAGGAAAGAACATCGTGTGGTTTTTATTTAATTTGAGAAGGTTATATTCGTCTGACAAAAAGAGATACAAAATAATAACAGCTTCGTAAGGGTTTAGAATCTAAAATAAAAAGCAATGCATTTCAAAGACATAATTTCAAATCGCGAAATATAGAATTTCGTGCGAACATGTAAACAACTTGTTTTACAATATTTTTATACACCTTTTATAAATATTACATGATGTCTTGTGTACGTCAGCCGTGGGCAGACGTGCAAGCTTACAAAGGTTTTCTTGTATGAATGGAGCACGTGCTTGTCATATGTAGCTGTATCAATAATTCATCTGACTACGTATGACGATCCATAAGTCTGCCAGGCAGGTCATTGCAGTTGCGAATGCGACCCACTTGGCCGTTCCCTCTCATTTATGTCCCCTAATATCCGACCTACTTTCACATGTCACATCGCCAGTTAGATATGCAACGTGTTACCCAATAAAATAATTCTGGACGAAATGTACGTTCATTTATGTCTCCTGCTTGCCCAGTATGTGTAAGTATTAAAACAGTAGACTCGTGTTTTTCTCGCCCGGATTTATCTAAACAAAAGTTTCGTGTTGTGAGATGACTTAATACGGTGATATATTTTTAGAAAATCAAACAAAGCCTTACGCGTTCGAAGAATAACAAATGAATAGCTACAAAACTAATCAGCCGTTACTGTTACATGCAAACTATCGATAGTTAAAGTTTTTACCGACACTTTTTTAAGCGTGGATGTACCTACAATTATCCTACAACCTCAATGATATCATGGATAAAATAACAAGCAGAGAGTAATTATAATCTTGATGCCTTAATGTTCTGTACTTATATGATGTCATCCCTTTCAATCATGTAGTTAATTTCATATGAAAATAGCATAACAATATCCATCCAGAAATCTCGTGTCAATCATGTATTTTTATTTTTATTTATTGAAAAACAACAGCGATGCAATTATTTTATAACTTAATAACATACACAGATAGTTGGGCTAATAACAGTTTTTCCTGGTTAACTAAAAAACCATATATCCAGCATGCGAAAGAAAACATGAAAAGTTGACATAATATTCAATTAGTACATAAGTCCAAAATGTGATACCACATAAAATTATTGTACATTATTTACACTGTCCACTCAAAACGTTAGAAATGTTGGATTTGAATAGTTGTTTTGAACACGAGAAGAGATCAATCTCGTTGAAAAAAATATTATAAGTACGCGAAATACGCGTAAATACACTGTTTCTTGCATAATTAGTTTGCGTGTCGGGGTGCATGAAGCATGGGTGTATGTCGGGTGCGACGTAACGGAGTGTTGAATACTATTTTTGAGACCAATTCGGCACTATCAATGTGCCATTTATAGTATCATACAACAAACACATGTCCAGGACCATACGTCTGTCCTCAAGAGTCAACAAGCCGTGGGCCTTACAACTTTGACGGTAGGTCATGACTGGCTTACGCAAACGATAGTTAAGGTGATCTATAAGTTTTTTTTGTATACGTTCTAATTGATTTAAATAAATTGTATAGAAAGGGGACCGAATAGGACAACCATACTCCGGTGTACTACGTACATAAGCAGAATAAACACACTTTAGGGATTCAGTTGTTTTAAAAGTTTTACAAGATCGTAGGACAAACCCAAGGTACTCCGGTGCGGCCGGGGGAGGTGTCGTCTAAGGCGGGACGCCGTTGCGCCTTTTACTCTGTAGAGCAGTGAGAGGCGCGGTAGCGTCCTGCCCCAGGGTGACTACGGTCACTCCGGGATGTGCCTCAGACATGAGGTACGGCAGGGAGGACTCCAGAAGTCGCCGATGCGTTCCTGGAGCTCCTCCTGACTGCCGAGGTAAGCCGCCGCGGGGTTTAGTGGGTAGACCGGTTCTCCGGGAGTCCCACACACGCCCTGCGTTTCCCCAACGGAGGGTATGGTGCGAAAAGCATTCCCCGCGTAAAAATAACCCAAGGTTTTTGTATGCTTTAGAGCAAACGATAGTGTGCTGTCGAACGTAACTCCGAGATCACGTTCAGCAGAAACCCTTTTTATTTGAGCGCCATTAAAGTTGTATAAATAGTTTAAGGGTTGCTTTTTACGACTGTAAGTGATACATTGACATTTATTAATGTTCACGGAAATTTAATTCTTGTTGTAATAATTGTATAGATAGTTTAGGTCAGATTGGTGTGCCAAACAATCATTAAGACCCTTAATGTTTAAAAATATTTTTTTATAATCAGCATACATTAAATATTCAGAGTTGTTGATGGCATCAGTGATGTCATATAAATACGCGTTATATAACAGCGGTCCTAAATGCGAACCCTGTGGCACACCGCTGGGGATTTCACAAAAGTTGGAACGGTACCCTCCCATCACTACTGCTTGAGACCTCTTCGCTAGGTAAGATTGAGACCACCTCAACAGATCACCATGTACACCGAGTCTGAATAACTTGTTAAGCAAGATGAAGTGATCCACCCGGTCAAACGCCTTTTCGAAATCCGTGTATACTACGTCTACCTGCCGCCCATTATCCACATTCTTAAAGAGATAATTCAAAAAACAGGCTAGGTTTGAGACTGTAGAACGTCTTTTTAAAAATCCGTGCTGTGAGTTCGCAATCCCAGCGAGTATATGGGGATATATAGCATTATATACGAGTTTTTAGAACACTTTACCTACAGTGTTAAGTATTGAAATACCTCTGTAATATTCTATCTTAACCCGTGACCCCTTCTTATGTATAGGAACAACATGCGCTTTTTTCCATAGATCTGGAAAGACTCCTGCTTCCAACGAGCGATTATAGGTAATTGAAATAAGGTCCGCCAAATTTTTGGCACAGTTTTTCCAGAATATTGGGGGGGGGGGGGGGGCATCACATCCAGGTTCCTTGTCAGTATTTAGAGCTCTCAATGCTTTCTCCACACTAACGAGATCTACTGTCAATTTACATATGATATCAGGACAGTTCTCGTCAGTATTAGACCCGGTCTCAAAATCATCTGGAGAAGACTGTACTCTAAATACACTATAGAAGAAATTGTTGAAAGCTTCACAAATATCTTGTCCGTTAGAATAGATTTCGTTGTTATTAGTTAACATTTTAGGATAATTAGAACCACCGCGCATATGTTTTATATAAGTCCAGAACCTCTTAGGCTCTGATTTCAGAGTGTTTTCGGTCGTTTGTATGTACTTATCAAAACACTCTTTTTGTACATTACGTTGTCTAGAACGCAACATTGCAAACTCATCGTAGTCCAAAAGTTTCCATATTTTTTCCAACGCGAATGTGCCTTGGTCTTTTGTTTTATAATTTTTATAAGTGAATTACTATACCAGATGGGATAATTGCGTTTGCCATGTCTACAACACCGTGGTACATACTTGTCAATACTTATCAATATAAAACTATATGTTTCATACATTGTGATGATATAATTGTTGTCTATGCAAGGCATATATAAGGGAAAATCTATTTGCAAATCGTTCTAGCCAACATAAATTTATTTTACACCCATCGGACAGGACATTTATGTAATATCGAAGAAAAAATTTATAAACTTTAATTTACTAAACGAGTACTACTTGCTAGTTTTTTTCAAAAACTATCCCATAATTCTACCAGATTATATTTAATATAATAAAATCATGAAAACAAGGTTTCTTTGTCGGCTTTATGAAATTAAAGATAAGACGGGTGAGATAAAGTAAGTTGTTTATTGCAATACGCCGTGAAAGTTTGAAATACGTCTACGGCCGCTGTGAATCCGAGTGCTATAAGAAGGTAATTTATTGATCGCATTGAAAGTAGCTTGCCTTATTTAGATGAATTTTATAGCATTACCTGTAATTTATAATGAAACAAGCATTACTCGTGATCATGTAGGTTTCGTCAACTGTCTAAACGTGATTTTCTGTCCCTCGGGAACAAGGCTTTTTATATGAAACTCACTGACAAAATAATATATGTGCAAAATTAATTGCATGATGATCATTATGAGATTTTACATATAAATAAAAAAGACGAGGTTGAGTAGTTAGGTATGAATGCGTAGCAAACAAACTATAATATGCATTTATTTTATTTTATTTATGGTTAGGCAAAAATATATATATATATTATTTTAAATAAATTAAAATAGAATTACACATAAATTGTGTTTACGAGGTAATCCTTTTATTTGGTTGTATTATTCTATTATTACTATTCACGAGCACGTGGCGAATCTGCCACGCCCGTCTTTTGTTTACAGACTCAAGCGAGTTTCGGTGACATATTTTGACAGTAAGTTTGTGTGAAATGTTGAAATCGTTTCATATCAAACAGTGACAGCTCACGTTTCTAGGAAAAAATATTTGATTAATATTGTTTTATTAGACAAGGTCTCCATAACTAAATCAATACCTCATAAATAAGATGTTCGTAAATAGCCAAGAATGGGACGGTAAGAATGTTTATTTCGATAGAATCAAGATTAATATACAGCACATGTGCTTGTTTTGTCGGGGTAGATATTTCGAAACATTCAGAGTAGGTACGTTGGGTATTGCTCGAGCTAGGGATATATTTGTTGTTATTGAACTAAATACGGTACCAGTATTGCAGCCCATGCAGCATAATAAATATAATTTCATCCAACGCTTGCCAATAACGAGTATGATTATAATTATTGAGTGATAGCGGAAATCAGTTATGAGCGAAATTTAAGATTACTAAATCACCATATCTGTATGTAGGTACGTAGGTATATTAATCAATTTCCTAGAAATATTTTCCTTTCCCTAAAAGACTTAATTTAACTAGAAAATACAATATCATTCGTGAACCGCTTATAACACTCAAATAATAACATTCTTAAATTATCTTGAGGTAAAAGAGACGACGCGCTTGATTCAATCCCGTATCGTTTTGAAATCCACTCAACATGTAATTGGTAGAGAAGTACAGACCTATTTGATTCAGCATTTACTCCTAAACGCCTTTTCGGCTATTGTACCTACACATGACAGGAAATATTTTATATTGCATATGTCACGATTTTTTGCAATGTCTTCCGCTTTGCGACGAAGTTTTCAGTACGAAGGTAGTGGATAAATACAGCTGGTTACGCAGCCTTATTGACTTTAACTCTACTTCAGGTGTTTACTATTATTGCTATTAGATGTATTGTGAGCGTGGCCTAGACTTTAGCTTTGATATTATTATTTTTTTTTTAAATGAAATTTATCTAAGTTTTTGTTCTTTATTTTCTTTTTAAAAAGGTAACTCCTGCACTAGGAAGAAATCCTCTGTCGCGGGGACTTTACAAACATACATGAAACGGACACAAAGAACCCCCAGACTCAGAACGACAATTTGTGGATGGAACCCACAACACTCAGCCTCTGTCATTTTGTCATCATCATATACCTACATACATCATCATTAAGTCATTCATCATTTAACTTGCATACCATAACAGTATATTTGCTCCTTTTAGGTATGTATTCAGGTTCCGCTTTAGATTTGAATAATCAAATCGATTACATCTTCGTTGCATCACACGGTCGGTACGGTCTAATATGATGTTTCCGTCTTGAATAAGGTCCACAGTGATGCCAGAGCCAAAAACAAAGGTGGCCAGAACCGTTGCCATCAGGCAGACTTGATTTTCACCTAAATGGTACATAAGATTATAATTTGTCTGCTGCGTCTCCACCAAGCATGATATCTCTTTTGTATGTCCTTTTTTATAAATCTTGAAGAATATATCATAACATATAAAAATTACCAAACCAGCAACTACTATTTTGTAAATAAAATTAGCATGCACGCGTTTATACGCATAGGTGATACATGTTTTTAAAATATTTTGTTGGAAGTTATACTCAAATGCAATTTCTGCCGTAAATTTCTCATTTTCTTTTTCAGCATAAAGCTCCGGTATTACCTATTAATTGAGATCGCGGTTTACCTTGACTTGTCTAAAAATTTGCTTGAAGAAGCTCTTTAGTATTGGTATTGACATAGTGGTATTGACATCTTAAATTGGTTTGGGTCTAGGGCAACAGGGTGTAAACGTTATCGTCAATCCTATCATGTTTAAAATGTTTATCATTAGATTTCAACTTAAGTTTGGTTACAAAGATATATAGTTAAGAGTATCATGTTTAAATTAAATTATATGTCAACACATTGTTGGGGAGCAGCACGCGCCCTATCGTAAATATTAATGGGTATAATCTACGATTATGTATGAAGCCAAATATTAATTAACAGTAACTACCTATATACATAGACCCTACATATAAAAGGATGATCATAATCGTGTATTACATACATATTTTTGATTTAATGAATAAAAAATGTGTAACATAACAAGAAGAATCCTAAATAAAAATAAATATATTAACTTATAATATTTGTCTAAAAACAATGTATAATTTTTATATGGGGAATATTCATATTTCAACGTGCACCTTGAATTCGGGAGATATTTTCCCACACCCATACGCAAGTGTTCTGCTAATCCGTGCTTTTAGAGAAAAACCACTTTATTTAGATCTGACCTACCCTCGGCATCGCTATACGAATGTTCCAAAAAAACGCAGCTGTTTTAAGTGGCACAGGTCTCTGTATCTGGTCGGTTGTTCATGTGAATTTGCCTCCTACATGTTCACACGCACCCCCTTCGTATTCAATATATGATGTGAATGTGTACGACATACGGACACGTGGTGCAGCTATTCTCTTGATTTGTGTCATACTTAAGACAAATTACTGCAGTAAAGTAATTATTATAAAGGAAAGATATTTCATTTCTTTGTTATTTCAATAAGTGATGTGTAAGAGATGCAAGTGATTTCCAATGTTGTTTTCATTTGTTATTGTATTTTGTATTATTTATATTTGTTATTTTGTAATTTTTCTTTTATTTAGTTCATAAGTATGTCAACGTCACTTATGAAATAAATGCACTTTCTTTCTGTGTAATAACTCTTCTAATATTTTATTTATTTATTTATTGAGCCTTCCCGCAAACATATTGCATAAGGCGGACTTAATGCCTCAGGCATTTTCTTCCAGTCAAACCTTTGGGTGTAGCAAAGCTGTGTGTGGCAGGTGTATATTTGGGACAGGTAAAGATGAGACTGAATTAAGAAATGTTACAAAGGCAGAAAAGAAAAAATCCTACTTAAATATAATCACTGGTCCTGGTACGGCCTCTGGTACATACATATCGTTTATACATATAAATTTAATAATAAATATGAAAATATAATATATATAATACGAAGGTAATAAATATACTCTTAAGGTGTTATTCTGATGACTCCGTCAACAAGTCTCTATAGAGCTTCCGTACTTTAAGCTTAAAAGTATTTTTAAGGTAATTTTTAAATTAACTTTTATGGACTTTTTACACGGTTAGTGGACATCCTGATTCAAATCTGATCAAAATCAAATCACTCATCAAAAACTTAACATGTGTATTTATAGTAATGATTTACGATTTGGGAGTTTTCGCGCTGATTTGGCAAACAAAATTTACTAATCCTCGGAAAATTCGTTAAAAATAAAAACCCAGAAATGGTTTCTTATAAGGAACATACCCTTTCATTTTTCCTTTATATCATACATAACCATTATAACATAAAGAAACAATACTACTTAAGAGAAAGTGGTATAGTGTAACCATAAAGTAATTTTAACGATGAATCTATTTAAACATTTTACACGTAGAGCTTAAAGCTCCAGGGAAACTTGGAAACGTAACTTTCGAGATATGTTATTTGAACGGCTATTATACGAATTAAAAGGACTTGGACTTACAAAATCAGAGCAAATCATCACTCGATGTAAATACAGATGTCATCTGAAACTTGTATATAATAGTTTACAAAGTCAAGTCTATAATAATACTGCCTCTGTACAATGCTGCTGTGATTATGATGACTGAAGGGGTCAATGGTTGTCAAGGTTTTGTCTCAGTCAAAACGTGTGCTTAAGCTTTTATAATCGTATAGTCTTGTTTCCAATCCATATTTTAATGTACAATACTGATCAAGTAGTGGAGCATTTGGCCTACTTGTGAACATGAAAGTGCTTCTGTTGGAATTAGTATCATGTGCGCTTATATTACCATAACATGTTTCCGCCACAAAACTACATTTTAAAATTTATGAATGGTTTGTCTGTAACAGAGTAACATAAAATTAAATTTGACCGCTAAATAATTGCATCTGAAAAATTGTTATTGAGTAGCACAATAAAGATAATATCAGTAATTATGGGTGCTTGTTATTGAAGGTTGATCGAAGCGTCACGATCAGAAATACATATGATAAAATATAATAAAATTATTCCTCGGATATTGCAAAAGTTAGGGTCTTTATTGGCCATACGAGGCGTCAATGTGTAATACAACGAGCGCAATTATAAGCCCTCCCCTCGAACATAAGCACTTTGTTTATGGTGCTTGGGCTCATGGAAGCGGTATATGGGTCACTCTTCACATTTTGTTCCACAATATTCTTCTCTAGATAGATGTCAATAATATACTAGCTTTTTGATTTTAATACCTGTAGGCATGTGAATAATTTTAATAAACGAGTACATTGTGTGCTTTTTTTGTATTTTGAACAATTGATGTTGCCGCTTGTCATTTTGTAGTCCTGTAGCTCATTTTTCTTACAAGCTAATAACCTTCTTTAATAAGTACCTATTCTTTAGTTATTAGAACTTAACTTATATATATTTTTATAACTTCATGACAAATGCGTGGACACTATCATTAACTTCATATCATCATTATCTTACCTATTATGGCAAATAAATTATTATTATTTCTTACAGTAAGTCTCTTTAAGTAGAACAAAACATTTTGTGAGAGGCTGGTAGTATAGTGCCCGAGGTCGGTGTAGGGATGGTCGGCCTCTGGCGCCCTCAGAGGGTAATGGCGGTCAGAGCCATACGCGGTTACCGCACCGTGTCGACGGAGGTGGCATGCGCGTTGGCCGGAACTCCCCCGTGGGATTTGGAGGCGGAAGTGCTCGCCGAAGTTTATCGGCGAGTGGCTGACTTCCGGGCGGAGAGCGGATTTCGCCCTCCGCCCGAGGATGTGCGCGAGTGGCGCGAAGCCGCTCGCCGAGCCACGATGGCTCGTTGGTCGTTCCGGCTGGAGACTCCACGCGCTGGCTTCGCCGCCGTGGAGGCTCTCCAGCCGGTCATCGCCGAGTGGGCAGGGCGGCAGCACGGGACCCTTTCCTTCCGGCTGACGCAGGTGCTTTCCGGGCATGGTTGCTTCGGAAAGTACCTGCACACGGTCGCTAGGAGGGAACTGAGTCCCGCCTGCCACCACTGCGACTGCAGTGAGGACTCGGCCCAGCACACGCTGGCGGTCTGCCCCGCATGGGCGGCGCAGCGCCGGGCCCTCACTGCAGTCATCGGAGTGGATCTCTCGCTACCGGCCGTAGTACGCTCCATGGCCGGTAGCGACAGTTGTTTTACCGCGGTCGCAACCTTCTGCGAGGTAGTAATCTCGCGGAAGGAGGCGGCGGAGAGGGCCCGGGAGGACGACCTCCACTCGGACCCGATCCGCCGCCGGCGAACCGGGCGGCGGAGGCCCGCCTATCACAGCCTCATGCCGCCCTGAGTGTGGCCGCGGGTGGACGGGGTGGGTTTCCCCTCCACCCGCATTAGTTTGGCCAGCCGCGAGGGGGCGGCGTCCGCGTGTGCCGGACGTCGCCTAAAGAGAGGAAAATATATTGAGACGGAGCCCGCACCAGGAGCGGGCTGGCGCTAGGAGGGGTCCGGATGTCTTAACAACAGCTGTTCCCGGATCCCTCCTGTTACAGGCGCAGAGTGGCACACCGTGTGGTTTTAGTCGGTCCGAGTCCGACACACCACCCCGCCGCAAACCCCGGAGGGGTGACGGTCCGAGGGGATTTCCACACGTTAAAAAAAAAAAAAAAAAAAAAAAAAAAAAAGGGATGGTCGGTCTAAAGCACACTCGTTTTTTCTATTGATGGAAATATCGAATTTCTAAGATATGACTGTGTTACCAAACAAGCATACAATTTTACTTATAAAAAGCGGCCACCGAGCTGAGCGAACAAAATCCTATTTCGATTCTTTAAATAATTTTCTATAATACGTAAAAAAGTGTGGAGGGCTAGATCGCAATTGTTGTGAAAATGTTTTACTGACTGTTAAAAATAAAGTTATCATATTATAAAATACCTTCAAAAGCACTAGAGGAAGGCTATAGGCTATATATCATCACGCTAAGACCAATAGGAGCGGAGCACCAATGAAGAATGTTTCAAAAACGGAGAAAATTTATTACTATTGAGAGACGCAGACGAAGTTGCGAGGGTCAGCTAGTATTAGGATAAAATGATTTTTATTTTTGAATTTGTATAAAATTATTTCCTACTTTTTAGTTCGTTTCTACAAAAGCGTGTTTTCTTTTGTTTTTTTTTAAACTACATTTTTTTTTCAGTTTTAAGTCAGTGAAGAATGTTTCAAAAACGGAGAAAATTTATTACTATTGAGAGACGCAGACGAAGTTGCGAGGGTCAGCTAGTATTAGGATAAAATGATTTTTATTTTTGAATTTGTATAAAATTATTTCCTACTTTTTAGTTCGTTTCTACAAAAGCGTGTTTTCTTTTGTTTTTTTTTAAACTACATTTTTTTTTCTGTTTTAAGTCAGTATTGATGATTTTTCTTATCAAGACTAAAAAAGTAACAAGTATTTATTTATTTCACGTTCGATGATTTCGTTACGCACATAGATACATGCAGACATACCAAGCTAATAAAAGCCTGTTGAAAATATACTATATTCTCTTGAGAAAGACTAAACAAAACGAAGAATACTATTAGCATTTAGTAGCGATAAGAAGGGCAGGTGAACAAGAACAGAGCAAAGTTATTATTAATAGTTTTTAAAGGTTACGTTACATTGCACTGATTGTCGTGAGAATATTTTTCTCGTCAGTCATGTTCTATCTATTTAAGAATAACTTAATATCCTTATTTTATATTTAAGCTATAACTGACCTCAAACGAAAGAAATTTTGAAATAATACATACGAATCTCCCAGCTCGAATGATGTTTGAATCTGAAAGCAAAAATAATCAGTTGTATAAAAGTTAGGTAAACGGAACGTAAGAAATATCGCGTTGCGTTTAATAATTCAATAAATTGACTTCTTTTACGTAGATTAATCGCTCTATTAAGCAGCTATTAAATGATAAATGTAAGTAGTTTGCCAGTGATCGTACCAGACACGGTGCAATAACTCATAATAAAGATAAAAACGTAAATTGAAATGTTTTATGTACAATTATGGCAATTTTGTACGTTACACTTGTAGTTCTGTAAATAATGTTGTTAGAATGTTTTATTGTTTCATCTATAATACAAAATTGATTTACAATTATGTAATGCGACAGAAAGTTTAACATTATTCCTTATCTGTAATCCTTTCCATTTCGGATTTGGTACATTGACATGGACATTTATACAAAAATATCAAATCGTATACATGTACTAGATAAAAATCATTTATCAATTTGGCGATAGTTAAATCAAGGTGCAAATTCGAAAACAAGAAAATGATTAGAAAAATTCATCGGAGGAATCGAAACATGCCCAGCAACATTTTTATATTTCAACCGAAGATTCGTTTTTGATAGTAAGCAAAAAACATTATTCGTTCCACTTCAAACACCGGCTGCTTCCTCTAATACATCTGTTGTGGAAACACGAGTCGTTGTTTCCTATGGTGATCAAGAATTTAGCCACTGCGAACCGTGACAGGTCATAGCCACTTCAAATGACTGTTTCTTTGTTTTGTGTTACCGACCTTTGTATTTTTTTGTTTTAAAAATACTCGCAATTTTCCCAGAGTTCATACTAGAAATCCGAGATGAACAAAATTTGGCTCTGTTTAACATTCAGGTGTATTTTTTACTGAACCTTGACTTGGGCTATTTGAAATTACGTCGTTTAATTATTCTGACATCAACCGTAAAATAGCGTAATCGTTACGAATTTTATTTATCAGCTGGAACAATATCATAGTTTCAGAACTTTGTCGATGTGTTTATTTAAATGAATGCTACTTTTCAATGACTGATTTTTCAGTCATCGAGTAATGCTCCATCCATGAATTTAATCATCATCATCATCAACAGCCTTTAGTAGTCTACTACGAGACACTATTGGACACAACCACATGAGTAAGGTTTTGACCTACAATACCACGCTGGCCAGACGATTAGTTATAGGGTTTATTTCAAGGTTTCCTTCTTTTTGCAGTGCTGTTGTCCTGCGTAGTTTGCTCCCTTAGTCCGTTCTTACGACACCCACGGGATGAACAGGGGTGGCGACACTCATTATTCTTAATCCGTCACCACACGGATAAAATTAAATTATAACCTGATTAAATACAGATGATAGCATGATAGAGTGATGCATTGTCATTTATTCAATGAAGTGTAAGCTTTTATTCATATCATTTTGCATATCTTCCAGAAATGAGTCATAAAACATCAGCCTAGTGTATTATCATCATCACAGTTTATTATTTATGACAGTATTTCGAACTTCAGTCGTACTTATTAACACAGTTCTTTTTTTCTCAGACTGCACGAGGACGCCGTTCTGTTTAAACTTTATGAATTACGATAACTTTGTCTGCAAGTAATATTTAATAGTTTGTTGCTAGCTTAAAGATATACTAGAGCTTTATGTATTACTGCAATCTGAGGTTTAAATATAAAATAGACTGAAATATTTGAGTACATTAAACAGAACGCACGATCTGCTTTTCCATATATACACTGCTTTCAATTAATCATTACTAATATTGAGCTAGCTACATAATTTAACTAACATATCACAATTGTTTTTCACAATTTTGGTTTAAGTATAAAAAGGGACGTTAAAACCCCTTGCTAAACAAAAGTTTAAGTTCTTTTTTGTGGTACCAACAGTCGGCGTCGGTATCCATTTTTTTGGTAAGCATAAAAACAAACCGATGTTTAAATGGAACAAAAAATTGTTACGAAACATGATTTTATACAAAGTGTGTGCAAATATATTAAAGTTCTTAGGATTTAATTCAAGTTAATACAGGTGTGACAAAAGACACACTAAGATTGATTAAATAAAAAAGTAAAGTGAAAATATATATATATGTATGTATACTGATGGCCCGACTGACCAGTGGGTATAGTGGTTAGTGACCCTGACTGCTAAGCCAGAGGTTTTTGGTTCGATTCCCAACCCCGACAAATAATTGTGTGATGAGCATCATAAGTTATTCTGGGTCTAGGTTTAATTTATCTATAGTATGTATATGTTTAGAAATATTTAGGCATGTTTATAAGTAATCTGATTACCATAATACAGGCTGTGCCTAGTGGGCCGTGGGCCTAGGCTGTGAGTGAGATATCATCATCTTCTTGCCCTTTTTCCAAAGGAAAATGTGAAAAGTTATTACGATATACACATATTTCATTGAAGGTTTTATACCTATTAGGCATTTAATTTCAAGCAAACCACAGAGAAGACATTCCTGTGGTAACTGCTGTTTATCATTTGTTCTGTACTCATACATATTTTTTTCTTGACGTACCGTTAAAATAAATTTAATATATTTATTGAAAATCTATAATTGGTTTTTTAATTACAAGTATTTGGTGGTTTTATTTCGTATTTTGTACATATAAATGGCTAATGAACGCGTAGGTTGAATGGTACAAGAAAGTGACAACTCTTTCAGCTCGGTTTTATCGTATTTTTCGTGTGTAATTAAACGAAGGAGTCGTCTAGAAAATTTATGCGATATAACTAGGTTATTTCGATTGTTATGAGCTTCCTCGGCTACCATTTGTCTGGATCACCAAGAGGAGTGTCGACGCGTCGTGTCTAAATGTGGAAGGAAATTGCGCCTCTGAAATAGCTAGCTAGCTAGCTAGACAGAGTTACTTGTTATGTAATTATACTTGTATATATAAGTAAGTACTCGTCGGTATGCAGATACTAATGCATGTGGACATTACGTAAACTATGCTATTATAAACTAAGTGTTGCTTATTTATATTTCATAAATATAATCGATTTCAATACAATTTTTATTATATTTTTACGTAGGTAGCTACCGCAATCTATATGTACATATTTTTATTATAAAATCATCCCTGCATTGTTTTTTCACTTACTCGTGTGGTTTTGATTAATCAGTTGTACTTACGATAAAAAATAATAAAGACTGATATGAATTTAATGATTTTATGTTTCATGCTTGTAAGGGTACATCGTCAGGGTGGTGACGGATTAAGAATACAGAGTGTCACCACCCCTATTCATCCCGTGGGTGTCGTAAAAGGCGACTAAGGGAGCAAACTACGCAGGACAATAGCACTGCAGAGAGAAGGAAAACTTGACACAAACCCTATACCAACCCGTCTGGCCAGCGTGCTGTAGTAGGCCAAAACCTCCTTTCTAAGGAGAGGCCTATGTCCAGCAGTGGACTAGTAAAGACTGTTGATGATGAAGCGTACATCTGGTAAATAACTGGCACTTGATCAGCGTTGATCAAGTGCCAGTTGATGTACAAATGGTTTGAAATAGATTTCAGTTTAAATCCACTTATGTATAAGTTATATTATGTATAATGCATGAAGAAACATCATCTGTGTTAGCACAAAATAATTTTTTTTCTTACTTTCTTTAATAAAATGAAAATAAATAGAGAATAACTGACCTGCAAAAGCTTAGGAATTTGTAATTTCCTTAATAAGGTGAGTCCATCCGAACCCATTCATTTAATCTTTTATCCCGTATACACACCCAAACTACTACTACATATTAACCTAACTAGCTAATCTAATTCTAACAGGAACAGCAAGGAAGGCTTGATGCTTCTGTTTTCGTACTAAGTTGTATAATTTAATTGTGCTTAATTACTTCCTCTGAGATAATTAAACATCGCTGGCCTACTTTAGTTAATGTGATGCATGCAGGAATAAAGGATGGATATCAAAGTTCCATTGCTACTGTGAGGAATACACTACTAAGTGAGAACAACAATAACATATTCGTTCTAATTATATATTTTCGTGTTTGGCCTAGTGGGCTAGAGGTTGGTGATCCTGGCTGCTTATTAATAAAATATGGTATGATGAGCACGGTCGATTTGTTCTGCACCTAGGTGTAATTTATTAATAAGAAGTATGTATATGGATACATACTTGTTATATATCTTATTAGTTTGGATAGTATGGACTATCCATGCTAATTAATATTATAAAACCGAAGTATGTCTATCTGTCTGTAATCTCTTCACGCTTAAACCGATAGACCGATTTAGATGAAATTTTGTATGAAGATACTTTGGTTCTTAAGACATAGGCTACTTTTTACCGCGATAACCGACATTTAAGCGTTGTCAACAATAGGCTTGCCTCTTTTATATAAGTGAGACTGAAACTATAGTCTACAAAATATGGACGTTAAAAAAACAGAGGCCTGTTACCCTGATAGACGTGAGTGTATGTTAAAATAGTTACGTGACCTGTCTTTCATGACTTGTATAACTACTATTTTCACACAAAACATTTTATATGGGATATTATGGTATACAGGCCATTTCAGAGTCACTGAAAAACACAGGTGTTGTATTTGATTTTCTTTGTCTAATCTTTTGTTATTGAATTGATTGACTGAATTTCGTCTTCTCCATTTCTGTATATATCTTTATAAAGTCTTTTTGGGATGTTCTCCTCTAATTTTTTTTTCATTTTACGTTAAAATGTTTTGTCTTCACTTTGTTATCATGAAAAGTTTCAGTCTGAAAGCTTGGAGTCTACGTAAATTTATTTAAGATATTTTATCAAGTAGCTTCGACGTTCCAAAACAAAATTAAAATATTCAGAAAATGTTACAGTTTACTAAAAAGTTTTATGTATTTGCACGATACGTATTTAAAGGAATACATATATTAGGTTAAACCTCCTTTCTAAGGAGAGGCCTATGTCCAGCAGTGGACTAGTATAGGCTGTTGATGATGATGATGATGATGATATATTAGGTTTAATAATACATATTATAGCTCATATCTTATAACTTTATGAAGAGTGGAGGGCGAGGGGAGGAGATGGGAGGATCCGCTCGTTAACACATCAATCAATTTTTAGCCCTCATGTTTTGGTATTCGAATGGAATAGTTCGCACTCATAGTAGGTGCATTTGAAAGTACTATATGTACGAAAAAGAATACAATGCAACACAATTATTCATTTAACAGAACTGACTTAATTCTTGTATCACAGTCTACAATCTTAATAAATATTTGATGATGATGAAGATGCATTATCATTCTCATTTAGTAGAAATTGTATTATGGGAACGTATGTTATCTGGGGCATCGTACACATAGTTATTGTCATACTATATCTAATGCAGTTAAATTGGTGCAGTTGACAAGTTTTAGAATAATATTATGCTTATGCCAAGTTTTGCCAATGCATGTTCTCTCTAATGTTCTATGCTAATGTACTCAGTTCAAGTGCGTGAAAACATCATTTTACTGGCTGACGACGCACGACAACTTTTCAATGGAAACGTTTCAACTGAACAGTAAATGTTAAGGCAAGGTTACAAAAAGCTTTGCGTTTCTAAAACAATTTGTTACGAGTTTCGCAATTTGGAATATGATTGCATTTCGTAATTGTTCGAACATTAAACATGCGAGAAAATATACATAATCTTAAATCGCTTTCTTTGCAATGCAATAAATTCTTAGACTAATCGATATTCAGTAGGTCTATATGCTGTAAAGTACTTATTGAGATTTTATATTTCATGTCTTTCTGTAATGCAATAATAGTAGGTAGTATATATTATTTAATTAAAACCCTATAAACGTCGTGATAAGAAAAATAAATTATATTTTGTTATTGAAATTTCGATAAATATAAGTTCGCAGAGGTTTTATATTCCTGTTGTGAATTAATGAAAATTACTGTTACCATGACATTGATTATTACAAAATTTCATTTCAGTTGATTAGTTATAATTTTGTGTCTTTCAATACTTTCTATTGTTGCACTTTTTTTCATCTAAATTGTCACTTTTTCACTAGCTCGTGTTCTACTCAATATTATAATCGAATCATTTTGTTGGAGCAAAGATCACTAAATCGCATTTTATTGCTTTGGCAACATATACACAATTGCTTTTGTTCAATGGATGTAGACGAAACTGAGATATTATTAAACTTTCATCACAATTCAACAATGGTTTTTGTGTTTTTATTAGCATATGTATGGAGGCAAATGTCTATAGCTATTGTTTATTATTGCATCAATGCATGTTGCAAGACACTAGTCCCAAACGTGAACATAATAATATTACTAGTAGTGAATGTATTAGTTGATACTTACAATAAGTTCATGTCGATTTATACAGTCACAGTATTAGGTAAAGGATATGGATGGAAGTTAAAAAGAAATTAATATATCGGGGATAAAAATGATCATTTCAATATACTATTGTTGAATATTTTGGGTTTAGGTCTATACATTTTTCTTTGTATCTCAGAAATGAAAAGACAATATCTAAATTATTGTTCATAAGTAGAAGGTCTTTGTTTATCGCTATTAATATTTTATGTTTGAGAAGGGAGCGGCGTGAGTGGCAGCAGGATGGCGGCGGGCGTCAACCATCTTAATAATATGATAGCCTCGAAGAGAGCGTTTTTAATAAATATATTATATTTTATAATTTTATAGCTTTTCAAACTACCAACCAAAACATTTTTTTTATTATTTAGATCCCAATTACGTTTATAAAGTAGAAGTAGAATGAAAAGTATCTTAAATAATATATAATCTGCTGGTGACAATATGTGATTTTTAAAGTATTTTTAATCAGTTATGGACATATTCTAACCCTTTTCAATATAATTAGTCATGTCTTGTATTTTGGTACAAGTTGAAACAGTCTATACAAATTTATACAACAGTCAATGGAGACTGTTGTATAATTTTTTTGTTTCTGGATATTTTTTGTATTGAAACAATATATAAATATTATTAAAATTGAGTAATATCATATAACATGAGCAAAAAAAGAACTTTCCTGTTATGTTGAAGCCTGTGAACTTACTAAAAAAATAGATCTCAATTTTTTGAGGTAACATGAAAGCATTATATTGTTACTAACGTTTTTTGGGAAAGTTTTGAAATAAAATATTTTCTTTACCGGCATGAATACTTTGATATAGTTCATTGTTGTAGCGGTGTATAACTTTATGGAGCTAAAGTTATCTGGCGCTCGGTAATATACCTAATAATTATCTAATCAGACAAATTATGCAAACTGTAAAGCTACTCCTATTGGCGACTATGATCAATGTCAACATCATTCGCCGATTTTAACATCGTTGCGGTCTGCTGGCAGTCATGGCCCTTTGCCAAGGTTTTCATGTTCAGTAGACTGATGTAACTTTATAATAATAGAAACATATTAGCTCATTACTGTCACAATGGGGGTAAAAAAGAGTCCATTTTATATTACACAGTTTTTTTTCTTCATTTAGTATTCGCAAATCTTGTTCTTGGAAATTGGTAAGATCATTGGGTAGTAATATCATCACTTACTATCAGATAACCAATCAGCTCGTTTGCTCATTTGTGCCATTAAAAAGTACTTAAAAAGTAACGTGCTTTTGTTAGAAAATGGTCAACATACCATACAAGATAAACAGAATGTTGACCATAAATTGTTTTCCAAATTTTAACTTTCTCAAAATATGGGCCATTGTATAAAACTAGCACTAACAGTAACCTTTAAAAAAACGGTGATGGTTGTGTTATATAAGTACGCACATAATAAACACTTAATGACGCACCGTTCGAAAGTTTCACAATCTACTCATAGCTATCAGCACGAACAGTAAATCACTGATTTGAGCATATCATTCAATGGCAATGTTTAACAATGAAACATTCATTGAAGCCAGTCACTGGAACGGTCACGTGTTCCACCACCCTAGACACACGTACAAGCATTTGTTGAACAAGATTTTTATACATAAGTGTAAACTTCTATACTTTTGTAAAGTGTAATTTACTATCATAATGTACGTACCTTGTGTACAAAAGTAGTCTAGTAATTTATATTTTAATGATTTTTGGCTTCCTACTACATAATACGCACCGGCATGGGACTTATAAATAAACAAGTACTGTAAACAATCTTTTTTTATGTTTTGCGGTTACCCCACATTCATCAACACTTTCGTATAAATTCATTTACACATAACTGTACCATCCATGTACGTAGAAGTATTCAATATTTGATAACATATACAACCTCTTTACTCTCACTTGTAACACACCCCACTTTTACAGCTATGAATCCGCTATAAAAAGTCATGGTCCATTATACCGTCGGCCTATAGATTGTACGGTGTGCGCACGCGCCGAGGCTTCCGGCCGAGCGCTTATTGTGGCGGCCACCGGAAGTGCTTGATACCATCTAAACGTACACTAGTAAGTACACTTAAGGTACTTGCCGAGTACAGTATGAGATGTTCACTATATTTAAATGCTTCATTTTGCATATCTTTATTTACCGTTTGAATGGAACAAGGTAGAAATTTTCGAACAGTAGTCTACAATGAACATAAATTTCTTGAGTAAAATCGTATGGAAATGTACGGAACAATACCGTAGAAGTATTATGGGAATTAAAGATTTTCGTTTGCATAATACTGTTTTAGGGACAAATTTATGATGTGAAATGATTTTATGATTCTTGACTCTTTTTATTTTTATCTATATGGGGCTATATATTGCTGTGTTATTGGAAACTGACTTCTGAGAAGGTCGAAATAACTTTGAAAACTTGTTAACAGCTGCGTCTAAAGGAAAATAATAACAATCGTATAGTATTTTATAATTACGACAGAAGGTTTTGTGAAGCAAGAGGGATATTTTTATACAACAACATGCTGTTTTTCACAAAAACTGCTGTATTGGTTTTGATTATCTTTTTATTTAATATAAGTACATTGTTGCTTACGTATAAGTCAAGTCGTCTGTAAATTCTCGTCATGTTAAGCAGATTACAAAAGAAAAATATATGTAATTAATACTGTGTTAAAATTGAACATTAATTTTCATACATCTTACATGAAAATTGTTTGATTAAAGTTGTGTATTAGTGGGTAATCAATTACCATTAACCGTACCGAGAAAGTATATTTATTTTCTATTTATTTGCTATAACTTTGAAAGTACGCAAGGATTTCTCGCTATGACTTGGCAATGTTTTGTTGAGATGTGACGACTCGACCCGGCGACTAATTGACTTACCAAGGTGAAAAGCAATTTCTAAAACCATTCTGAGGTCACTAGCGATGAGTTGAAATTTCGTCAGTACAAAGAGATCGCATAATCCGATTATAGTAACTTGATTTTAGATAAAATTTGACATCAAATACTTTTTTGGTACTTTTAACTAGGTTATGTCGGCAGCTCACCTTAAAAAACTTTTTTACTAATACAATTTTTTTCTGGAAAAGTTATTAAAGGGACCTATTCTGTACCTCAAACATCGCATATGAAAAAGGTCATTAAGATCGGTTAATTACATTAGGTGGGTTAGTTACATTTATACTTGTAATATTATAGCTAGCTGTCTTCCTTATAATTTGTTCCTTATAATTTGAAAATATATTACGTTTTTTTTGAGAAAATTATTTATTTATTTTTTCAAATATGGCAATCTTTTTGATATCACCACTGCCATTCCATCGCCACTGTAAAGACACTGAGTTAGTGTAGACTATCGATATTTATACCGATGCCAATGGCCACTCGATGACATTTCAATAGCGTGTCAGTGGTATGACAGTGGCTTGGCGTGAACGTAAAATATCAGAATTGAGGCCCAGGAAAGCCAGCGTTGAGTTGCCAAAAGCTTACCAAATTAATTAACGATATTGCATTGCAACTGTGGGAAGGAGCGGGTTGTTATCGCAACTCTCATAAAACTCCTTTTATCTAACAGATAATGAAACTTCGGCTACCAGATTATCTCGTTCTTACAGATTCTTAAACTTTACACTGTAGATGTGGCAAATAAATTTCCTATTTTAGATTATTTCGCTACGACTAATGATTTTTCCTCCCATTAGAGTTAATAAAAATATATTGAGATTAAAGACCGGTTATATATTAGGATATTAAGCTGTATCAATTTCTGCTGAATCCCCTTTCCGTGCATATTTGTAAAGCTAATTTATAAAGGTAGAGTTATTTATATGGTTCTAATAGCTCTAACATAACTAATTTGGAGTGATAGTAGTTACGGCATTGTTATCATGCAGACAGTGACCGTGTCGATGTATGTTTCATATAACCAGCCCATGATAATTGGAGCGTTGTTCCGGACACATTGTTCACCAGCTTGTTTGTAATTGTAATATCTTTCCTTTTATTTCCTTTACAAAATAAACTCAGCTGCGATTGACGAAACAGGATTGTGATTCCAATGAAAGAACGGATGCACGATGTCTTTAACGAATAAACAATAACAATGTTTCGTGAAATTGTAGCCTTGTTTCGTTTCATTATCAGACATACAAACGGGGTAACGGAATTCGCATTTGTCGCAACAATAATGCTAAATTCTTTCCTTACTGGTTTTGTGATGGTTACTAGAATGTAGGGTTAAAGGTTAGCTAGTTATTTAATTAAAAATGGTTTGGATATAATTGGTCATTAAGTTAAAACACTGGGAACTGGGGTTTTGGGTACCTTATTGTAGTATTTAACTATTATCCTAGTCAGCATTCTTTTAAGCTTCGTTCTATTCGGAAAGTTAGCAGAACTTGTTATAGTAGCTTAAAAATGGTAAAAATATATTTAAAGAAAATAATAATTTATTCAGATTCCGATTTAGCAACCCAATTTGCTTGAAGCAGTGATTGCTGATGGTATTCCCAGAAAATATTTTGACACTTGTTCTCTGAAACTGAATGAAAAGGATAAAATTCTTAGGGATTAATCAAGAGATATTTTATGTAATACGTTGTTATAATCTAGAATTTCATCATGCAAAGTCTTAAGTAGCATACAGCATTATACTTGATTATTGACTTTAACAGTGAGTTTTTGACATTTAAGTAGTGAAATTGAATTTTTACTTTTTTCTCAATTTTATTTCATGTCGATATGGATTCCGTTTATTTGATTACTATGGTAGTGGTGTTTTGATGTGCAGTTACTAGGACAAAAAATAAAAAAAAACAAGTAAGATTTTTCTTTTTGTGTATTTTCTAATGAAATGATTTTTTTATGACATTGATTTCATTCATATTATTTACTCAAAGCATTTACATAATGACAATTTACTATAAAAAACATATTAACACAAAGCTATTAACTATTGAAATTTAAATGAAATAGGTACATGAAATAGGCCACATTTATTGTGGCAATGAAACCTAAAAGTCATCATTAAAATCATTTATCTACTAAAAAACTTGCCACGACTTTTATGACTTTTGCAATTATTATCAATCAATGAAAGGTTTACAATGGATTTGCGTTATTAAATAAAAGATTATTATCAATACTGCTATCAAATTATCATTTATTTTTATTTATCAGTTGTAACTTATAAGTATTGGAGGTTGAATCTTCTCCCTTGTAAATTCATATTGAAGTGTAATATTCACTTTAATGTATGCTTATACATATATTCACAGACTGAGTTGAATAGTGTTAAGAGTGGATTTAAGTCGGCAATGTACTGGATTCCTTTCAAACCCAAACGAATGAATTCCAAATCTTACACATTAGCCATTATGTCCTGCTCAAAGTAGTGGTCATAGTTTGGTTTTATCGGAGTACTCCTAGGCATACAATTTTTAAGCAATTGGTACGAAACTCAACGACTGAACTTTCAATTTCCTAATACTATTTGAACAGGCGAAGGCAACAATGACAATGTCCAAATAAGATACAAATGAGTTACTTAAGTTAACAGGGCTGTTTATTTTTTCTTATTTTGATTCTTATTTCTATTAGACTGTTAGTTGTAATAGTTGGTTGTTTCACTATAAGATAAAATATACGATAGTTAATTTATCATAATATATATTCACGGAGTGTCACCACCCCTATTCATCCCATGGGTGTCATAAGGGAGCAAACTACGCAGGATAAAAGCAATGCAAAGAAAAGGAAAACTTGAAACAAACCCTATACCGACCCATCCAGCCAACGTGGTTTAGTAGGCTTAAACTTATGTTCTACGTCCAGTAGTGACTATTTAGACTGTTAATGATTAATATATGATATTAGACTATCGCATCTAAGCCTATGTCAGGCACTACACATTAGGACAATGAGGCCCGGTATTAAACTTTATAATGTTTTATTAACACATCGGTCTTAATTCGGAAGAAGAATTTCTAAATTCGGAATATACTAGAGATTTAGGAGCTTAAGTATTACTAAGATCTACGTCAATAAACGTCGTCGTCGGCGTCGTATCAAGAAAATATAAAATCATTTATGATCGGTTCGTCTGATTAGATTGGTAAGCTATAAATACAACATTACGGTCTGATCCAAATTAAATGCCAACATGTTTTCGGAGAAATTACTTTCACCAAAATGTAGCTTAAAAGATCGTCTTTTTTAAGGAAACAAAATAAATAAAAGTACAAGGTGTATGTAACGTATGTGTGTTAGAAATAAGTTTAGTTTATGATCGAGTGATTTTCACTTATCATCGCTGTGTGCTTGTCTGCTAATTTAGATGTATACTTTTGAAAAATTTATTTGAGTATTTCAAATACTTGTATGGATTATTCAAAAGTTACAAATTCGAACACGGCAAATGTGTTACATCCCTGAGGTATAAGCAGTATAAAATGGCATCTTAGAAATAATTACTAGAATTTCTGTTGCTTTTATTCCTCTCAGCATGAACTGATCCTCGAAACTGCTTTGTACCCATAAAATTGGAAAGTGTCTAATTTCTTAACTTGAAATTGCTTGCAAATGTTTAATGTAGTTTTTGCAGAGACTGCAAAACAATCGATATGGATATATCGTTCTCAAATTAATGTTAATGTTTAATGTGTTGTAAGAAAATCAAAACCATACTAAAAGATACTGAAATGAAAATGCATGCAACCCAATAACGTATGCCAAAGCTGGTATGTTGTATTTAAAGTACTGCAGATTATGAACAACTGACTATCTTTTGCAACTTTGATGACAAATTCTTAACAAACTAAATATTTCTTGGCATCACAATAAGTAGCCCCACTAGACGCGATCACATAGTTTATAACGATATTATATATCTTTATCGACAGGGCGACACAATTCCACCATTACCTGGGTCATTAAATTGCAATTTCACACCATCTCACCATCATAATAAGGAAGTATTACAGAATTACATTGTGTTTTAGCGTGGCATCGTTGGCATCGCGTAATGCTACATTACGTTGCAATGTTGTACAAACATTCCATCATACAGAAGAAATTACATTTAATCGAGTAAGACGTTATAGTCCCAGCAAATAGAGTAATGGGCTAACAGGCAAGTAATTCTTGTCTAGTAAAATAAAGTAGGTAACAACCGTATTCCAAAGCAGTAAGGGCTGGTTGACTAAACTGAACATACATAATATATGTATACCATTAAAATAATCTAAAGCAACATGGGCAACTATCAAACGATACCAGGTGAACTCTAGGAGTCAGTCCTACCATGACAATGCATATTTTTAGCTATCAAGCCAGTTTTACACAACTCGTAAAAAGGCTATTTTTGCTTGAAAAGCAATAAAACGTGTCCATGAAACAATTTTATCCACCTGCTTATCTCAGCTTAAGATTACTTCTTTTTTATCCTCCCATATTCTTTAGACAAATAAACACGTAAAAAGGTATTTTATGATATAAAAACAATTTTATTCTTAATACAACATTTGGATTTTTGCGTCAAATTTTGAAAAGTAATAACAGGGCTTTTGACGTCATGTGTTTCTCTGATACCTATACGCAAACGAACAGACGTGAACAAACCATGGACAGTGTATACTATACAAATCAACTTTCATAAGAGTGATGCTGGCCGGTAAATGAGAATTCATAAGCGAATAGAAAAAAATAGTTTATTTACAAAGTTTTTCGGTATAGACATATGTTTTTATTAATTTTATTTAAAAAAGTAAAACTATTATAATCTTACGCCACGTGAACAAGTGCTGGATCAATGGAAATTTCCAAGAGTTTCTAATCGACGTTCAATAATTTTGTACGATTACAAGGTACCAAACGATGCGACGAAGAAATAGTAAAATCTGTGTGGCATGTATAGTAAATACAAAGCAAGAGCATGAAACAGTGGCTTTTATAATTGTAGATAAAGAATGGTAGAATAATAAGTGCTATGTGTCAACTCAAACCGTGGTTATCTATAAATAAATTAGTAATAAGTACCGAAGTAAAATCGGAGACGTAAACCTGCCTACGCATGAAATCCCTGGCATGAAAGCCTTCGTCCCTCAACGACCTATTTTCTCGATAAGAGTACCTTGAATCTGTGCCGTCTGTTTATCGATTGGTATATAATTAGAAATTTATTTCCTACCAGTAAAACAAGACGAACTTAGATATAAAGAGATATGATGTAAAGAGAACTGTAAAAACAATTCTAGAAAATCTGAATAAATTAGTTTTAACAAACGTTGCGTCTCAATACATTTAATCATGTTTCATATTGAAGTCTTAAGTATTCTCGGTTCATCCTGATTTCAAATCCATTATGTGACTATAATAACTAGCTAACGATAGCTTAACCTCATCTTCTAGCTAGAGACTGATATTAACTGGCGTTTAATAAGCTTAGTATACTTAACAGGGCGAAGCAGTACGTACTTTGATTTGTTTTTTGTATGCCAAAGTGTTCTGTTGTCATTACACATGGTAATTACTGTGTACTATTTATATATATAGTAAAGTAAATAAACAAAAGCCAATGTAAAATAATAAAACAAACTGGCAAAGGTCAATTTTGAACAACCTCAAGTATGATAGATTACTCAGAAGAATATAAATATTTTTGTGGTTACATTCGTGATTACTGTATGATCAACTATAAAAAAAAACTATGCTGAAAGACTCGACCGTGGGAAATGTCAGTTGATGTTGGAGCAAAAAAATACATATCGTTCGTAAGTGACCTTAATTATATGCCGAACAAGCGTGAATATTAATAATATCTTAGGCTTAATATGTGAAACGCAGTAAAAGGATCTTTAAAAATCATTTTAACACAAGTACTCCAAGGAATGCATAATAAGGCGCAGGAATATGCACTTGGCTTTATGTCAAAATCTTGAAATTCTTGAGTAACTTGCCACTCATAAAGTTCCCAAATAGAAAATTCTTGCTCCGTGACGATGAATGGCATAGCGGTGTGAAGTGGGCGTCAAATTATAAATAACCACCCTCGACCATTTGATCTGGAAGAGCTCAATGTCACAGTTTCGTTCTTCACGCTATTTTTACATATTCAATAGTCCATTAAAATACTTAGTTGATAGGGAAATGACAATAACAAAGACGTTTTTGTCGTTTTCAAGTTGAAAGAAATAACTTTAATGAAACATTGCTTTTCATAATCCAATCACTGTCTCGCCGTTTTAAAGCTTTATCGATAGATAATTAATAGTAAAATAAATGTTGTTATCGAATTTAAATAACTATTAAAATAGACCATCGGTTGGCTAACAGTCGTGTAAATCAAAGAGAACGGTACATAAACCAAAGCAATATCGCTTCAAGAACATATTGAGTCGTTGGTCAAGTGCTGCTATTAGATGGTATATAGAACGGGATTGGCCACTTAAGCACGTTCAGCCAGTTTTATCTTAGAGACATCACCATATAAGACAATAGCCAGAGAGAACTTTGTACTTAGATCAATAACCCCTTCTTTAGTTGCGAGTCGTTGACACGTGAATAGAACATCAGTTTCCATCATGCGACTCATTGTTAGAAAATTTCTAACAACGCTATTTTTCAGTCTGCAATACGCAGGAGCATATTACGTTTTTCTTTCTATATTTAATTTATTCTGACTAACACTGACACAGGGTAAGCCACAGAACTGAATAAACACTTTATTCACTGTTCTCTGGGGTTAGCATTAGCAGCCAATGTAATCAGTAATTTTAAGCTAAAAACTTTAGATATTTAGGAGTAAGATTAATTTGTGGACTAAGCATGCGATATTAGTAACTATTAGTGTTATATGGTAACAGTCCCACCCACTCGTGAGAGTTCCGTGAGCCCGTGAGCGGTACTGCCAGGAATGTTAATGGTTCTAGCAATTATTTTGGACGAACCTCGACCAACTTAAGTCGGACAAGGGACAGATTCAATTAGAAAACCTTATGTTGAAGGGCTGTTGGAGACAAGAGCTCGAATAAAAGAGACATTTTGATGATTTTTGATTTGATTTCTTGCCATGATTAAGTAACATCGCGTTACTCGTGAATGAAAATTTGGCATGTGTAGTAGGTAGGTACTGTAACATTTTTACGAATACGGTATGTTGCTATTCGGTTTATTGGTCACTTATGAATGGTCTAAGATACTAAAGTCAAGTCGCGTTGTTCCCATAAAAGTGGACGTGACTGCCGGTGGATGATACAGACTGAATAACAATTAACTTTTACGATTGCTAGCGAACATTACACCTTGACCATTTGGGTCGCTGGGATTGTAAGGGCCATATAACCCATATTTGATGACACTAACTATAGTTTCACCGAAATCTTTTATCCAATTTATGTGTCTTACCCAAGCGTTTTTACTGTATTATTTTTGTGTTTCGAACATAAGTTACATTAAAATAAATGTATAAATGACACTACTTAGTATTCTGATCTAATCATTATTATATTGTTTACAGTAATAAAAAGCTATATGACTAAATATTCTAAACATTTTAGTTAAGTAATTGCCCACACTTTATGAATATTTATTTAAATGACGCGAATGACTACATTGGATCTAAATGTATTACTAATGTAATTAAATATGGAACTTCTAAATTCAAATCAAATTCAATGATGCGCCTACGCAAGTGAACGACCGAACCCCACGCTTCTTCAAGTTCTCTTAATTACATAGATCAGTACTTGAGCGGCCGTTTTATCTCTCTGAATATGGTCAATCGAGTATTGAACTAGTCCACTCAGTAACATAATAATGCTGGTCTGCATGTTCAATTTTGTTCAATCAATATTAATACAATGATTAAGAAAATTTATTCTCAATTGAACTGGTGATGGTGTTCCATAAACGAGCCAATGTCCTGGAGAAGTACATCAGGTTAAATTTTAGATTTATTTTTAAAAACATGCTTGCCCCAAATGTATACCCTAAATAGATAGGCCGAAGGTTTCACACACAATTTTCTTTTTTGGGTGTTCGTAATAGGGAGCGATACTATTGTCATTCTGTTAAGCTACTTAAGATCAACTAAACTCGAATAACCAATTACAACATTCTGTACACTTAACAAAATATTGACTAGAGTACAAATAATAGAAACATTGACCGCTATAACATAGGAACTTCGTTTTACAACGCAATTAAGACAACATCATATCACTTTACGTCACTACATCAATACTCGTACAATGGCGTGGCGTACCTTTGAGAAGCGTTTCCTTAAATTATTGATTACTTCTAATCTGATGAGTGAGTTTAGAGTTGGTGTATCAAATACACATATAAAATATACAAATAATAAAATGTTTAAGTAAATTAAATTGAATTCTCATAGTCAAAATAATGCACAGTTCATTCACCTCGGTCAATTTTAAATAACCGCCTACGAATGTCTAAGTTTAACCGAATTCTCTTACCTTTTTACCATAACCATCACTAAACTGCTTTAAATAAAAAAATTGATTGTTGATTAAATATTTATATATTGAGATGATTGCACCACGGTACTATTATAATACAGTAGTGTAACTCGGCCGCATGATAGAAATAAATGCCTACAGCCGCGCGGTACGTAAACATGAGTTAGGGCTGCCCGTCTCCAGCATTTTAATTATATTTGCCTACTTTCTGTTTCTATTTAGATTTGTAAATGTAAATATCCTTTTTATATAAATAAATGAAATACTTTGTATATTGAATAAAAATGCGTGTTGTTTTTTGATTGGTAGATTTAATTATTTTATTTTCTTTCTGCATTGGAAGAGTTTTTAGTGGTAGGTATATGTTGTTATAGTAGCAGCAGAAACACTTTGTGAAAATTTCGAAAACTATCTAATGACACACAGACGGAATTTTTTTTTTTCTAGTATTATTCATACACACAGATAATAAACAAATATTATTAAAAATAAAATACCACGTCTTTACTTTGAATTATGCAAATTAACAAAACACACATGCACCGAAGTTTTAACACAAGCGTAAGTAGGTAGGTACCTACCGTATCATGATTCATTCAGAACCTCATATAACTACCTATTTCACTCGTCTCAATAACTTTCCGTTACTCTATTCGCTTTATTAATTAATCCAAACACCTTTTTTTTTCTTAAGATAAAAGGAAATACTTATCCATAAAAAAGACACATTATGTACCTACCTACTAGTAAGTAAAATTATTTTATAGTCTTACCCTTCAGAGTTTCCAGGTAATTTAAAAAAACCTTATGTCTGGATGCGTTATTGATGAATTCATACAACCAAAAACAGCACAATATTTCCTACTAGTCATATTAACTGATTTTTAGAGAAAAAAAATCGCGCGGTTATTGTTAAAAAAAACAACACACCGTCCGTTCGACACTGCGGTACAGCCGTGACTGTCTGCGCCAAGAGCGCACCCCGAGATCGAGGCGCGTAGGTATAGCTCGCGTTTCGTCCGTTTGTATGAAGTTGGAGTACTGTATTATAATTGTACCGTGATTGCACTGAATATAAACACGCATTAATAATAAAAAATATTGAAAGAAAGCAATTTCACATCACAGCGTACAATACACGTACACAGCGTACATATATCAGGATTTACAAATAGCTCGTTGTCTGAAAAGTAAATAATAGATTGCATACAAGATTAAAAATACAATAAACATTTTTATATTTAGGTTAATGCACAATACATTCTTCTATTATGAGCTGGTTGTTCTATTATTAACATTACGTCGATTTCATCCGAAGTCTGATAACTATAAAAGAAATGTATCTAACGTTCTTCTAAATTCTAAATAAAAGTTACTGTAGGGAACTAGTACCTAGTTACTGTAGTTGAGTAAATAATCCATGAATCACGGTGACTTATGATGATTTTGTAATTTTCCTTGTTTTTATTTGACACTGATGTACATATGCATATAAAAAACTTTCTTGCTAAAACATGATTTCTATGAATTTTCAACGAAACATCCCGTCTCCTTTACAAAACGCATTTGAGCTTGCAAACAATGCACCACTAACCTAAGCAAAATTAAAGCTAATATTTATAACACAAATGTAAGTTGCTTAATTGAAGAAAAAAAGGACATAAAAGCTGAGGAAGCCATTATATTAAACATAGTAGGTCCCACACCAATATTTGTAGGGCAAAAGTCAAGGATCTCTGAAGGGTCCTTTCCACTGCACAGTTCTAGTTCACATAGACTTGTAGACATAAGAAGCGTATCATTTTTTTGTGCGAAAAATTGAATGATTAGACATTATTATTCTTTAGAAAAACTTGCGTGAATAGGCTTTTTATGAAATGGAATACACAAATTATATTAAACATTTTATAGATACATTTGGAAGATAGTACCCAAACATCACACGCGCCGATTCAATTGCTCAATGCCTCATTGTGTTACGTGACCAATTGAGTCAATATTGTTCCTCTATTGCGTTATCTAGGTATGAATGAATTACATTTTCCTATCTGTGTCAAATTAAATTAACTTCTTTGAACTGCATTTCAATGTATTTTATTTGATGGGGTTTATGTGTCTGGTATGTACTTTAGCACTAGCATTCCATGTAACACGTAATGCAGAAATAAATAAAATAAAATAAATAAATAAATAAAATTAAAAAGTGGGGGTTGGGTGAGAAAAGGAGTGTGAAAATACTTCACGACCAATTCTCATACCCACCAAATATACAAAAAAATATTAAAATCGGTTGAGCCGTTTCGTAGGAGTGTGACCACAAACACCGACATTTATAATGACAAGACAAGAAGAAAGATAACACGAGATATTTATAAATTAGATGTATATTTTTCTTTAATATCATTAACAAAAAAACTATGCCACACACATAAATATAAAGTAAAAGTAGACATCGACCCAAGGTTTAGGTTAGATTTATTCAAATACTTACATTATATTAAGTATAATACTTCATGTACACACCTCATGGTATATTTAGACTATTTAGTTTATAGACAACTATAAGTCACTGTTGGCTGTATTAATAAGTACCATACTGCGCTTAATACGTCTTTTAGCATTGGTGCTCTAATACAAGAATCGGCGTAGGTCGTTACCATAGTTGCGTGGGAAAACAGCCCAATTGTGGCTTGTATCTGTGTGTGTGGAAGAATAAAGAGTAAGTGAGTAGTAGTTTGTCAGTGTGATGATTTAGTGTAAATATCTTTACCTTTAATAGTTTATTTAATCGTAAAAAACAAGAACGCTTAATCAATCACTTCTAATTTGACTATAAGTAATGCCAAATTTTATAAATACTTTATTTAATTACGAATGTAACTGTGTGTGATTATAAACCGAGATTTGTCAATCTTCAAACTCAGAGAAATAAGAGGCTATGAAATTTTGTTACAATTGTGTACATGTACTGGTGTAGGTTATTCCGAAGTAACGAGCTGTAAAACATAAAAGAAATAAAAATAAACGCTTTTTATAACAACATTATAATATAAAAGTCGTCGAACGTAATAGTTTGTAGTACAAAAATTTTGTAATCCTTTCCAAAAGAGAATTTGGAGAAAGTGTTCCAACAAGGTTATAAATCCAAGTGAACCAGTCAAATTCTTTACTGTCATTTAATGTTTAGATATAACATGTGTCGATGGCAGCTCTTATGAATCAAGCAAATATCATGACTGCCAAAAAATAACGTTTTCCAAGAACCTACTTTTTAAGTGTTAGGTAGGTATCTGATGGTGTGTCAAATTGCACCAGAAGCGCCGTTATATTTACCTTGTAATTTGTTTATTGACATAACAATTAACAATTCAATTACACTCATAGTCCTTCCGTGAACCTAGAAGAAAAATAGAAGAAGAGTAAATTAAATAAGCTATTGGTGTGCGGATTTTCTATTGTATTGTCAAGACTGATGTACAAATATCTTTTTACAGTATAGAAAACATTCTGCAATATGTATTCAAATAAATAAAATTGAAGGGTCTGTTTGTAATATCAAAATAATTGGTTTTTTCATGCTCACGCGGTTATCTGCACAATACCTATGCCTAAAAACCAGTTTGAATTTTTTTGTCTATCTTGTTGTTCCGGGTAATCTTCTTAACGGCTAAACCGATTTTTTGATAATATTTTACAAACAGGTAGCTGCTTATGTAAAGAGTAACTTAGGCTATTTCTCCTCTCAGAAAAACCCTTCAAAATTTTGCCCGGTCCGGGATTCGAACCCACTAAGGCAGCGCTTTTCAAATTCCACGCGAACGAAATCGCGGGTACCGGCTAGTCTACATTTTTAAAATCTGAATTTTGTTTTAAAATTCCCGTTTCAACTTTCAACTAAATTTCTATCCAGGTTACGGCTGGTAATTTAGTTTGGATAAATGTAGATTATTTTAGATTAAAGCCACGAATAACATAAACCTAACGCTAACCAACGGAATTAATGAGCATAAAGTAAATGCAAATTCTTAGGAATGGTGTTCTGTACGCAGTTATTCTTCTCTAAATCTAGCTCCATGAAACTGATTAGGTAAACTCAGTGTCCAAAAACATAAATATTTCAGTTATGCCAGAAATAAAGAGCCTTGACGATGAATCACAAGGATCCTTTTGAATTTCTGGACACGGTTTATCCCTTTGACATACCAATGGAATGATTCAGAGTGAATAACAAACACGTATCTCAAGAAAAGTAAATTTAGTTTTTTTGTAAATGTATACGACTTTTGACTTTGTTTTTACGTTTTAATAAATAATAATGCTTTTAATGCATTACATACTTGTCTTCATTAATGTTTTTGCTAGGGTATAGAAAGTGCATGTCAAGAATTAATTAAGAAAAAGACAATGGCACTTCATTGGAGAGTCGGTAAGCAATTGTAGTTCGAGGAAATTAATTTGTTTGTAAGTAAGAACTAATAGCTATAAAACCAAGTGAAGTATAGACAGTGTCGGCAGTAAAATAAAACGCACTTTCTTTTCATGTAAAACAGATGGTAAATATTATTGTTTTCAGGAACATCTGCGTCTACGGTAAAACGTGTTTCTTTGCATGAGAAGTACTTGCCCGAACAATGATGAAATGAGCGAGTCGATGCTGGCAAGCTGCGATTTGGTAATGTGTGCACGCAGTGGCCAGGTGGCGAAACGAGTCTTCTGTTCATATTGGCATCGGGTGTGTTTTTTGCAGATGTGTGACCCCAAGTTATTGCTAACACCATAGCTCGATAAGATGTAAGATCGGATACTGTTACACGATAATAATCAAAGCTATTAATGAAGTTATCTACATAAATATGTATATTGAAACTAAACGTCACATGTGAACAAATAAGGTCCCAGAACGAAAGTGCCCATAAAATACCCGAGCAAAGGTTGTAATTTTGCTCTGACTGCATTTTATAAACGACTTGCCGTTTACACTTCCACTGTTACAGGTGTAACTGACCCTAGATCACAATTCAAACTTGTAGCGTTAACTTTTATCAATTAACACATGAAGGAGAGATCAGTTGGACGACTAATTTAGGATTCTGAATTCTGCCTTCAAATCAATAGATCAATTAACCTGTATACAACTTGAACGATAGTATGAAACTTGAATGTATTACAATGAACAATAGACATTAAACATTTGAATACAAAACAGCACCAGACTATGTAGGTGTCGAAATTCATTCGTTACTAGATATGCCGATGACTAGTTTTATCTGGCAAAACTGCATCAATTTTGTTCTTTATCGTTACATAGTAATTAAATAATTGTTAACTATGATTTTTAAACGCTATGCTATTTTCTTATTTCCTTAATTTGAACCATTGACCTAAATTAAAATCAGCAGAGTCTATGGATGTGTAACCTCTATTATTGGACACTTAAATATTGTGATTTCAATTTACTTCTGTTAGAATAATTCTTGTATTAGTAGTAATTTCTTATTAGATAAGGTGCAATAATAATCTGTTTTAAAGACAGAAGGTAGGATTTAACGGATGCTTTTGGAGGATACCTATGTCTAGTAGGAGACGACGATAGAGATTTACTTTTTCTGCTTTGTATTTAAGCGTCAAATATAAGTAAAACAATTACAAATATTATATTTTCATTTTTTTGCAATCCTGTTCCTTCTTGTTTCATATTTGATTTAATTATTTTTTTCCGAAAGAGCTTGATTTTCGTTATTGTTGAAAATACCTTCATCTTTTTCTGTATTGGTCGCGTGATCTGTGATATCTAATCAACAAATAATAAATAAACAAATAGTATCTTCCGTTGTATCTTCGTTTCTATTTTGATCATTTATAAGATTATCTGTAATGTAATCATGAGTTTATGTAATTAAAACACTTCAACATAGCTTTACTTACCGTTAATTGGATGACAACTTCAAGTGATCCCGGTACACAACCAATCAATATGCAACCGTATAATATACCGCACGGTAAGAGCTCTTCAGTTCTCGTAGCTGGGCATTCACTCAACTATTGATTTGCATGCTTTTCTTTAAACACTCGATCAACAACACGTTTTTGGTCAAATAACAATGTCACAAACAAAATCGTCCTGCCTCTCAATTGTACGATAGAGTTTCACTTGTAAATAGTATCTTGCATCTGATTCTATTCTACATCAAAAATTTATACTCTCAAAGAATTCGCACTAGATCGTAATGAATGCATGAAAATAGGCCGTGTTTTCACTCCAATGTCGTATTGATTGTAGACGGATTGAATTTAAACAATGGCGTATATAAACACAATAATATAACACCGCGAGGCGTGCACCGCACGTGCCGCCCCGCCCGCGGTCACCTCCTCACTGACGGCGCGAGTTGAGTAAAGATCGCATTCGGGTGCTTTCGTACGGTGTTCACTGCGTTCGGATGTCTGCTCGGGGCAGCACAGCAGAGCAAGGTAACTCGGTGGATGTTTTTATTTTGAAACCTTGCATATCATTTTTGCATTGACGTGTAGGTTACATGGAGCCGCATCTTTTACCCTAGTCTAGACTCTAGGCGAACTTGTCACTCATTAATGTGTTGATATGTCCGAATGAAAAACATGTCTATTATATCTTAAAATAGAATGAAAGTGAATATTTTCATTATAAAACAAAAAATAATAATACTTATATTGCGTAACTTGTTTTATCTAAGATAAGTAATAATCTATAGTAGTAAGTAAATGCATTTGGTATTGTAAAGTTTTAAGGCAGAATTATTCCAATGAGATTTTATGCAAACGATGAACGAACGATGCAAACGAAATGATGCAAAACGAGGCTGTAATTATTAGTAATGAACGATCCAAGTCAGTGTATATTTCAGTTGTTTTGAAGAAATTTATATCTAAACTACGACCTAATCAACGGCAATCAGATATGGGAGCAGTTAAAAAATTCATTGGATGCGGTTTACAACATTTGTCACAAAGATGTCACTTTTATTCTAATAAAATGATCTTGCTTCAGTTTTGTCACCGCCCGGCAGAATTACAAAAAAGAAGGTAACTTGACACTCATAATATTATACACAGCTTTGTTAATTCTTTGAATGTACGAATATTATTGTAATAAAAAAAAACAGAGAGTAAGAATTAATGAGAACCTAAAGTCGATAAAGACCCTCACGCTATATGCACGTCTACCTGTGAATCTTTGAAGTCAAACAATCGCATCCATAAATTAGTCTCGGCGCACAAAAAGAGACGGGTCATCGAAATACGCGTTTACGTACTTATATTTAAATCAATATATAAAATCGACCATATTACAACCATAATAAACAATTCTCTAAAGAGTTTAAATAAAAATACAGATTTATCTAATGCAATGCGTAGTCCAGCAATAAATAATACCACAAATATTTAGAGGGTAGCAGAAGACAACTCTAATGATCCCTTTGAAATAAATATCAATATATGTATATGGAAATCAACACTGACCATCGCAATCATATGAATTTATTAAATTAAGTGTATCCAAAATTACAATAAAAATAATTTACAAGAGCATTTATAAAACGATGCCAATGATTTTATTGTATCAATAAGCATATTGTAAGGTTACAAACCTTGTCCCTTTTTCCACAAATAGGTAGAGAGTTATTTAATTGCATCTATTTTAATTAAATAATACAATATAGTTAATAAAGAATGTTGTGTGTTTACTTTATATCGCAACCAGACTGCTGACCCCATGGAGTGTCATCATTATCTCTTGAGGTTATATGGACCGTATTGGGTTGGTCGCTACATCAGTTTATGGTATATGTATTATGGAAATTTTTACGTCCTGAGACGACCTCTGAGCACTCCAACATGAGTAAAGGGTTTGCGAGCAAAATTTAAATTTCGTCTTGACTCTGACTTTTTTGATAGTGTGTTTTAAAATAATGTGCTGTTTATGTAAGTTTTTCTCAACAAACGTGCATTCAATATATGCGTTGTCTTTAATTAAAGGCGAAGTATATCGGTAGAATCAAATGCATAACTAAATGAATAACATTTTCTCGATTCAGTTTTATATATCGTAAAGAGTCTGAAGTTTCTTTTTATATAAATACGTGTATGTACTGTTTATCCATCCTAGAATTTTATTCCTCGACATTAATAAAAAAAAAACCTTTAAAGTTTTTGCTATATTTTAAACATCTTTTTCACCTTTAGTTGACCTTGATGCACCCAAAGACACCACACGCAACCTTGGAAGCTTGTTGTTTTATGCAGCTAAAGATTTTAGGTACTCGAATCACAAAGTAGTTTGCGGTCGTCATATTATATATCGCTAAATAACATACCATTAAGGCTGGACAGATAATGTAGATATCAGATACAAGAATTATAAGATGTTGAGTAGAATTAGTTATCATCCAAAAGTAATATTTTAGCGCCATTTTTCATTGAAACATCTAAAATATACACCAAGTGAGGTTAAAACGAAAACTCTCGACTCGTTCCAATAAATTGTCAATTTCCATTTTCATTATAGGTATTCGCTTCGCAATTTTTGAGACGCGAAAAATCAAATGTACTTAGTATGTCGCATATATTTGAAATATAGTTCAGCTATGGCTTTGAAAATCGATGAAATATAAATAATTTTCAATTTAGGTAGAAACAAATAAATTATTGATTTTTGCAATAACTTGTAAATGAACATAATTATAATAGGTATCAATAGAAAGCGATTGCTTGATGTATTTGAATCCTATGGCCACATTCATGTGAAGGCCGTCCGTAAAAAATAACAGACAAAATTTCCAGTAAAAATCCAAGTTGTATGAGATTCGAAGAAAATTTGCATCTTTATTTCGGAAATGTCAAAACAGGGTGCTATAGAGATCTTATCCAGAAAATATTTTATCATATGAACTAAACCTTGTTTCAACGTTGGGTAGAACATTAAAGTCTAGCATAAAATTGCCGGAAACAGACTAAGTTTTCTACTCTTTGCAGTATACGCCACGCTTTGTGAAGTGGATTTGTCTTTTATACATATGATCAATCCTAGAATTAGTATTCAGCTTGACTTTTTTGCAGTTGAGATATAGTTAGAAGTAAAAGTAAATAAAATATAGTATAGTATGGTAAAGTATAGTAGAGGTACATCTGATTGAATCTTCCCTGTTTTTTATTGTTAATTTTCGATAAATATAAGAATTAAAAAAACCATATCGATAAGGAAGAGGTGTAATAGCTATTAGTTACCAAGGACCTACAAAATCACCTTGAAGTAAGATTAACAAAGAATGACCAATGTAGTTATACATTATTGTACAATAATATAATATTGTCGCAACTTCGCACAATTTTTTTATCATGTTTAATTCAAATATTTATATAAAACACTAGCTGACCCGCGCAACTTCGCCTGCGTCTCTTAAAAGGAATAAGTTTTCCTCGTTTTTGCAACATTCTTCGTTGATGCTCCGCTCCTATTTATATATTTCATCTAGCTTAATTATCACAAAACCATTATTTAAAAAAAAAAGCCTACTTAACGCTGTAGAGCAACACTGTACGTATGGACGTACGAACCATAATTTATATTTATACCTGTTATTTAAATTAGATCACAATGAAACGGCAATCAAAATGTCATTGTCACGCGTTGAATGATTCAAGTTCAAAATAGACGTGGTAAAAGAGGCTATTCGTTAAGATATCTATGGGAAAGATACGAGGCATTCTCACTGACATTGATATATGATAGGAGTGTTACAACATATCTAAACGGTCCAATATGAGAATAACGTACATTTTTCACATTGTTTTGATGGTGACTATGACTGTAATTTCTTTGTATTTATGTTAAGTCTATTTAAGGGACGTATTTGAACAACTGAAATGTTAAATTATTAGATTACTGTTTTCAAGACCTTCGTTGGTGTATTAAATTACAAGGTCACGGTAAGCATGTTTCAAGCACAAGTATGTATGAAGTGACTAATCAACAAATTAGTATTTTAATGACTCAGTTTACATTTTGTTAATTAGGCTTATCATCGGATGCAGGCATCTGGTCATTTATTCCATTCTCAGGTTCAGATTTTTATCATCATCAGAATCATCGTTCTTCAAAGATTTTATTTTATAAAATGCGCAACAAGGTGTACCTATTTATTACTAGGGACAGGTTATCTATTGACAAAGTACCTAATTATAAACGTGACTTTATTTATGCCTTAATCTTATTAGGCTTATGTTATTTAAAGTCTCCAAAATGACTAAAAACCATAAGAATAAATAAACATTGGTCCGCTCTGCAAGCCGTTCGGCACGGCCATTTATGGCCCGGTATCGGTTGGTGTGTGACATCACTCTTTTTTTTTATCTAATGTCATCTAAAATGGCTTTGACGTCGTTGTCATCTTTGGAAGACGTATCGACGTCTAGTTCGTCAGAGAAAGACAACGATTGCCATTCACTGCGTTGACATAAAAGTCTTCGTCGTTACCTGATAGAATGTTCACAAATTTACCATACTGCTGTAGGCACATACTGGAAAAGTTCTGTCAAAGACTCAATGTTTTCATGCCAGTCTGGTTGCTGACCACCACTTCGGTTCTGGACTCAAAAATAAGGCGTAAAACTTAGTCTATTACGTTGGTGTGGTAACATTGCCGTAACACGAAGTTTCCAATACGAAAAGTACCCGCTCTCTTCTTAATTAAGGTATCATACGATACATTATATTGCAGGGCAGTCAAACGATTTAAAATCGTTATTGTAGTTGTTTATTCAAGCCAGAAATAGGCAGCGTATTACAATTGAATGAAAACAGTAGGTGGGCGCGATTAAATCAAGTGGATCCAATCCCATCCCACTTTTGACATTATTAATCAGACGTAAACAGGTGTTCAGATAGTAGTCAGTTATTAAAAATGGTACGTTTTTAGATGTCATAGAGTCGATGTAGGCGAAGTCCTAATGAAGAGGTCCTGCCATCTGCGAGGTGATCAGTGATCAAGCCTGGCGAATCGCAGTACATCCTACGGTTAAAGTTGAGATGTTGTAATGTATAAAACCTAATCTAATATTATAATAATAATCGGTGTGAGAACTTTCATTGCCCAATCTAGGATTAGTATTTACTATGAACTTTAGATTATCCTTACTAGATGATAGAGACGCATATTTTTTCATACATGACATGTATGTAAGATGAAACAGTTGACAACTGACAATGTAAAAGTAGGGGTGTCATAGATACATGACACCGTTACTACTATATTCGTCTATAGGTTATAGTTACAGATTGCTGTCGGACATGGCGTAAACTTGTTCGATTCTAAGAACATATCCTATTCTGTTGAGGTGTACATTTATGAAGTTATATTTGTTTTGTGTATATTATTGATACAGTATGTGTATATATTATCTATACATTCGGTAAGCACCAACAGAAAAGTTTCCTTCTATTTCAGTAATAATGAAAAGCAAGTTTTTTCATCTGTATAATTTTCGTATTACTTTAATATGTATCGAGGGGAGGCTGAGGAAATACGTTATCCCCTTATTATATCATCAAGGTATGATCCCCTCTTCCTCTCCCATACAATTTCAGAGATTTGTAAATATTTAGAAGTTGGTATATACGTAAAGCTAAAATATTTAAACAAAACGTAGTTTCAAATTTTATATCAAAACTAAATTGAAAATCTACAGGTGTCCATTGCAGTTACCGTGCCAGATAAACCTATAGTAAGTTCATCTGTCACGGTAAGAAAAATTTATACAGTGACAACTTGTAATAATCAGTTATACAAAACAAGAAAAACTCTACAATGTTAGAACATTACGTTCGAAATTTCACTACTAGGCAATCTCTAATACGTACAAATAGGATAATAATTGATATATATTGACATTTTATTCAATGTACCATTGAATAAAATGTTGTCCTCAACACAAAACAATTATAGAAATTATTGAATATTGTAAATCGTTGTAACCACAGAAACCGTAATAATAAGACACTGTATCTTATTGTTATGATTTCTTTGGTTGTAACCAATAATTGCTTTTCTAAAGCTGAAGCTCTTATTCAATACACACATACGTTATAATTAAATAAAGGTACATTGGTTAAGTGAATCTTAACAAGCGTTATAATGTATACTTAAATAATTCCTAGCGCTAAGAAAACATTACGTGTTCAGTAAATCTTCCGTTTGCACTGAAATTTAAAAAAAAAAACGTTTGCAACCGGATCTACTCGTTGCCGTATACTTTTCAAATGGGTATAATATTCATAAGGAATGGAGCATTAGAGGTTTCTAATGGTCTCTAGATGCCCAACTGCTTGGGTGGTCGCTCACTTCACTATAATTAAGCCCTACAAATCTTTGCAGGTAAAATTACGTGTATCTTTGTTTATACAAATATTAAATATAAATTAAGGCGAAGGCTATGGATATTAGGCAGGGCCCATATTCAGCGGTAGACTGCAAATACGCTGATTGATTGATTGATTAAATACGCTGTAGTACTAACTTTTAAACATTCGCGTTCCGTGATATATGATTATAACTCGTAAACGGGAAATATCGCTATTGCTAGGTTACACTTAAATTCAAATTGCCAGATTTTTTCACTAGATTCCACGCCCGACCAGGTAGTATTAATTATAATATATACATATATATATTATATATGAAACAGACATTTAAGATGTTTAAACGTTAAAAAATATAGGTTTTATTTAAATTTACTGCAGTTATTTTAACATGAATTCTTTTATTTCTGTTTGACAATCAAGCTGTAGGATGCACTTAACATAAAAATAGCACATAGCACAGCTGTTCAATAAACCGCATTTCGTAACTGGTTAAGTCTAGGATAATATTCCTTTAATTTTAAAGAAGTAATAATTATTAAAGATATGTCCCATCGGATCCAGGCACAGGAAAACCCAAAGTTTAATAACAGAGCCCTGTTTTGGTCTGTAACTTGTCGGAAAGTCCCGAAATATGTATATGTATAACTTAAGTTGCATTTATCACATACTACTAGCACTAAATAAACTGTAAATCTGGCAAGAGTTTTAGGAATATCTTAAAAAAATCCATAGTATTTGTCTATATTTGCAATATATAATGTTTGTTATATGGCTAGACTTTGAATCCATTTCTGATACGTTTCTAAGGCTTGGGTAAACAAAAAGAAAAAATAAGTAATCACAATATTAGTATTGTGTAATACCTATAAATACTCAATATGTGGACGTTTAATATCCACACGTCTAGACAGTATTGTAAGTAAATAAGCATTTACAGTTTGAGTAAACAAGAATCCTTGTAAACATATTTGAGAATCAATGTAAGAAAAGTCTGTGTTATTGGCTAAAAATAAAATAGTTTAATCCTGAACTCAGATGTGTAAGCAAGAAGCCCCGTTACAATCATCAATTAGGGCACTTGGCTCATGTTGCATTACCTTATCTTCCTCTGAGGGCGCCTGGCTAGGCTATAAATAGGCTACATATAGTTGCAGAAACTTGTGGAACTAATCGGTCTGTGAGATGTTCTAGAAGTTTCTGGTCCATTTTCGTTAATTAATAGACCTTTTGTCGCTCTCGTCTCAAAATACTGTTCTGTATGACAAACTATACATTTTTTCTTACTCATAGGGCATTTTTTTTAAAATAGAGGGCCAACGAGCACTCGCGTTACTACTGGCAAGTGCTGTCGTAACCTATAACTCAAGAATCGCAAAAGTCGCCTTTTAGATGCCGGCAACGCACTTGCGATTTTTGAGTGCGCCAGGTCCTTGCCAGAGTAAGGCACCTGCGGTTGTTGTTAAGGAAATTTTTAAATACCACATACTCGTCCTACATCGTCACGATGGCGTTTCTAAGGAGCCGGCGATCCGAAGTGATTTTCCACTGCGTCACCAAAACATAGGGTTAGTATGGAAATTCGTGGGTATATTCAGTTACGTAACGTCACTATGACATTATGTTTGTGTAACGTTTCTGCTTCAGCTACGATGTATGGATCCATAAAAAATATTTCCATTGAGAATGTGTTACAGATCCAATGTACATACAATGTACCTTTATGGCGTATATTTTTGTATCTTTAGTATTAAGGCATCGTTGAGGTTGTATCACAACGTTATATTTTAAATTAAACTATTTAAAATTTACTTTTCCATAGTAAACTTGAGGAGAGTTAACTCGTCCTATGCTAGAAGAAGCTCTTATCTTTATTACAGTAATATTAACCACTGTCTGATGTAATGATCGAGTAGTAGTATGAATCGAGGTAATGATGATCGACTATAAAAATGACATAAGTATTGTACTCGAAAATATATGAATAAAACAACCATGTTCCACTTTCAACCTGTTTTGAAACCTCTAAAAACACTCTTTATCCTAAACCTACATATTAGCTAAACTGATATTGCCGGAATTAAACGTTGAATATCCAATGCAGGGCTGATCAAATTTTGTTTTATAATTCTCAGTAATGTCAAATTAGACGAAATTGACTTACACACCAGCACAAGTGCATTTCCGAGGGGTGGCGGGCCAATTTGTCAATAATGAATTTAACAGGTAGGAAATTTATATTAGGGGAGGATTGTAATCGATATTTCACTTCCGGAAAAAGTTAAACAAATGTTGAGTATAGGGCGAAAGGATTATATTTTCAGCGAGTAAGCCATTAAGCACAGGTATTTATGTAGTGATACATTTTCGGTTACTCATTACGGCTTAGTAAATCTCCGAGTTCTATCTAAACTCTAGTTACCGATCTTCTATTGTATGTAAAGGGTGTCTCAGTAAGAGTGCACTTTTTCATTTTAAAATAAAAACACTTTTTTATGAAAGAGTTGTGATATTTTAATTGGATTGTAAAGAAGACATATTCCGATTAAGTATGGAATAAAATATCCGGCAAATGACTAATCTAAAATACACTAATCTTTACAGGCCAGGCCATTAATCTTTTCATGACTTTTACACAGCTGTGGCTGTATCTCACCGATGACGAGTTGGATCTCTGATTTGAGCTTAGGATTTTTTTTTGGTTTATTCGCATAAACTCGAGATTTCACAAAGAAAGATTGTTCCGTGCGCGATGTGGCAGGTGGCGCCGTCCTGCTGAACCCACAATTTGTCTAGTTCCATGCCGTCCAGTTGAGGCCACAAGAACTCCGTTATCATATTCCTGCAACGAATGCCGTTCACAGTCACTGCAATTTCGGCCTCATCTTCATCGACCTCATTGATTGCATGAGGATTTTCTGAGCCCCAAATTCGACAATTTTGTGTATTCACGTAGTCATTCAGATGGAAATGCGCTTCATTGGAGAAGATGACTTGTTTCGAAAAATTGCCATCGACTTCACTTTGCTCCATTATCCATTGAACGATTGGTTGCGATCGGCGATGGCGATGGCACTTTCCATGGTCTGCTGGTTTCCTGGCTCCTGAGTTAGCTGAATCTTGTACGCATGAAGATGGCATCTTTTGTCAAAATTCGCTGCGTAGTGCTTCGTGAAATTTGAAGTTGTCGAGAACGATGCCGAATTGATGTTAAACATATGTGACAGCTGTCAAATTTCAGAGTTGCCACTTGCACAAAAAAAAAAAACAAAATTTAAAAAGTGCATTCTTACCCATATCATCATAGGGTATTTACCAGCCGGCCGATAATGAAATTTTTGTCTGTTTATACTAAAATACTCGAGAATTCTAAGAATCTATGGGACACAATTAGTTGGTCTAGGGCTAGGATGTTGGATTTTCCCTTACTATATCAATCCAAAAGGTTCTTCAGAAATAAGATTCCTTTACTAGCATAGGATTGGGACTTATCAAAAAATTCTTTGACGCTGTTAAATGTCACAATAAAAAAAATATGTATCTCTCTTCTTTATCTCGTTACTTGACTTTCAACATGATCGTTTTTTCTTCATCATCAGCCTATCGCAGTCCACTGCTGGACAAAGGCCTCTCCCATTGCACGCCACTTAGATCGATTTTGGGCTTCCCGTTTCTTCTTAACAAGCTGTTATGCATACATATATATATTTTATCTCGTAACAAAACAATAATCTGACTAATGAATCATAAAAAAAGTAAAAGAAAAGCAATGCGAAGCTTGCGATCACACAGGAAATCCGCGACATCGCATTGCAAACTCGCTTCGGTTTCGTAAGAGGTATTCTTTGTGAGTAACTACTGTTCTATCTATGTGTATGTACACGTGTTATACGACGTACGTGGGAGCCTCTGGTATACCTACCAACATAGATGTACAGGTATTAGGTAAATGAGAAGTGGAATTTAATTAATTACAAAAGTAGTATTGGGTTTCATGTCTGTTCTAAAATGTTAATTTCTCCTCCAATATACACACTTTCGTGTCAATTTGTTATCGATTTTAAGTATCTTTCATTTCATCTATTTTTGTTTTGTTGTAGGGTATATTGAATAGTATGAAATAGATAATTGTGGTTTATCTTGATGGTTCTGTTAGACTGGTTTCCTTGTCTGCTCTACTTGATATTATTGAGAGTTGTATATATCTTTGAATTAAGTACAATAAACTACATCAATACTATTCTCATTATCTGATATCAGATTATATCTCTCGTATAGGTCTCTATGCATGCTAGTATTATGTCTATCTATTTATCTATATATATAAAAATGTTAGGTTGGTCTGTGTACGCTTCAAATACTTAAAAAGTACTGCACCGATTGAGCTTAAATTTTGACACGGAATACAACTCGCTTCAGAGTTGGTTTTTCTCTATTTGCCACGTCACTTTTGCTCCTTATTACTCATGAATGCAACCACAATGTGCCACAGCGAAGCGTGGCAGGGGACAGCTAGTAATTTGTAACGTTGAACTTTTCTCCCATTCCATCTATTCTTCATTTGTGTCTGTTCACCACTTAGCAGTTAGCCGCGTGTACTATTACAAGTTTTTATTCCATACCATTCCATACTTTACAACAATTCTATTCTATTCTTAACAAAATATTCTTATTAAAATTTATATTTACTGATTACACATAGTCACAGAAACTCAATTGAATGAAATAAATACATTAACTCGTTTGAATGACCATATGTGCTACAAGAAAATATCTATTTTAGTGCCGGTCGACACTGTGGACTCTGTGGAGGCTCATGAAGTTGTTTACTCGGCTAATATAATGCCTCCGGGTAATCTATTATTCACAACCGTGACCTATAGTGACTACAAATAATAAACATATTGATTAATCGCTTATTGTTGAGTACGTCATAGACAACTGACAAAAGAGAATTTATAACGTCCATGTTAGTAGTTACGGACCTGTCAAGGTCTTTGTCAGTGACTAATTGGCAATTATGGGACTGCCTATGCAGCTATTTTTATGCTCAATAAACCAGTCAGTACATCCTTTTTTTTAAGTCTTAGAAATATAACGAGGTTTTAATTCGTCTTGGCCCTAATATCTCTCCTTCTCTTCCTCTCTTCCTTATTTTATATTTTAAAATGTTACTATTTTGCTTGTAAATGTATTTTAGGATTATTATAATCAAAATATTTCTGTAAGTTGAAACCTACTGTAATCCTTTTTGCTTTATCTATTTAGCGAGATTAATAAAGCACTTGAAATGCCTATTTTAGAAAGCTTTTCACAAGGGAAATTAGGAATGTTAAATCGACTTTTGGATGCTGTATCTCAAACGATAGACGTTAGATAGTCATTAGATATTAAGCCCAGGGGCCTTTAGTTGTTCTTTAAATTTTGTGTTTGTCTTTGTTGTTTGCTAATGTGCTTACATTTCTCGTAGATTTTTTGGTTTAGGTTGGCGGCAGTCGCCTCCCCGCCCGAAAAAATACGCGAGTGGAGTGACGCCACTCGTCGCTGGGACGGGTTTTCCCCTCCACCCGCCATAACGGCCAGCCGCGATGAGGTGAAGTTGACGTCCGCGTGTGTCGGACGTCACCTAAATAGAGAATGTACCCGAAGTCGGTCCACATGCCATTGCAGGTAGGCGCTAGGAGGGGTTTGAATATCTTAATGTCAGCAGTTCCCGGATCCCTCCTATTACAGCCGCAGAGTGGCACACCGTGTGGTTTTAGTCGACACACCACCCCACCGCAAACCCTGGTGGGGTGACGGCCCGAGGGGGTTTCCATACGTAAAAAAAGGGTGTGTTTTAAGGTTTCCTTCTCTTTGCAGTGCTGTTGTCCTGCGTAGTTTACTCCCTTAGTCACCTCTTACGACAGCCACGGGATAAATAGGGGTGGTGAAACTCCGTATTCTGAATCCGTCACCACACGGACACTTAGTTTCATATTATTCGTGTAAGAATTATTATTTCTTAAAAAATAGTTCAGGTAAGGTCTGGTAGCGTACTACCACGTTTATGACTGACACTTATACTCGTATTTAGTAATTCTGTGACAACCTTATTTTCAACACAACGATTATTTGGTTCGTCTGTCATTTATGTAATATAGGAGTACATAGTAAAGCTTTGTTTATGCAAATTTGCAATTTAGTTCAGACTCAGTTTTCCATGAAGGGGTAAGGGGTGGCACTTGAATTTTGTGTTTCTGGGGTAAAGACCCTTTGTTGATAATTCTGTTACTATAGCAACAAAACCCTCTTTAAATATAGGATTAATGGTGCTTGTTTGGTTGGTACATAAATGTTTAGTGGTAATGAATGGTATAAATCTAATTAAATCAGAAAAACGTGAATGGCGGGTAAACATGTTATTTGTGTAGGTATATTAAATATTTTTTTATGGGCAAAGAAGGGTCCAGAAGGATAAATAAATAAGTAACATCAAAATATTTAGGTTAGAAAAATAGTAAGTAGTACATAGTCTAAAAAGGTAGGTCAGGTACAAACACTAGGATGGTTTATTCCGACTGTCAAGAATTAGGGTGCTGTAGGCTATTTTTTTACAGAATGGGAACATTTTTAAACATATATATACGTGTTTTTATCAGTATAAAATAATTATTATGTTAGTTTTTAAGAGTTGCCCAACTTGGTGTAATAAATAAAGGTATGTCTAGTTTTATAAATTTGTCATTCATTTAGGAAAATAAGAAACACTACATGGCGGAGACCACGGTGTCTGCGGTTTGTAAATTCGTTCAAAGACGTCGAATTTACGTTGTCACACGTTCACCGTGTAAATAAACTATCTTCGGTAAACCATTTCCTCACTAGATCCGACTAGATCTGGTGTTAGTCGCTACGAATCACAATACAATTAGGTCTTGTATAAATACCACACTAAATATCTAATACCAAGAATTTGTCAACAGGAATAATAAATATGCAAAATCTTAAACTAAATTATAGTACTCTACGGTAATTAACGAATTAAAAGTTAGTAATTAACGCGCTCATGATGAGTATTAAGTACATACCTTTGAATTGCCTGACGTTTCACCATGTTCCCTGTGACCACGGTCATTGCAACCCGTTAGTTCTTGTAAATTCCCGTATTCATATCAACTATATATTATGGAACGCGATAGTTTTAAAGTTAGTTAATATATTATAGTACGTAAAATTACCGTTACCTTAACGCCGTAATTAAATAACAAAAAATAGAGATAGAACCGTAAAATATTTAAAAGATTTAGTTGTCTATACATATTAATTTATCATAGATAATATAAACTTATGTGCGGGCAGATTGACCGCCATCAAATAAAATTTTATTTTTCGTGTTCGCGTCGTTGCGTTAAACAACACATTATATCAATTGTTCTCGTGTACAGAAAAAAAAGGTTTTTGTAAAAGCCGTAACACGCCATACACATACGAATCTGTCTACTAAGGTAATTGTATAAAGTAAACAAAATTATGATGAGCGGAGAAAACTCTATCCTATACCTATAGTTATCAACAGTCGGATTCTAAATAAAAGTTACCTTAGTAGAGTGTACATGATAAAAGACTTAATTTCAGTGTATCTATTTAATACAATAATAGCAAATATAAAATGTCAGCTAACGAAAGTAAGTGTAAAACAGTAAATAATCAATTTAAAATAAATGTTTTGCCTACTTCTGTGATATCCTATTCTTCTAAATAAGATTTAAAAATTTGTTAAGTGGAATGTTATACATAATGGAAAAGGAGAAGGATTATAATGAAGATGTGCAGGTAGGTATACTAAAGAAAAACAAAAAAAGAATTTTCCAAATCTTTGAGTAATCGGTGAACATACATAAAAAAAAATCCAACGAATTGAGAACCTCCTCCTTTTTTGTAATCGAATGAATGAAAAACCATAAAAGGATATTAAAATATTTTGCAGAATTGAAACAAACGAAATAAAATTTGCTTTATCTTGCTCTTCTCAATTATATTTATGCAAAATAAGCTTGATAAATGTAGTAGTAGTAGATATAATTTAAGTTGACCCAGCAAACACATAACTTGCTTGGTTAAGAAACTTTTTAATCTAGCACCTACTACCTACTCCCTAGCAAACTTTCTTCCTAGATTAAAGATACACGTATAACACAATAGTTTCGTCATTTGTTTTGAACTTTTTGCACAAATAAAATAAAACAATAAAAGAAACACAGTTGTGTTTGTTTTTATTAATATTACTATTGACAAAGGTAATATTTTAGTAATTTCACGAAAAGGGATGTTACACGACCATATTCGTGTTCGAAATAGTTCAAGTACCTGCCTAACGTTACCACCAAGACCTCAACTAAAACTGATTGTATTTAATCTCTATAATGTGTGTTTTATTCTCTTTGCTACGCTTTACTACGACCTCCATCGCCTAATATGATTATATTTCTTTTATAAAGTTGTTTTACACTCGTGCTTAATCATGCACAACACAGTATCTAAATACCAAAGAACTTATTACTCATATACCTTTGCACAATTTACAACATACACACACACTCAGAACAATCGGCAGATAATATTCGTAGTGCCTTAAGCCATAGTCACCCTACAATTAATCATGTGGGTGGTCGGCCTACACCGTGATGAGAAATGTTGATCTTTGATAGCTTACAGCATTAAAAATTGTGGGCCATTGTGAGTTGATCTAATTGCGACTCACAATGACATGATATACTATATAATTAGGTTATTGTCATCCGGAAACTATTTTGTATAGCGTGTACTTTTTCTGATGCATAATTTTTTACTAATTGCTTGCACGTAACTCTTTTCTTTAAATAGGATGAGCAGGGTATCGGTAAGAAATTGTTTCTTATTAAATGATCCCTTTATAAAGGATTTGTGATGCACTACATATAACGTACAAGTAGTATTAATAACTTAAAGTTTGAGGAATGTAGTTCTCACTTTCTCACTCAATCTACAAAACTGTCAACCAAAAAATTCACCAAAGTGAATATCCATATAAATTTAAAACTGAAATTTGAAGTTGTGTTTTATCAAAATATACCTAAGATTTTCTTAAAATTACTATATTCGTCTTCATGGTCCCATTACAATTTGCAACTGTATGTATTTATTACTGCTATTGGTACGTCCCTAATAGTGAGGGATGACAACACATTATAACATATTATATAACACGGTATAACATTGTATACTTTTAAGGAGTACGACCATTTTTAGATATTAAAAAGTAAATAGATAGATATGTGTACATTGAGGAAGAAAATAAAAACATCTTATAACTGTCCATATTATCAACCAAAGGCGCATTATGTTTCTGTATCCACTGTTGAAAAATGTGGGTTTAAAAGCAAATATGAAACGTTACTGTTAAATCAGTGATTTTCACTTTTAACGTTTCATTATTACCCTCCATTCTTTAAATTTATCGTAGGGGAGCCAAACTGCGGCACAAATAGGCCGGCTCGACCGGACTTAAACATCGGTCTTACAGAAAACCGGTATTAAGTAATTTAGTTTTTCACGGAGTAAGTGAAGTTACCGGAGACCACGTGGACTGGCCGTCGTTTGACTGCCTCGGTGGCGCAGTGGTAGCGTATGCGACTACTGTGCTGAAGTCTCGGGTGCGATTCCCGGGTCGGACCAAATGTTTGTATGATCTGCAAATATTTGTTTAGGAGTTTGGGTGTTTTCTATGTATAATATGTATGTATTTATAAAAAAAAAGAATTTAAGTATTCTATCAGTGAATCTAGCTTTTCATAGTACAAGCTCTGATTAGTTTGTAACTAGATGGCGTTGTGTGTCAGATGTGCCTAAAATATTATTATAAATATTACAAAACCTCTTCTCCCTTTAATTCTTGTGACTTTTAAAGTGCAGTTGTCGATGGGTGGAGGTAGGTACTTACCATCAGGTGACTCGTCTGCTCGTTCACCCCCTATGTCATAAAAAACATTTGAAAACGATTTTGATAATCATTTTCTTTAATAATAAAAATAATACGTATGTATTTAGAAATATATAAGTATGTTTATCAGCAGATTGGTTACCATAGTAGGCTCTGCCTAGTTTGAGACCACACTGCCGTGTGTGAGGTGTCAAGTTATTAATATATTAATACTGACTGCACGGATGGCGCAGTGGTTTAGGCGGTCACCTCGCCGTTCACACTGTGGACAACACAGTGTGATCCACAAATTGTTGTTCTTAGTGTTCTTTGTGTCCGTTTCATGTGTGTTTGTAAAGTCTCCCGCGACACAGGATATATTCCTAGTGCGGAAGTTGTCTTTAAAAAAAAAATATATTTATTATAATATATACATATATATTAATAATATATTTATAAAATTTCAAAACTGTATTCAAAGTACTAAAAACGTTTTTTTTTTAGTTTGAGCGTTCTGAAAAGTTGTGCAATTAACCATAATCAAGCCTTTGCCCACTAATTACAAGCTAAAGGACTTATCAAAAGGGAACGAAGCGTGATTATTCTCGAGGACCGAATAGACCGACTATTCATAAAGTAAAGTAATTTCATTCTTGAATGTAAAAGTTATTAATGCCAACGTAATTATGTGGGTTAATACTGAAGAAATGCCAGGTTCTATAATGAACTTCAGAACGTACGGTCAAGATCTGTAGCCAGCAGCATGACATACGGATATATACGACACACGCAAATGACACTTATCATAAAATATGTTTTAAAGTATTTATAGTATTTGTTCAGACATTTACATTCCCTTTTACATATTTTAAATCAAATAAACATAATGGTCATAGCAGTCTACGTAAATGCTCTGCAACCAGTGCCAAGACGGGGCGGGTTGCTGCGCAGATTACAAAATAAATAAAATATTAAAATAAAATTTACAAAGTAATTAAGTATTTGAGCATTTCAAAGGAGAAATAAACGAATCAATACATGATAGAATGAAACTACTATGGAAAAAATAAACATTAATAAAATATTCTGACCTTCTTCTACCTTCGGCTGAAAGCCCAGCTATCAACGGACTCCAATCATTAAATAAAGTTCATATATCCGTTTTACATAGTAACATTCAACTAACATTATTACTACTGAAATACAATATAGAAGAAATCGACGCAACAACAAAGACAGAGAAGATTTAGTGGCATTGTTCTCGATAGTATGACCTTGGCCCATCCTATAAAATGCGGCCTAGATCCCAGACACATAACTGCCAACCATTTTGTTTACGATAATAGGAAAACTACGGAAAGTCAGGATAATAAAATTGCTGACAGTGATTCTCTAACTTTTGAGGTATTTATTACAAAATAAACTTTTATGTAAAATAATACATATAACTCCCTTTTACGTGTAATTTTTTTATCATAATAATATTGTAGTATATTTTGCAAAAGAGCGCGTTGCGAGATCATACATAAAAAGAATGTTCTCTTAAATGAAGTCGGTTAAATCTTATCTCATGTTATCTCTAACAAAAAGAAATTCAAACTATTGTAACTCCGTTGAAAGACTGCATTCGATATATTTTTAATCTCCGTAAATTTGATCATGTCTCCTCCTTCCGCCTTTAGCTAAATTAGCTCACGATTTGACAGTGCAGTCTACTCTTTATACTATTCTTAACTCATCTACTTCACCAACTTTCTTGGAACGAGGATGCTGCCAACACTAGTGTTATAATCATGACAGAACCCTTCGCACCACAAATAATCTTCTTCTGTTATGCCCTCTCAAACTTCCGCGTGTGTTCATTTTTGCTTCCTCAGTCAATCTGTCCTCCTCTGGAACGCTATTCCCCAGGAAATCAGAATGCCACCCAGTTCTCATTCGTTCAAGGTGAAAGTAAGAACTCTCCTTCCACACAAAGTAGCTCCACGTCATGTGATTAATACCAATATTATATTAATTATGTATATGTATGTATGTATGTAAGAAAGTCTGAATGTACATGTAGATATATTTATATATTCCCTCTTTCTATCCCCGTCTTTTTTTTTTGCCTTTCGTGTAAATGTATTTCTTGATCAAGTCTGGTATATTTACTCAAATTTAGTGCACCTAATCACTCATTTCTACACCATCCCACCATATAAAGCATAAAGCATTAGATAAATAAACGATAAAAAAATAAAGGTTAACCAAAAAAAATACAGTTTCCTTTGCACCTATAATACGGAAACCAAACGCATGAAAATATTTTTTTGTGTAAATAAAGTTTAATCCTAGACTACAACCTTTAAACGGCAAGAGGTCTTACAAAAATATCTGCATACAAATATTTTTCATGGCATAATATGCAAAATGAAACCCAACTGTACATTCGAATGAATGCTGTAGACGAGTATAAAAACAACCAACAGTACATCCTTACAAGTATTTTTCCTTGCCAAAACTTTTAACAACGTTCAACGGTTTTAATCATGTTAATTTACATCATGAAATATTATGAATTTAATAAAAAAAGGCAAACACGTCACAAGGTACGCCACGAGGTTCGAGTATGTCTAGGGCTGCACAAATCTATATTACCTTAGAGTATATATATATATGTATAAGTAGTATATTTGCGAATTGCGTCGTTAGAGTAAAATATGAGACCTATTATACATAGAGAACCAGTGGCGTGTCATTTCATTAGAGTGGGCTCAGTAATGGGACATATGAAACTGTGCGTAGTTTAATAACATAATTTGTGGTTGTTTTATTATTAATGTCAAATGTATACTTTTATAATTTTCGTAATCACGGTTTAATTTGAACGAATCTGTGGGTGGGAAATCGATGCCATAAAGAGTTCGATTCCTCAGTGCTATTATTGTATATCCATTGATATCATCTGGGGGCACGGTATTACCTCCGCCAAGACGAGCCCAGCGCAGCGCACTACCAACCTTTTCTCGAAGTGCTTCTTTTTTTGAACCCTCATAACTTGGGTTTGGATTATACTAGATAAACAAAATTTTGGGATTATGATGTCAATAATAGACTTATTAAACATATAAATAAATTACATTATAAATCAATTGAATAGCTCTTATACTTTAGATTTATTGATAAAAAAAATAGATTTTGTCACTGACTCACTGATGATCATCAAAATTTTAGGGTACTTCATAAAGTCCTAGAAAGCTTAGATTTGGTACATAAACTAGTATCAGTACACAAAAAAATCTTAAATTTAGAAGTTCCTAGGGCAGTTGGAAGTTATTTGAAGTTTGTATGAGACTTCCGAAAATTTGGATTCTAGAGATCTGAAAATTGATATAATAGGTACTCCTTGTTATAAATAATGTATTGTCCTAAGCAACTTACAAAAAGAAGTGAAATCCTACCAAAGACATGTAAAATGTTACCAAGACGACACCATAAGGCTCGCCTTGTCCAAAAGGTATCAGATCTCATTTAGAGCCAAACTTCTAACTCTACATGCCTTAACTCTAGAAGCCCTAACTTAACAAACTCTACATATGGCCGTAAGGTGAAATACTTATTCACTGTTCATTATTTTTCTGTTAGTTATATAAAAGTTCTTGTAGTACCGAAACAGCCATTATTCCATGTCGATTTTGGCCGCGATAGATGGGTGTTGTCTGGTAGTTAAGTATGTATTTATAGACAAAAAAAAGTACGATCAACAGTGTTCTAGTACCCACTAAACACAAACAAACCTTTTCTTAGCTCGTGAACGCTGTGTTCAATGTCTAAGAAAGAAAGTTATGTCTTTTTGGCAGGCAAAACGGCTCTTTGTAGAAGTTTTAAGGAGAGTTGTATTCAGCAGTTCTATAGTTCATATTATATAAATGTCAAGTTAGATAGATCTTTTCAAAGTTTACAGACACTGAAACAAATAAATACCGTTCTCAAACGAAACGTTTTATTGGCTACGGAGTACAGGAGCATGTTTACGCTTTTCAGATTTTAATAGAGGTCCTTTCTAGGGTACGGATGTAACATTAGTACGATACTGTTGATACTGGACATTGAGCCGTTGTGTATCCTAAATAAATCGAGACGGCGTTCAGTGGCCTTTGGTTAGTTGTTTCTACAACAACGAATAGAACTAAAACATTAATTATATTATCATAATTTTAATACAATTGTTTTCTAAATAATCTCTGCAGATTTCCTTTTTTCTTAATTCAATTTACAGAAGGTCGTTAATAGTTTGAATAAATCAACTGATAAAACGTTTTCCGGAGTTATTTGATTACAAAATGTAATCATAGATCATTCGTATGGAGAAAAACACCTCCATATGGATTCGATGAAAAACGTAACAGTACCATACTATCGAAATTGCCTAAGTAACAATAGGAAATTAAAAATATTGATAATGTTGTTTGGAATCTACAATACTTTTTCATATTGAGTAGGTAGCCATACTGTTAGAAACTGCACAATTGTCAATAACAAATGTAAGAAATTTCAATGTAGTCGGATAAACTCTGCCTGAACGTATGTATATGAATGAAATGAATCCAAAAAGATAGTTTTGTCAATACTTACAAGTTATTACAAACACATAAAAACGTACAAACATCTTTATTAACCTCTAGGAGTAATTTCCAGCGGATTAGAAGGAACAGTTCTGAAGGGCGTAATGAAACCTTTTTATTTCGACACCTTCGACCCATTTTCTAAGCCAGTGTCAGATGCACGAAACTGCTAACATTTTGTTTATGGGGAGTAATAAAAAGAGGCCTTGGGTCTTTAAAGCAAGCGTTTTATTACATCCAAGTTCATTAACTAACTTTATTATGCTGTTTCTTCTGTAGGGCTTAAAAGGAAACATTACATCTTCGATTAGCTTTTTAAATATATTGTTTTACGAATCACATCGTAGTTGTGATTATTAAACCGATGCCTTAATCTAGGTATAACTGGCCGCAGGGATGTTAGACATATAAATTCCTTTGTATACGTACCACTTTTCAGAGTCTTGTACCATTGTGAGTTACCAATTTTTTTTTCAAGCTTTTAGAGCCTTTTAGAGACATCTGTGCAGGAAAGTATTTATATTCATTAAGAATTTAATATTGAAGGAAGAGAGTAATACTCACATGTATATGGTATATTTACATTACCCAGTACTATTTGTGGCCAATACTGTCATCGACTGTCAATGAAATATTTTCCTTTCCATTTCATTAATATTTTCGAACTTCAGTCTCTACATTTATTTGTTATTACAACACAACAAGCTATTAATAAATTATGTATACAGCACTATTTATCGACATACATAAGTAGATGCAAGGTTCTCCATTGCGTAGACTGTACTTTTATGGAATTTTCTAACTTTGAAATTGCCTTGCAACGTTTCTGTCCACCCTTGTTGCCAAGACTTCAATTCCAAACTTTGATGCGATCCCGTAGTCATAGAACGCAAAGTTTTTACTGTCACAACTTGCAAGGCGTAAGAATGATTTATATAAACCTATTTCAGTTCTATTTTCAAGATTCTACTCGTATCTAGCCTGAATATTGTTTGCTTAATTTAATTAAGTTGTTTATTGAGAACATTTTGTACTTCTTCTTTATGTTTTTAGGGTTCCGTACCTCAAAACGAAAAGACGGCACCCTTATAGGATCACTCTGTTGTCCATGTCTGTCTGTCAAGACCCTTTACCTCGGGAATACGTGGAGATATCGAGTTGAAATTAAAACGATATACTCAGGTCTAAGGTCCCTTGAAGCTGTGAAAAAATCAAACTTCTATGTTCGTCCTAAAAATAAGATACGGCAGTGTATGCCGCAGAAAACGTATATTTCAACACTCTCAAGGGAATCAAAATTTAAAGGGTATTTTCCGTTGACCTAGAACTATGAAATTTGGCAAGAAATACCGTCTTATACTAGAAGTGTAGGGAAAAATCTGAAAACTATACTACTATACTATACTATATTCGTAATTGAATCATAACAAAACAGGGTTTTTATGCAAGGAACAGCGGTCCACATTTTGAATTAAGTTAACCCTGTCATGGGGGGTATCGTATGCAAAGACTTCATTGGCATTTGGATTTTGGCGCACTCTTTATAGTATTTAAAGCACACTTCATCGTATTACAGTTTTATGTACGATCAACTGTTTCAATACGCATTCAATTAAAAATATTCAAATTATTCAGCTGCTCTTGATATAAGAATATCTTACATAACTCTAAAACTTAATAATAACTGTACATTTAAATATGATTTGGTTAATGATATATGAAGACGTTAGATTTCGGTTCTTAGGTTTTCAGTTTCAGAGAGCAAATCATAATGAAAAAAAAGCACTAATCGCTTCGGTGATTTTACGAACAAAGTAAGCCTCATAAAAACCAATACTAAAACTTTTCAGTAATATCATAAAAGTTCTACCTACTCGCCTACAAGCAAAACACTAAATATAGTGTAAATTTCGATTATTAAAACGTATCGGACGATAAAATAATAACTTTCCAATTCATTTGTTATGCTTTCATGATAATGCTCAATGTTCAATGCTCAACTTTAAAGTATCGATTAATCTATATTAAATGAAGGCTAGAAGAACGTATAAATTAGTGGAAAAAAATCTCTCATACAGTGATAACAAAACGAGACGGTTTAAAAACAACATGTGTAAGAATTATTTTCTTGAAAGAATAATGTGTTCTGACTGCGGTGGCGAACGGCGATTGCTGTGATTTTTTATTTTGAAAGTTGTAATCAGTATAATGTGCAATCGCGTATATCAGTATAAGTAATTATTAGCGCCACCCTACGTAGAACTGTTCCCCTATAGATGATTTATTATAGACGTCTATCGAATTACCACATCGATATCAAGCACCAGCGTCATATTTTGTCTCGGATATCTAATGAAATTGATCCCTAGCAGTCCATTATCGTTTATGTCCATGCTCGCCTTTTATCGATAAGTCCGTAGTGTGAATTAATTTAATAAAAAATATCAGGTCGTCCTACCTATCCTACTATTCATCCTGTTCATTCATGACAACTGACTCAGTAGATATTTGCATTTAAACAAATTATGAATACTTAATTTATGTTTATTTTTTACTGTCTCGCAGATATATATCGATTATTTCTTAAATATGAATGATAATACCAATTACTGCGGATATTAAATGATTTTAATGTTTAGTTCTGAACGGCTGCAAAAGAATCAGCAGAAATCCAAATTTAAAAATGTTTTTTTAAGTCACAAATGGATTTGAAAATTCTGGAATAGCAAAATTCAATGATAAATGGAATTATTGTACTCTAAGAACAAAAATTTAAATAAATTACGAGCCTTTTAAATAACACGCTACTCGCTGTAATAACTCATTTCTTTAATTTTTGTACGAGGAACATGACCGTTATATCCAAGTTAAGAGTGCGTCTTTTGCTTAGAATTACTGAAATTTTTTGTTATTTTGTTGTAAGAGACTAAGAAAAAATCACAGAAATCTACAGAAATGGAACAGGTGTTAATACAGTATTGTCTCTTTAAGACAGAAATTATTTTAAGTTCAAAAGTAAACATTGATTAAAACTTTTTAAGTCCTTTGTCTTGAAACTAGTTCTAAATGTCTATTGAACTCTATTTTAAGGGCGAAGGGTGAAAGGTCGACGGCGCAGACGTACGTCATTAGTGGCGGACAAGTTATCGAATTTATTCTGACATTCGCTATTCTGGAGGTATATAGTAAAATTAACCAGATCCATCGTTTAATTCTTTGAAGGATTTACATCTTAAAGCAAAATAGTTAGGTGCAGAGTTATTTTGCTTTAAGACTTGCCTGTATTTAGATAATATTCAATATTTTGAATCGTATGGTGGATGGATTTTATTTGTTAAAAAGGACCTTCTATAGTTAATTTTATTATTTCATTTAGCTACGAGGTGCTATGTATTTATATTTCTTAGAGTCTTAAGTTATATCTACTGTCCTTTCCAGAATGTAAAGTATATTTTTTTAGCTTTTACAAAGTCCATTATGCGTTTATGAGTTGTTGCCCTTTTGTGTAAAATATCTTAAGAATTTGGCTATTTCAGGGCTCAGCAGGTGGGCATTGCAACTTGGCAGTTATTCAGTCCTCCCTAAAGCAACCACTATCCACTTAATGTTATGCGATGGTCTTTTATGTCTCCAATGAAATAAGAGCCATTACAGCTGCCATCTATTATGAGACGTTTCTTGTGAGTTGTTAAACGATAAAAGAGTTACATCATTACGTAATTAGAAGTACAGATTTGAACCTCCTTACTTTGGATTTAAGCAATAGACAACATATCAGAGAGTAAAATGTTGGAAGATCTCCAGGGCATCTCACAATGATTAAAAATTGTTTTTTTTTCTTCTACAACTTATCACAACTCTTTAAAGATTTTAACATCAATTTATTGTAACTGTACTTGCCTTAAGAAATAATTAAAAGTTAAAACTATAGCCTACTTTAATTGTAACTGTGTTACGTTGCGTACATACCCTCGTGTATTTTCATGAACATAATGGATATGGATAATAAGGTTAACTAATTAAATAATGAACAATAGGCAAAAAGACAAATTTACAATTACTTCGTTTGATTAAAATGTAAGGGCCCCTTTGTGTTGTTTGGAGCACAAGATTGCCGCAACATTTTGATGGGTGCACATCAAAGCCGTCTGGTGCTTCGGTATCATATTGCTGACAACTGGCCCTTATCTGTAGCCAACACCTGTTGTATGACGCTTTTTGCTCGACTCGTGTCAATATTGCAGATGTATCACAAATGTCCACTGTACAAAGTGTAATTATTCTGTACTTTCAAGTTTGAACTAGTAAATTCGTATAGTGTTTCTCTACGTTGTGCTAATCTGTTTGTAAAAATGGTTAGTTTTAATAGTCATAGTATAGAAATAATAGTCTTTGTATATATGAAATATATACATGGACTATTATGTGCAAATAGGTTATAAGGTGTAGGTAAATATAATAGAATAAAATTATCTACACTTTTACAGATGTATACCTTATATGATTAATATTCCTTCTCTTTTAGCATTGTTTGTAATATGCTCAAAATTCACTCTTCAAGTACGTAACATTGTGATGAACCTGATAGGGATTCAAATTACTTAAAATTCGTTAAACTTTAAAAGAATTTTTACATTACTAACAAACTTGTTGGTTGTATATCATAGTAAAGTCATCGAATCACAAGTGAAATTACTTAATGAGTGGCTCCGGTGGCTATTTGTGATCTTCAGCGACAGCAAGAAATACACAGGATACCTACTATAAAAAAATACTTAATCCGCTATATGTGAGTTTAATCTATAATCAAATTCTGCTCAGACGACAATGAAACAAGCAGACAAGTAAATCTTTTCAAACAAAAAATCGTTCTTCCAAATAGACCAGCCATCATAAATTAAACAGTAATTAGGTAACATAAAAATATCACGACGAACGAAAATTGGTTAAACTTGATTTTTTCTTTCTTCTGTTTTTTTTCTTTTGAAGTCGATAAATGAAAATATATGTTGGCAACTTGTACTAAACTTTTTTTTGGGCCTTTTATTTCTGTCAATATTATACCATACCATTAAGGCAATAACGATTCGCAGAATCGTCTCAATCATCAGGTTGGGCTCGTGAATTAAACGTGCAGAGCGTAAGTATAGTTTTATATAAGTACAGTTATATATTACGCGGACGTCTTCTATATAATACTTCACCCGAATTGTATTGAGCTGACCATTTGCATAAAAAGTACTTAAAATGTGTACCTACTGTTTAGAAAGTTAGTTAGTTTAGTTTTTAAAAGTAAAATTTATGTGTTTCAAAAGTGATAAATCAAGTATAAATACAAAAAACGTCTGTTTGGGAATGGTTTACGTGCATTATATTATAGTATTTTTGCCTTTGTTATAAGACACCATTTATTGTATAACAATGGATGATTATTCTATAGATCTATCAATAATATTCAAATTGCATAATACTAGTAAGACAAAAGATCATAAAAGAATGGAGTTCCAATCAGAAACAGTAACAACAGAGAGGATACGAGTATTAGGGTTTAATATTTCGAATTAAACTACTTACGCGTAAAATACTTACGCATACATGTTTATTTATTGTACATGTACATTGTATGTTTATTTCGCACACATAAAATACTGTCAAATATAAACCTACTTCCTATAATTTGAAATCGAGAAAATCATGTGCTACAAGGAAAAATAAATAAGAATTTCCGAGCAATGAACTCGAGCATGTGTAACTTTAAATTATTAACCCAATTACGTAGAGTAAACGTAATTGCAATACTCTTACAAAAAAACTGAGTGTAACATCACAACATTACTCGCTCTAATTGTGAGCATCTGTCTCTACATAACACCAGAATGCGTATAAGATACACAATTTAAGATTCTCCGAGACTTAATATGGTGTAGGTTATTTGATAATTAAGTACGAGGAGCAGCCGGCCGTAACCGTTGGACGCGTGGCAAAATGTGTACTACTCGGGTTGTGAAATACGCAGACTAGCGACTTTTTGTTGCATTATGTAGCTATGGTGCAATTAAGGTGTAATTTTTTCGTCGAAACGAAATGACTTCTGTGAATTTAAAAATATATTGACTGTATAGAAACAGTAATTTATTGATAACTTTACATTTTTAATTATTTTTTACTTTAGCTGTAAAATTATTTGGGGTAGTAGAATGATCTAGAAGTGCATAGCATAGTATTAAAAAAAATAATTTTCAACACCATGAGACAGGTAGGTAGTTAACTATTTTAGGAATTATGTAATTATTATTATTTAATAAATCCTTGACTCAAACTAATCATTTTGTTATAACTATCTTCATAGTTATTTAGGTAATTTAAAAACAAGAGCGCAATATGCAAAAAAATTGAAGATGGTTGATAAAATTCCAAAGTGAGCGGTGGGTTGATAGTTGATAAAGGGAAAGAAGGTGATGGAGAATGTAAGGAGGTATTTATTAAATTAGTTTGTAAGCGTACAAACTAATTTAATAATAATATATATTATAATCTATAAATATATATATATATATATATATATATATATATATATATATATATATATATATATATATAGTTATAATTCTTATAATCTAGTCGCTTTAGCTTAATAAACATCGTTCAAAAAAAAATATATTTGAAAATTCGTCTATATTTAACGGAGTTATGCCCGAACATAGATGAAAAAAAAACATCCGAATTTATAACTTCCGCCTTTTTGAAGTCGGGTAAAAACAACTAAAGTCGTAAACATAAGTGAATACGAATTAATTTATAATAAGTAATAATTGTCCTATTTGTTTCTAGTTATCACGTTAGTCAACCACGTCACTCACCTCACCAAGGAATGGTAACGTTAATAACTTCGATGGAGATGCATGTATAATCATCATTAGAGTTACTAGACATAGGCCTCCTTCAAGGTTTGCCACTACAATCGGGCGTGTCTGCCGGCATCGAACGTGTTATGATTATGAAGTATAATTCAAGTATTATTAATAATAAATAATCATTATCAAATAATGAAGATACTGCCATTTTGAGGAGGTTATGAATGAGTTTTCGATGTTACTCATGCGACCTACATTCTTTAACATATCTAGTCGATTAACCGTTATAAAAGTAGAAAAATATGGAAAAGTAATTCGTAAGGATTAGATTTTTTGGGTAATTCTTTTTATATTTTACACACCCGAAATTCTAAATTAGACTCAGTCTTTACTATGGCAGCCAGAGGACTATTCTCGTAATAAAAGTTCGGCTCAATTCGGTTCCGATCAACTTTCGATCTCACGACTGTCATAAAAGGTATTTTCGTAGTAAAATCTTAAAGTATTACTAGACTAGCAGCTTACCGATTTAATTTTTAGTTACAATGCGATATAATCACATTACAGTCAACGTTTGATGTTTAATACTTTGCTATAAAAATATCTTTTATGACAGTTGTGTGATCGAAAGCTGATCGGAACCGAATTGAGCCGAACTTTTATTACGAGAATGTTCCTTCTGGTTGCTGATATATATACTAATATATTTCTGAATAGTAACATACCAGAGATAAATTACACCCAAACAGGGAACAAATGATCGTACTAATGACACAATTATGTGCACTTGGCGGAAGTCGAGACCACTATTTCTGGCTTAACAGTCAAGATCACTGACGACTACACAAATAGAAATTTCTACCATATTAGCGCTCACTATAGATAATCTATTTGGGGGGATATAGAAATCACATGGTACTGATCCTCACCAGATCACCATTATGGCGTCCCCCAGGAGCCGTAGATTCAAAGGTATTTTCCACACCGTCATCAACCTGAAAATAGACTTCTTTGAACGTTTCAGTATTAGAAACAGATCTAATAAATCTAGCATCAGTTAACACTTTCCTATATACTCGTATGTAGTTTAGTAGCAATAGGAAGTTAAATATTTGTCTATGTATGTATTATGATGAGCTAGAATGTAAATTCATCTTAACTACTTATAGAAAGTAAAAGTATTTCTGTCCATGAATGTGTAATTAATTAATGTAGGTTAATAAGTTACTATACATTGTATTTATTTTATATTGAATGCATAATTGCGTATAAGTATTCAACGGTTTATTTTATGTGTGTAAGTATGTGTCTTTAGCTTGTGCTTTCGTAGTGCAGTAACGTTGGTCGGTCAAAGATTCTTCAGGAGAAGAGTATAATACATACATATATATACTTACACAGTCACGCGACGCCGTCCACTCTACCGCCAAGACTACCTCGCCTCACCGCTCATGCCGCACAGGGAGGAGCGGTGTTGAGGATATAAGGAGGAGCAAACACGCAGGTCTCTCTTCACTCCAGTCGTCGCTTCAAGAGAAGTGTTCTCCACCTATCACGGTTGCCACCCTGATTAAAGCCTTCAGGAGTCCGCTCTGAGCTTAACTCCATCCATCTCCAAAATCATAATAGTAATATTTTAAAGTTCAATTATTATAAACTGTGAAAGTGACCAGACTGTATAATTTCTCTTGATCACTTAATTACCGGATCGAGCACGTGTTAGCACACGAGGCTGACCTCCCTGACATTACAAAGATATTTTGCCAATTATTGCTCATTACGGTCAACCGGATACTTCAGGAAATTTGATGGGAAATGTGAGTTCAATATGGAAGACAATGTTCGTAAGTAGGAAAAGCCATATTAGGAAAGGGATATTTCCTTAAACGGATGGACTGGGGAGTGCAAGCGTCTGGTTGGTGTAGTATTGTCCGGTTCCTGTAATCTTACTGCAGTTATATTCTGCATTTAGGTTTATTGGAATTATATTCAATCTCCTCTACTCCATTTTGAATCCCTGCTTGTATAACTATGCAGGACAATAGCACTGCAAATAGAAGGTAATCTTGAAACAAAGCCTATACCAACCCGTCTGGACAGCGTGGTATTGTGGGCCAAACCCTCCTCCTTAAGATTAGGCCTATGTCCAGCAGTGAATTATCAAAGTCGAGTTCGAGAGAATGCTCCATTATCGTTATCATTATCAAGAGATAATGATAACGATAATGGAGCATTATCTCGAAACTAAGTTAAACCTAATTTCAATACATTTAAATTTTCCTTAAATTTGTAAATCCCTTTTTAGATTATAAAGGTTGTTAACTTTACGGTTGCCGTAACAGTACTCTAGTAACAACGTAATATACTAAGGTAGTAACAGAACGCGTTACGTTACCTCTAATTAAGACGGGTTTACAGTAACTAATTAATTTATTCACCATCTAGTTAGGATGATGTAAAGCTACGGTACATTTCGGGTTAAATTACGCTCCAAGCGACAGGTACAAGGGCGTGCCTCTTCTTACAAACCACTTTTCTCATTTACACTGACATCTTTTCTTTATGTCAAGCAAGCAGTCTTTACATACATTTTTTTGCTACTTATTGGTTTTATGAAACTTAAACACACGTGAGTTACAGTTTTATAGCGGAACTCCATTTTTTTCCCTCATAATTTGTAGGGTTGAATTATGCCTTTTATTTGTATAGACCTAAGGCTTTATTATCATGCCGAGTATTGCCAAACTTTTGCTAATTAGTTTATTTTGGTATAGTAGTTTTTTACGTTGTCTCATATCTCAATCTCCCCCTCGCCTCATCGCAATTGAAGTCAGTTAAGAATGATAAGGGGACATTCTCAGAACTTTGAAATGTTATATTATTTATAAATCAGTTTAGCTTGTGAGTATTGCAGAGGGCATGTAACCTACTTTTTTAGTTAACTAACATATATATATAATTTCAACCAAACCATGTTTGATACTCTTCCAAACGACTCAAATTCGCCATTACTTTAGGATATCATCGCACAGAAATTAATAATATTGAAGATTACGTATTAAAACTCGTTACAATGATACTAAATTCAGCTTTACTTAGGTTTCATTGAAACCATTGTGTGATTTTGCTAACAGCAGTATATAACAGTGTATTTACTTGTATTGAATAACTGGTTCTAAGGATGCGTCCTCGTCGTTATAATTTTACGATAAATTTGTTAATACTTGTTAATTTTATCAACATTAATATTTTATAATATTATTATTTAATATGATATTCTTATGTTTGGTAAAAATATTTTAATTTACGATATGAATGTTAAAAACATTTACCACAACAATTTTATTGTGTGGTTTTGTAACCGCTACGAAGATACAAACATTTTGTTTATTTATATAGATTTTTGGAATATCTATTTTAAATCGATGGTTTAGAGTTGAAATATGTTCAGTACTTTAGATGTGGATTAAAATTCACTCACTTTTTCCATTAGTCTATCTTTTTTTTTGAACTTCAAATTTTTTTCAATACTCGTCATTTCACAACTTTTTTAAACTTTTATCATCTTGTTCAAAAATTATATAAAATAATCAACCAAAGACAAAGATTATTATACTATAGTATATATATTTTACTTAGCACATTCAAATAGAATCTGGATGGATCATACAATGATGTCCACATTAGTCTAGCTCATAAATCGTCGCCATTGCTCGGGATGGACCTCCAACAGGTGATGGGTTAGGTCTTAGTGCCCTTCAAACACAGATAGGGTTCCTTACGATGTTTTCCATCCCCGTTGAATGAAGTGATGATAAATTACAATACAGTTATTAAATTTGAGGAATCTTTTAAGATTTGCCATAATATTCGATAATTATAAAACTATGTGATTTGTATTAAAAGTTAGACATCAATGGATACACAGTACTATTATGTTTAACTAGCTGACACGGCGAACTCTGTTCCGCCTTAAAGGCAATAAATAAGCCGATTTTCGAATTTAGTAAGTTAATTTTTTTCTTAGAAAAAAAATGAAGTACATTAATCATTTATTATTGTTTCTGCATTTCAGTACATAGGTTGCTCTTCACTTAAGTACCTTGTGAGACACGACATTTTTTGTTTTCTTATCAGGCGCAAAAACAAACAACGCTGATGGTCTTCCGACCCGTGAACATGCCACATATAATTGACCATGGGAAAAACATGGATGTTCTAGATTCAAACCACAAACTTTTAAGGATTAGCCTTGTGATTTGTTGATGGTCATGGAAAATGCAAGACGGATCGGAAATTCGGCAAATCGGTTGGGATCATCGGGATCCTCGGAATGAGAAGTTTCTCACCTTTGAATTTTCCTTTCAGTATCGTCGCGTAAATTACATTGTTCATCAATTTTCTAACCACCAAACGCGTACCGTTGCACAGTGTTGGTTGGTTTATGTTTCGAAGCATGATTACTACGGAGCCAACCTTTAGGCGTAAATTGTGCGGTGGTAAGCCAGGCACATCAAGGGAGTTTAAAAATTTAATTGGATAGTTGGTGGCTTCATCTTCATTTGTGACGCAGTCAATAGATTTGAATGAATGCATTGTTTCAATGATCTTATTTTGAATTATATAGTTCAGGTCGTCTACATCTTTATTCTTAGCCGCTAAAATTGTTCGCTCACTCAACTATTCATTATTTTTGTAGTTAGAAATAATGTCTTTAAATACATTGTTGATAAGTTCGTCTTTTGATGAGACAAAATTACAGAAATTATTTGGAAATGATATCAATCCGCTCGATTCATCGACAGGTACTTGACCATTACCGATAGTCAGCAATTGCTCAGAGAAATCTTGAGCAGATGTATCATTAAGCAATGCAACTCTCATGTTTGTTGTCAGCCGCAGTTTCTTCACATAGCGCCATAGATTCGACGATTTGAGGCAAGCGTTTCTTTCGTCGGCAGCCGTAGATCTTGGAATTACTGGCAGTGTTTGGCGGGAATCGCCAGACAGTTAAATCATTGCTCCTCCGAAACATCTCTTTTCATTCCGTAAATCTTTCAATGTTCGGTTAAGTGCTTCTAATGCACGTTTATGCGCCATTGTGCATTCGTCCCAGATGATGATTTTCGATGCCGATAAAACTTTGGCCATTGCTGAATTTTTCGTAATATTACACGTTGGTTCTTTAATAGTTTAAAGATTTAACGGTAATTTTAATGCTGAATGAGCCGTACGGCATCCTTCTAACAATGTGGCTGCTATTCCAGAAGAAACAACTGCAACCGCTATGTTAAATCTCGCACGAACAGTGGCTAATATTACTGACATGAGGAATGTCTTACCTGTTCCACCAGGGGTATCTAGGAAATATAAACCACCATTTCCATCATCGATTGCCTTCATTAAAGTATCATAAACTTCCTTTTGTTGGGAATTCAACAGGGGTACATTCGTTTGAACTACTAAATCTAATTCCTGGTGATCATATTAAAGTTCCCGTTCCAATTCTCGATTAAATGCGTCATTCATTTCACGATTGGGCGCTGGCATTCCTAACCTGATTAATAAACTACCGCACATGAGGTAACACATATCTTCGATCAAGAGTAAAGCACGATTATGTATCTCCTCGTTCATCTCAACATCGTGATTTCTGGAAGTGATACGAATTTGATGTAATATCTTCTGACATATTATCCTTAAATTTGTGCCACAGGTTACATGGGTTTGATGGAAAGCATGTCTAAATTATGATAGCGAATAATGTGCGTATCTGACTTGGAGGTGCAGAGATAATGGCTTCAGCGATTGTCGTATCCCAATGGGTATCGTTTTCTAATAAGTACAGTTCTTCACATGCATCACGATATGTTGGGAATATTACACCATTAACAGTCCGTAGTGTCTTAAATGACGTTGGCCCACGCACATTTATCAGCAACAACCGCAAATAGGTTTCTATTTGTGGTTGTTGCATCATTCTTTGGATGAACTGTATACATACGACCAAGAGCATCAGTGGAACGCACATCCGGATACCCAGGAACCGCATCGCCTTGCTTCCGTCTTTGAAAATTCTTCGATGAAGCATTCCAAGTATAATAACGTGGCATCTCCGAGTAAAGCAAAGTTCGTAAAAAAAAAAAACTCGAACGGAATAAATAGTATCCTATGTCCGTCTCCTGGCTCTAAGCTATCTCCCCACCAATTTTTAGCCATATCGGTAAAGCCGTTCTTGAGTTATAAATAGTGTAACTAACACGACTTTCATTTATATATATAGATAAACAGTTTAGAATTAGGGTCACGTCTTGTTGTCAAAGCCTACGAAAGCTTTTGCAACTTTAACCCAAAATTCCGTTTTGGTAAGTTTTAAGTGAAATGTAATTAAAGTGGTCTTATATGTATACAATACTATCTGACCCGGGCAACATCGTCTGCATCCCTCAAAGGGAATAAATTTTCCCGTATTTACAAAATTTTTCATTGAGCGTCGTAGCGAGACGTTATATGGCCCTCCTCGATAAATGGGCAATCCAATACAAAAAAAGCCTAAATCGATCCAGTAATTTCCGAAATTAGCGCGTTCCACAAACTAAACAAAAAAACTTCAGTTTTATAATATTAGTAAAGCTAAGAATATCTCAAAAGGAAGACCTCAAAGGAGGATCCTATTTCTATGCACGTTATTTTTATTATTACAAAGAGTTTAAATCTTTGTTTAAAGATTGTATGACTATAAATTCAATATCATATCAGGTATGTAGGTATGTGTATTCAATATCAGGTATGTAGTTTTAATAGAGTTTATGAAAAAAATTGGGTACACCACCACGTGTTACATTATCAAAATGAAGAATATGAAGTACCTACAGTAATAAGTCATCAAAAGCCCAAGATATGTTATGAGCAGCACAGCCACAGGGGTTAAAAAGTACTTGTAAAAAATTGCATTTTACGAAATTGTATAGCTTTTCAAAGTAAAAACTTCTTTAAGCATGCTTTGGGTAGTAAGCTGGTGAATGCGTGACGAGCGCGTTACGAAAAGTTTGATCGGGTGAGGCGAACGGAAGTTGAGAGGGAGATATAAGTTAGTGAAGGTAGAAAGAGACAGAGTTACGTTTGGTATATTACTGTAGGGGCAAGAGAGAGAAGTGCGAGCAAACATTTTCTTTCTCTCTTTTTTTCTCATAGCCAAGAAGTTTTACTTCAGTCATTTGGCCTAAGCCACACTCGTTTTTTTACAAACAACTTGCAGTAGTTTCCGTAATTTCTTGTATACTTAAGAATCTATAGAAAGCTTTAATGATACAGGATCGTATGTTAAGATATTTAGAGTAATATAAAAACATAGATTAATAGTAAAATATTGCCGAATTTGATGCAAAAAAATATGATGAAACGATTAAGAAAATATAACCTACGCTAGAGAGAACTTTGTCTTTGATCGAATATCATCTGGATTTGTCCAGAAATGTTCTTATAAATAAATAAAGAACCATAGTCATTGTAATTTACAGCCTTAATCTGGTTTGTAGATCTACCTCATAAATCAAAGAATGTATTACAAAACAATGTACAATAATAAGCTCGTTGACCTAATAGGCTAGTTGACAAAATTTCAATAACTGCTTAATATTTTAGCTTATTAGGCATTTTATCGAAAAAAAGGTTTATTTATTTTTAATCGAGCGTTTACATTATAAATTTCGCGTTTTAAAAAACCAATTTCAATTTGGTTCCAAAACGCACAAGACTGTCATGGCGTAGAGATGGACATTTAAAATATACATCGATGTTTTTTACGATGTAATGCATCGATCGGTCACATCGATGGTAATACGATGTTTTGAGAAATACATCGATGTTTCTTAAACATCGATTATTTTCGCCATGACGTGTTTTAGGTTAGGTTAGGCCTTAATTAAAAAAAATATATATATATTAATAAAAGCAGGAAATATATTTATTCAAATTCAAAATCACACAACCAACACATTTTTCTTTACATATTCCAATATTTTTTGTCAATGCTATGTAAAAACAAAAGTTTACTTAATCTCTTCCCCTTCAGTCGGTTCCTTCGTTCAATTCAGCGAGTATTTATTTAAAGCGAATTCATAATCTAGTATTTTCCGCGTTCCAACGGGCGAATTAAAAGAACCCCGTTTAATAAACTATAGCTATTTGGCGGCTATACAACACTATACTCATTCATAAATTGCTTGGTCGATGCATCGAATAAAAAACATCGATATATATTCGATGTTGAAGTATTAACAATACATCGGTTTAATACGATGCATCGTTACTATACATCGAGTGTTTTAAATAAATCGATGTATATCGTCCATCTCTATCATGGCGTCTTGAATGACGTCACGCCGTGCGAAACAAACCAAAGAGCGATCGTGTCTTCGTACGTTATAGCTAGTTTTTATCGTTTAAAAATGAATTTCTCATATTACAAGTACTGTATAGTGCCCCAGTGTGATAGCACGACTATAAAAACGCCAAACAAGTTATTTATATATGTTCCAAACAATGGAGAAATACGGAAAAAGTGGCTAAAACTTGCAAGAAGAGATGATGCTCATACTTTATCAACAGGTTCAAGAATGTATTTTTGTGAAGATCATTTTGATATAAGTATTTCACACAATACAATCTATTACTTAATTCGAGCAAACTAGATGTGTTTTGTAGAATCCCTATTTTCTAAATAATAAATACATGCGTTCAGGTTAAGTTGTTTCACTTTTAGGAGTGAACGTTTTATTTTAGTTTTCTAAATAATGTTACAAACATACTCTTTTTATTATTCTAGTTGCCAAATGATATGATTAATTATATGGAGTATCATAGGAAGGGAACAGTATCACAAGTGCGCATGAAACCAGGTTGTATGCCAAATAAATTTGGATGTCAAGAAGACAGAAGATAACGAACATGCAGCAGTACAGAACGGCCATATATTCTAAAAAAACAAAGAAAGATGATAACAGAAGAGTGTCTGAATGAATCAAAGAAAGTTGTACTCCAAGTTGTTCTCCAATCCAGATTCCATGGTTAATTCTTTCAAATTATAATTAGCAAAAACTGTATCAACTTGATATTAATTGTTAAAAACCAAAATTTTATAAAGAACCGGTAGTGATACTCGAAACGTCAAAGACAAGATTGGAGTTTCGCACGGCGTGACGTAACGCTTTCTGATTGGTGTTCACTGTCACGTGACTAAAGGTTTCATTTTACGAAATTTATTTTTTAAAAATATTATTAATCTTTAACGCTTTTAATAATTAAAATTGTTTGTTATTTTCTCCATAATATAATTAATCATTATAAACCCCTATCCATTATATTTATTCTTAATGGACACAAGCCTATTGTGACACTCAGGCGAAATCTTTCCTGTCCTGATTTGATTTTTGAAATAATTTTCCTTCGTATTTGCGTTAAGATCTTGACCAAGTCTTAAAACGTGTCCTGCATACAATAGAGCTAGGAACAAAAGTAGCAAAATATCACCACCAACTTAACTCTGCAGATTTATAAGATTTTATTACAATGGCCATAAAGTTAGCTTACAGCAAAAGTTTTATATGGTTAAGTAAGAAAGCGGGAAATTGCGGTTCGAATGAATAAATCAGTTTAGTGAATAAAGGCACGAGGCGGATGGCTCGAATCAAAGACGAAAGGAAGGCAATGCTAATTGATTATAGTCTACGGGCATTCACAAATTTATTTAAAAATTTAGTTTTCATATTCTAAGTGAAAGTGATGGTTGCAGGAAAGACCAAAGTCATTATATGAAATTTTTCTCTCTTGTAGCAGCAACCTCTATAGGATAAAAATGTCTACATCACCTGAAGGTTGACTGGGAGAGAATGCCTCATGGTATTAAGTCCGCCTTTGTACAAAATTTGCATTAAGTTTTAAATAAATAAATAATAAACACCCATTCGAAAATACTTAGTGTTAGAAGTAAGGTTCACGCACCAATTGACCACATTTAGGTAGGACGACTGGCAATTATTTTAGATACCATTCGATAGATGTGTTGCCAAAAGTTTCTTTAATATAAAATTAACAGAAGTTCGATTTAAAACGCGATTTTTAAACGCGTTCGATTTCGCTCCGAAAGACGTTGAACGTAGAACAAATTACACAATCACAACCAATTTTTGCCGTAATGAATGAATGAATGAATGAATGAATTTAGTGTTTAACTGCATTATGGCATTGTATAAGACAAAAGGGGTTTAGGTAATCGTTATAGGGTCTATTGTGAGGTAAGCATTTTTTTTTTCTTTCAACATGACCCACGATTGTCGAGCTGGGAATGAGAACAAATGTTTTGCAAGATCTTCATGACAGGTCATTACAGTGAGGTCAAAAAATTTTTTGTTTATGGTCCAAAAATGAGGTTCATTCTGAATCCGTATTTGCGATATATGTTCTTGGCCTTCAAATTGGAAACAGCAAAAAACAAAACAGCTACGATCCTGTTCTGATTAGCTCAAAATAGTTTTTTTTTTAATTATCGATATGATATTGATATAGGTATTTTACACATTTTCTGACAGTAATAAGTATATCCATACTATTAAATAAATAAGTGAATAAATAAATAAACACATACATATCTTCTAATATTTAAGGAAATAATGAAATCTATTCCTGGTTTTATCAGTTCCTAATTTAAGCAAATGAAATTAATGAAGACAAAAAACTTCAATTTCGTCATGTTTAATATCAGTTATTTGCCACTATTAATTTGCCCTGTGTCTTTTTTTTTTTGAAAAATTGGATAAAGATAACTTTATTATTCCTAACAGTAGTAATCCTACTACCATCTAGTGGACGCTAGCAAAATATCTTTAGTTGAAGCGCCATCTAGTGTATAACTTCTAAACTATGTAAACCTGTTTAGTATACGTTGTTATCATTATCAGATAGTATGAGATATCAAACACAGATGTCACTTTACAACATAATTTGTTATTTGAGTTGCTGCAGAGCTGTCAGGTAGAACAACATAACAATTATAGTCAATCACTTGCACAATAATTATATTAAAATTATGCAAATAATACGGATACATTCTGGCAGTCTAAAAGGAATGATACATGGACGATATCTGTTTTGGCAATACGGTTTTATACGCGCTACTTTTTTCTCCAAGGAGCTTAACTAAAGAAACCAAAAATTAAGGTTACTTTGAAATTCTTTGTGTATGATCTAAAACTCGTGGTATTATTAACCTACAGAAAATTTGTTTAAAAAGTACTGCTCATCGGTCATTCCTACCTGAATAGTTGATTGATAATGATTTTTCTTAACTTTAGGCATTTTGATAGAAAATCTTATATATAAAATTCGCGTGTCACAATGTTCGTTCCCGTACTCCTCCCTCCGAAACGCCTTGACCGATTCTCATGAAATTTTGTGTGCACATCGGGAACTCTGAGAATCGGCTAACATCTATTTTTCATACCCCTAAATGGTAAGGGTGACCTATCCCTAATTTTTTTTTGTTTTGTAATACAACGTTTGCCGGGTCAGCTAGTATTTATTCTAGATTTAATAATGTAAAATATTAGGTATATAAATTGAATACAAGTTAAAAAAAAAAGTTTCTTAGTACTTGCTGACCCGCCGACTACAAAATATGAACAAAAGAATCTATTAAAATTTTAAGCATAACATTTGTATTCAAACTAATAAGCTCTTAACGTCAAATCTAGTTCATCATCATTCATCATGTAAGATAATAAAGATTTCATACTTTTAAATGATAGCTTATACAGTTTTGAATAAACTAATTTCAAAGAAATTAACTTTTCGGATTAATGTGTTGTACTTATCAGTGACGTACGTATGTATGTACGTACGTGGATCATGTATTACTCTAATATTCCCATAGTTATTAGAGTAGGTATATTTTGTACATGTAATACATGCGCGGATCAGTATGTGACACCTATATCAGTTAGAAATAATCTAGTAATTTTTGGTAGATAACTACTGTGAGGTTTCGGGTTCGATTCCCTGGTCGGACCAAATGTTTGCATGATCTACGAATATTTGTATAATTATAAAATAATTTATATGTACATATATTATATAAGTATGTATTTACAAAAAAGTAAGTATTTAAGTATTCTATCAGTCAATCTAATATTCATAGTACAAGCTCTGCTTAGTTTGAAACTAGAGGGCGTTGTGTGTAAAAAAAGAAGAATAACTCGCACTAGGCTCCCTGATGTAGTGATAACTACAATCTGTAAAACTTGACAGCGTTTCGATTTCCCATACCGGTTTGCTTTGGGTGTGACTACACACGGTCTTACCATTAGACAGGTTGTTACCGCAACAAAAGAACCAGAAATCCAATTGTATAAACCACTTATTGCCTCACCCAGTGCACAGTCTTAAACTGAAAACCTTAATTATGTATTTTATTCCTACCAATAAGTGTTGTACAGTCTTTTATATTCACAAGAAATCGGTTGCATGGTCTCAACTGCGAGATAAAAGCTTTCCTGTGTCATAATTCGCAAAGCAGTTGTGTAGGTACTTTGGTAATATTGAGTTGGGATCGGAGTTTGGCTGCCACTGAGGATCTGACGCCGATCGATGACGACGAATATTCTCGTGAAATGGGCGATAAATGGAACTATGTATTAAGAGTGAAGAGAAACTGGAGGTGACTACAGAGACTCTAGTTGATGCAGCTATCAGAGAGAGGGGAGGTGATGTATTTTTGCTGTTGAGCTCAATGACACGTAAACTTATTGATATAGGTAGTATTATTTTTCTGACGGGATCTAACTTATTCTTTGTGGGATCAGACAACTGCTGCTGCGGGGCGGACGCTTGCGAACTCTACTTCTACAAATTAATGCGTGATTATCATATTCCTACAGTATTTATCAATTAACCTTCATTCGAGGGCTACTAAAGCAGTTAGCAGTAGCAGCATTGATGGTTAAATAATAAACGCCTAGAGCTGTTTTAATCCAGGTATACGAACTAAAAGGAAACTCAGTATTATATTTAGAAATGTTATTAAAACTATTATTATGAAAATGTTAAGTGAATTTACCCATATGACCGGCCTGCTGGAGAAGGAGAGGCGACCGTGTATCCTAGGGGTGTCCTTAGAATTGTGTTTCTTAATGTAATCCAAATTCTTTTCACGACCAACGAAGCAACTACAGTTTTAGCTCGTGAAAAGGATTTTGGTGATAAAAACGTTATGTTTATGACTTTTCGATATGTATATTATTCACTTTTCTATACACCTTCATGCACAAAGAATGAATCAGGAATTAGTTAGTTGAGATAAACAATATAAATCTTCTATAACCGAATTCTTTAGGTACAAGTCAAACTCAAAAGAAGTGTTAGATTTAATGACCGTTCAATGTGGTACCTAGTAAGGTGTGCAGCAGAATCTCATCTAACAATACATAGATCTAGTTAAAACCAAACACTGTCTAAAAGAGTTTTGAATCATTCGCTTGCAATGTGTAATAGAAATCGATTGCACAGGCTCTGTATAAGACCACCCAACCTATCCTATATCTATACCATCCATATGAACTATATTTTAGTTTACGCTTGAATTAAAATAAATCATATTTTGTAAATTTGTTGTCATTGTAATGTATACTATGGATTGTTTTTAAGGATTCTCGGTTGCCTTAACAAACAAAAGTCTATCAAGAACTATAAGGTCGTGAATCCTTAATAATATTCGTAAAGATCTCATTTCTATATTGTTTTCAGAGAAGATCAAAACAGTTTCACGCGAAATCATCGTTAGGTACAAAGGCATTGTCTACGTCTCGACCGCTATAATCGTTTTAATTCAGTTCTGGTGGCAGTATTTACTAGAATCGAAAATGTTTGCTTTGCGTGCCTTCGACTTCAAATGAGAACTTATTGCGCTAATGCCTGGATTCATAGTTTGCTTAAGCTTTGTGGGAATCGTTAGCCTTGCAATATCAACCGGTTTATTACAAATAGTGGTCGTCCCAGAAGTAGAAATTCGACATAAATTATTTATGATAATTATGTTCCATTAAAAAAGAAAAACTTATTAATTCTTTTTTTAATAACACAGCTCGTGAGAAGGTACTTAACAGAACGCCAAAACAAAAGCATCAGATGGGTGTAAATAAAAAACAAAAATGAAATACAAAAGTACAAAAACACTTTTTATTTGCCATTCCTACTCGTAATCGTAGTATATACTCCATAATTACACGTTGGATGTATAATACACTTGTGAAAGCCTATCCATCATCGAATGTGTGTAAAAGAATCTACACAACAAAGTTATGCTGTCATCCATTACGACTGGATGTGATTGAACGGTAAGAAAACAAACAAACACAGTTCCACTTTTGTTAGTTACGGTATAGTCACACTAATTTGTTGGCTATTTTTTCGTCATTGTATTGTGGTTGAGGGTATGTTTTTGTATATTTAGCAAACAATTTTATATTTATAGCTTTTGTTGTCTATGTTATATACTTATTGTATTCCATTAAAACTCGTAACCATTGCCTACTTAGTCTCAGACGGTTTTTTAGTAGGAAATTGGGAATTTTAAAAATAAGTCTGTCTTAGCATAATGGAACACAGGAGATAAGAGACATACGTAACGTGCATTGTAAATAATAAAAAATGACGACAGACTATATTCGCATATCATAGAGCCTATCTGATTTCAATGGAAACACAATCTACTAAAGTTCAGCCAATCCTCAATGATCATTTTTAGTTATGGAAATAAAAAGTCTCAGAGAACCTTATCCGTGTGGTGACGGATTAAGAATACGGAATGTCACCACCCCTACTCATCCTGTGGGTGTCGTAAGAGCCGACTAAGGGAACAAACTGCACAGGACAACAGCACTGCAAAAAGAAGGAAAACTTGACACAAACCCTATACCAACCCGTCTGGCCAGCGTGGTATAGTAGGCCAAAACCTCCTTTCTAAGGAGAGGCCTACGTCCAGCAGTGGACTATTATAGGCTGTTGATGATGATGATGATGAGAGAACCTACCCAAGAACCCGACCCGGGCCCAGTCATGGTGCATTTTGCCTCTCGACGATTCTATTTAAAGAAAAGGACAGTTCCTTTACTTTAAATAGAGGAGAATAGGAGAAAAAAAAAGAGAATAGGAGAATGATTAAGATATCTATCTATGTATATATATATATATGAATCTTAAGTTCGACAGACACACTTCGACAGAAGTGTGGCAAGGTAAAGTAAGTATCTTAACGGTCTCACGATCAACGGTCTCTTTCTGGAGCATTACAGCTTCACAGAAAGAGGCTACTGCGCCCCAGTCCTCTTCACCCGCCAGCATGGCAGCAATGATTGTGAGCGGGGACATTTAACATCAACATCATATTTAATATCAACTCGCTCTCGACAGCGAGCGCTTTCGGCGATGCGATTGGTGAAGATTTCAGTGCGGGCCAATCACAACGCAAAACGCGATCGCCGTGACGATCGAGTAGATGTGAAATAAACTCACACTTGGGCCTCAGGTCACCCATCTGCTCGTTTACCTACCACCTATACATATAAAAGAGAGTAATTAGAAGGTAGTGTTTAGTATAGTGTAGTAGTAAGGTAAGTAGTAGCTAAAATAATAAGCTAAGTTCTAGCAAGTTACTGATTTCTATAACTAATGTAGTCACTACAGTGCAACAACCGAGAACCTCGTGGGATAAGAGTTTCAAACTTGGAACCATATTTCAATTCCAACTTTTGACGTATGTTACCATTAACATAAAATTTGCAAGCATTATTAAAATGATTAATTTCTGATGCTAAGTGACCTTACGACCATAAAAAAGGTAAAGGTAAGGTTTTTTTTATTTTAAACAGCTTATCACATCTCCTGCACGGCCTTCTGATTCCAAATTGTGCTTGTGTTATGGAAACCAGCTTGCTAATAAACACACTGTTATATTTATAAAACCTTTTATTTAATTATTTATTTCTTCCAATATCCTAACAGACTAATTCCAATGCGATATTGTAGTTACATAATTTCTAAATTAAAATAATTACAAATATTATATACAAATTAGATACAGAACAAATGATCGTCCTTATCATACTTTTGGTTAAAGTGTGAGAATCCAACCCACGGCCTTTGGTTCAGCAGTCAGAATTAAGAACAATTATGTATATATCTATGACTCACCTGGCTAGGATTGCTTAACTTTGCAATATGCTAACCTACTAGATTGCCACTTAGCCACGAGCCCCTCTCTACATAAACACTCGATAACTCGTTTAATACAAATTGATGGTAACGGCGTGATGTGCAACGTCCCTTACTCCACTTTAAACGTCCTATCCCGTCTGAATTCGATTACATTACCTTAGCGAAGGGTTGATGTCAGGCAGGGGATCGGCCATTTAAACACATCATCCAAAAATCAGTGCAATATTATGTCATTGGAAAAATGCAGAGAAGTGACGATTAAGGTAATGATATGGACTTTTTAAAGTATTACTGATTTGTTTTGGTTATTAAAGTTACTTACACGGAAATACTATATCATGATCCCTAAAAAACCTTATATTATACAAACGCGAACTAAAGTCTTAATAGTTAATTTAAATGTAAATATATTTTTCAGTTACTGTTGCCAGCTGTTCTGATGGGATTATGTCTTATTAACATTACAGAGTTTCTTTCAAAAGTTCTGTTATTTATTTGTTTTTCCATCAAAAATCTTGAAAAAGTTCAACATTTTTTTTTTATTAATCGAATTAAACAGTTATTTGCTGCACATAACACTAATAACTATCTCGAAGACTTAGATGAATAGTATATTACACACCTGTATATGATTCGTATATTTATAGTTAATGAAAAAAAATCTGGTAACGCCATTTAAGCATGTTTCTTAATGCTTAATTGCTAAACAACCGTAGACGTAAGTATTTGATAACATTAACTTTTTTTATGGTATAAGGGGGCAAACGAGCAGACGGGTCACCTGATGGTAAGCAACTACCGCCGCCCATGGACACCTGCAACTCATAAGCCTCTTTGTATTAATGTAAAAAAATAATCTTTAATATTTACGAGTAGGTACTATTAAAGTCTACAATAATAGTTATGTTTTTATTGCTAACAAGATAAACAGACACGGCAAACGAAATAAGGGTTCCTTTTCTCTTTTCAGGAAAGAAACGCAGATATTCGAGAACAATATACTATAAAAGCAATTTTATATTTCAGTCTATCTAGTACGAGTATGTTACTTTATCCCCAGAACATTATAAAGCTTGAAAATTTAATTCAACGACCAAAGTTTTCAACTAAATAGCAAAGCGCTCAATTGCCATTCTAAGATATGAAGAAGTGTATAGATATAGAAATTCCAGCTTCAAATACAGCGTCAATTATGCAACAGGGATCGTTGTGTTGTTCCTGCATTTTACGATTCTGTATTCCTCCGGGAGTGGAGCAAAAGTGTATGTAAATGTGTCGAGCAAAATGTAAATGACCTGCTGGTCTCGGCGTGCCACCGTACCACCGCACCGGCTGGTATGAACCGCGATGAACTGGGGATATGCACTTTCAGCGTTCAACAAAAATATTAAGGAAGTAGATAATACAGTTTTAGATCTACGATACTCACCAGAACAAATATTTGTTCTTACTACTAAGGAATAAGGAAAATGAATAGAAATAAAAATATTTAATCTCAATGTAATTTCTTTAAGACATGGTTAACATTGGTCTATACGTATGTTCCACATATTGATGTAATAATAAATAATATTAATATAATTTATTAACATTGATATAACAATAATTAGTAAATTAAATTCGTAAAAGAAACAAATAATACATTTTATTTGTTTTTGTCGAAAGCTTGTAACTGGCCTTATTCTTCGCTATTTACTTTACTCTAATTACTAGCTGTAAGCAGTTACTTACTTACAGCTGTAAGTAAATAAAATATATGGGGAGTAAAATTAATGAATAACATAGCTTCTAGCTCATACTAATGTCGCAGACAGACCAAATTTATAATAAATATACTCGTACTGATTAACATAAAACCTAGCTAATAAAAATGGGCGTGACTAATAAAAATGTGAAGTGATGTGATGAATTCAAATCTAAAGCACATATAACATCAATATATAAAGAATAAATAGTTGTAAACTATCAAATTACAGTAACCACAGTGTATTTCCCTACTTTAATTTTATCTATAACGCACACAATACAGCTAAATGAAACTACATTATCTCAATAAGCAACTAATCTTTTCTCCTCTCTAATACCCAATGAAAGCTTTAATCAGAAGGCATTGTAAAATAAGCCGTCTTTATTCATGTCATATAATAAGAGACTAAGAATTTGATAAGATTGCCCATAATTGATTTTCAAATAAAATCCCTTTTAAATTGGAACACAAATGCAAAGTACGACCGAGGGTTATTAATTCTGTGTTGATACTTCAGGGATTGCAAGGAACTGAAGTAAAGCAGACGGGCTATAAACACCGTCCCCTTCAAGATGAATTTACATTTCATGCGGTTCGCTTGCTGTTGATTTAAAAGGTGTTAATCTTTGTAAAGAAAAATATCTCACATCTAATTTGCATTAACCTTTACACCTACATAAGCCCATGTAAATTTTCGAAAATATTCTACGAACTATGAATATCTCATAAACGAAACGAAAAGTATAAACGAAAAAAAAATGTATAAACAAACTTGAAACTTAGTATTACCATTATTAGTATTACCATACTATTCAGGACTTTTCAAAGACCTCAGAATAAGATTATTTAGTTAAAGCAAATTGTATATGTGTGATAGATACTTCTTATATCTATCATTGTTTGTGGCGATTGCGACGGGGAACTTAACAAACATACATAATATGGACAAAAAGAATATCCAGACTCAGAACGAAAATTTGTGGATCACACAAAGTGTCTTCCCATGTGGGGATCGAACCCATATCGTAGTAGCAGGAAGCGGGGTAGTCGGTTTAATTACTCTTATTTTTTTAAAGGTGAAGTAATACTTGCTCGGTACTTTTACCAATTCATTTGATTTAATGCTGTGAGTATTACAATTATCATCATTATGTCTGCCCTCTGCCCAATTTTTATTCGAAGTCAGCGTAACATGTAATAATGTAAAAAGAGTTTTTGTTTGCAATTCAACCAGGACCAAGAAAGCAGATATATTTGGGTAAGGTGAACGGATAGGGCGAGGAAGGGATAGCGCCAGTCTCATGATGTGATTTGGCTGCAGTAGCTCGAGAAAGCGAGGTCATGGTTGCCACAGGTCGCGCCAGCAATTACTAGGGTACACAGCGTACGTACAACGTACTACAGCTACACATTCCAGTACATATGCCTGTACTGGAATGTGTAATTTTATTAAAGCATTTTCAAAAATATACCTTTTAGAACCCATTTTAAGCTATGAACCTGTGTCTAGATTTTGAAATTGAATACATACTATCCATCCAGAGTTTATTTGTTACGCTTTCACGTCTAAGCCACTATACCAATTTAAAAAAAAAAAAACACCAATGGAAAGCTACATTATCAGCAAGTAACATAGGCTACTTTTTACTACGATAACCGACATACACGCGGGCGGAGCAGCGGGCAAAATTAGTACTTCATATAACCATAAATAATTTGTATAATTAATTAAAACCAATTGCTTCTAAGCGATACTCCTTGGGTTACTTTTATTTACCGAGTCTAATGGATTATGGTACGAAAAACATTAATGTCGATGTTTTCTTTGGTAGGCTTATTAGGATAGTATAATACTGTTAGTACGAAGGGAAACGCCAAGTACATATGTATGTTCTTTTTTACATATCGTTTAGCTAGTTTGATGTTTGAATATTGCAATCTACAATGGTTAAAAACACTTGTATATAAACGCAGAGGTAAGGGGGGAAGGAAACGGGCACGCCGTCATCGCGGCGGTAAGACCCGTTATGTAGGATTGGCTCGAGAGGCGTCACGGGACCCTCTCATACCGATTGACGCAGGTGATCACTGGGAAGTGATGTTTCGGGGATCACCTGTGTCTGATCCGCAAGGAGCCAACGCCTGAGTGCCACCACTGCGATGGCCAGACCGTGGACACGGCTCTCCACACGCTGGCAGAGTGCCCGGCGTGGGTTGAGCAGAGGCGAGACCTCGTGGCGGCCATCGGAGTGGGAGTTCTCTCGCTCGATAGCCTGATTGCGGCTATTGTGCGGAGCGAGAGTGCGTGGAACTCTGCAGTCTCCTTCTGCTAGCAAGTTATGCTCGCGAAGAAGACGATATTACGACATTTTTTCATATTATATTAATAATATTATAATATTTATTTCAGACTCTGTCCATGTATCACACGTTTATTTTACAATATTACTTAATAAAAGGCAATTTTAGAGAAAAAACTAATTAATATAAAATTAAAATTATAATAAAAACTAGCCAGGAAAACTTACATCATTTACATTGTATTATGTAACAAAATGATATTTATTATTTATATACAGGCCAATTCTTTACTTTTATGAGCGTGAATTGTCATCGAAACCAAATTTTAAATCTGAAGGATAAGAGTAAATATGTAGTTCAAATTTGTCTTCAAAGTTTGGACTATTAAAGCTTTTATATGACTTGCAAAGTTATAAAAAGTCTAGAATATAATCTATAAATCTAATTAATGACAGAATAATTTACGTTTTTTTTATTCATCACACATCACATCTATAGCCTTTAATAGTCAAGTGCTGGATACAGGCCTTTCCTTCGAAAAGAGGTTTTGCCTACTATACTACGCTGCTGGCAAGACGGGTCGGTATAGGGTTTGTTTCAAGATTTCCTTTTCTTTGCAGTGCTGTTGTCCTACGTAGTTTGCTCTCTTAGTCGGCTTTTACGACACCCACGAGATGATACGTATGTTTTTATTCAATGAAACATAATTTAAAAAAAACACAACCAAACACGACATGTTCACATACATCAGAGTCGAATAGTAAAAGCATATTACAATATGCAATACTCAATGTCCAATTGCTTAGAAAATTCTTTATGTTACCAAAACACTCCAAGTGACTGTAATTTCTCGAGAATTGCACAGTGCACTGGTAAGACCGCTGACGTGGGACTGAGAACTTACAAAGTTATCAAACATGGTAAATTGCAGTCAGTCAACTGATTAAGTCAGCGAAAGGAAGGGTTAGAATAGTTGTGCACGATCTTCTTTTCTAATTACCAATACAGCTATACGACTTTGACAAAGTTATTATTCAGTTCTTATTCAAACATAGAGTGTTTGACTCCACATGCCGTTTTGTCTTAGGGGTGTCTATAGGTACTAATCTATTCTATCTATCTAATATATGGAATCTATTCTAATATATCTATTAATTATATATGATGCCATGGTTTCATATTAATACCTACCTAAATTATTGTGAGGAACTCCGTTAATAATTCCGCTTTTTATTTCGGACTAAAAACTGCGAGAGTATGCTTTTTTTTACACATCATGCACTTTTGATGCGTTTGCGGACTTAGTGCCTAAGGCATTCTCTACTAGTCAACCTTAAGCTGATGCAGAAAAAATAAACCTACTTCCTGAGTAGGTGCCTTTTGGTTTAATTTAGTATTGTAATATATCAAATACACATATATACGAATAACCCTATCATACACTAGAACCTATACACATTATACATAAGTATATACATGTATATTCATCTAAAAGTATTTAGGTATGTACCTAAATACATATAAACTATATGTATATAACTATAATGTTTTAACAAAATACTGATTTACTTCTGTTTGGAATGAGGAAGTATTGGCCATGCTGACTTTGAGGGAAGCTCATTTCAAAGAAGAACGAATTGCAAATAAATCAGACGTATAGGAGGAACAATGAAGAAGAAGGTTATTAGAGGACCGAAGGTTTCTGTCATGATTGCTACATAAAAGTTGGAAGTAGGAGTTTAAATATGTTAGCGAAGATGGTATAGCGAAGTTTAAGATAGAGTACAAGACAGTGAGAGGCGTAGTTGGTAGATAATTGAGCTGCGAACAGAAAGAGGATTTATGATCATATTTACAGTTATTAAAAAGACGGTCTAATTTATCGAGAATGCATTGAAGTCATAACAGCACACATTACCATAGGCTATTAAGGGGAAGACAAGGGTTTGCACAAGCATAGTCTTGGTTTTTGGGGGTAGGAAATTTCTCAGGCGATGTAGAGCCCGAAGTATTCCAGTAGACCTCTGGTATTGATTTGCAACTTGCTCACAGCAACTTAGTATTCAGTGGAGGTGTAAGATAAGATCTTTCAGCGATTGATAGACAGGTGTGGTAGTCCATTTAAAATAATAGCTGAGAAAGTCTCAGTGTCTACTCTGCTCATAAATCCATAACTTCCAACTACAATAGCTTGACATTTTGTGCTGTTTACTGATACTGGTAAACCAAACATTTTAGACTATACATTAACTATTTCCAGGTCTTTGTTGACCATGTCTATGTGTATTGCTTTCTTTCCTTTTTTATATTCCTTTTAAAAATTCTCGTTGTCGTCTTCTGCATAGAGGATGAACTCATATACATATAAAAAGATAACTTAAGTTGTGCCGAATCGATTTGTAATCTTTTTAAGAATAGGAGCGTGATCTGGTTACAACCATCGGTGGGGAAACTTTTAATTTACTTCTGACATTTCGACTTAATAAGTTAGTACGAAGTTAATACTTAAATGGGTTAATTTCTTTACTATTGAATCATACGAATGATTTATACAGCATATTTGTGCCTATAAACGTAGAAGAAACAATTATCCGTTCTAAGTACACAAACTTGTTCTATTGTTATAATTCTGTATTCTGTTACCGATTAAATAAATATAATTAATTAAAACACTTCAAAGACTTATTCATTAAACTAAATGAATTTACATTACCTTTCTAAAATGAAATAAATTAATTACTCAGCGCGCCGAATAATTTATTAAACAATATTTGCTTTACAAGATATGTCTTAATTTTATTCATTCCTTTGGATTTCACAAATTCACTACAAGATGCTAATTACTGGTATTTCAAACATATATTTACTTTTAGGAGTTCTCGTTTAGGGTGAGAGCTATAGGGCACTTCAGAGTCATCACAAACACAGTACAACCCGCATAATACGACAAAACCACTGAACTTTAGTATTTGTTATCAGATGGTTTTATACATCGTTCTCCTTGTTTTAAGTTTGCCACAAGTAGAAATACTTATCTTTAAACATCAAAGTAAATCTTACTTTTAATACCCAGCTCAAGAGATTACAATTGAAATATTAGAAAAGCGATAATACATGTAACCCATTTCAAAAGTAAGTACAATTATAGCACAAAAACAGCTGCTACTCCTTAGGTTTTGCGGTACTCCGGAGCAACAACGTTTTGACAATTATTAATGTCCCTACTATTCTGAGAGAATGAAACATATTATCTTGACCATTACACTCACTTCCACTCAAAGGAATACGCTGAAAGAAAAACTACGAATGTGGACGATTGATAACTCGAATAAATGATACAAATAATATCTTATGCTTTCGTCTGTAGGGAGTTAATAAGATTAACAATATTACGCTTGTACGGTATTTCACCAGTTTTATTTTATTTATCCAGATACAGTTGTATATTTTTCTTAATATGCCTAAATTAAGCGAGGACTACAACGATACTCTGTGTAATTACTTTTAGTATTTTGGAATATTTCAGATTGGAGTGAATAATGAAGTACATATAATACATATAGTATTGCGTTACATATACATGCGTGTTTTTTTTCCTGACATGAAAGATTTATTAGTAAGTTGTAGTAGTAGTTTGAACATTAATATGCATTAAAATTTTACATTGTTTGCATTTGAAATATGTAACTCATTCAATATTATCCGATTCTTTCTTTATGTTTACTGATATTGAACAATTTTTCATCACACACATCATCACATCGACAGTCTTTTATAGTCCACAACTGGACATAGGCCTCTACTTAGAAATGAGTCTTTAGCCTACTATACCACGCTCCCCAGACGGGTGATATAGGGTATGTTTCGAGTGGTCCTTCTAATTGCAGTGCTATTTTATCTTACACTTCACAAACCTATTTATATAATATTATTGTTGCCTATGTTTTGTTATAAACGATAAACACATCTTATTTAATCAATGTATTATTATCTAGTAAAAGCGCTGCTGTCTGAAGCACAGATATTACTTTTTTAGTTCAGACACAGATGTTCACTAAATGGTGTCTGTAATGAGATATACCTTCAAGTTTATATCAAATTGTACAATTTAATGAATGAAAGAAACATTATTATTATTATTATTTCATTAAATATACATGTTAATATATTTATGTACAAATAAAAACATTTAAAAATATAAAAATAGTGTTCCATCGGTATCGGGTACAGAAACCAAGATATCGGTGGTTAGGACTCCAGAGGCGAAAACCTCCTCACAATACGTGCCGTATCGAGAAGAACTGCTTTCTGCATCAGGCCAATCGAATTGCCTAACGTGAGCCGCTGAGGATGTCGGTCGAGGCTCTTAGCAATTAATCCGTGCAGTGATTGCCCAAAAATCCAACGTGAATCCCACGTGTCGATAATCTCATGGGCCAAATCCAAATACTTTTCTTGTTTATCGTTTTCAGCTTTCGTCATGTAGAATGGTAATGTCAACAATCATTGCTCGTCGCTCCAATCGATCGATCGATTACCACTATACGAGTATCAGCTTTATTGGCAACATGGGCATGCCGTTATTGCGGCGGTATGCCCATTATGGAGGATTGGCTCGAGAGGCATCACGGGACCCTGTCATACCGTCTGACGCAAGTGATCACTCACGCCTCAGCCATGGTCGAAACTTCTGTTGTGGCTTCCGGGGTAGGCAAGACAGAGCGAATCGATGAGTCTGGGGATGTTAAAAATGCTCTGGATCTAGCTCTTGTTATCATCTTGCAATGGAATTTCTTAAATAAAAAACAACTTGTTGTGTCTTGACATGACGTTGGACGTCATGCCTTACGATAGATATTCTTGGTTGATATATTTCAAACGTGTTTTTATTCTATTTTCATAAAAAGGATTTATTTAATTATTGTTTAATTTATTTTAATGGTTTTGCGATGTTGTAAATGTATGTAGATAAAATTTGTTTATTTCCAAAATGTGTAAGAAAAGTTCCAAATGCTTTAAGTGTTGCTAGTTTATTATAATTATTTTAGGTTTTAATTTTTATTTTCTTAGCTTTTTAGCTGGTTCCACCGTATTTACGGGCCCAACCCAAGTAAATACAGCACGTGGTGTGTGCAATATGTTAGACGCTATTGTATTAATAATGTGGGGCTTTTCTAAGTCATGACGGTGCCGTGCATGTGGTGCTTTCTTTTTCCAGTTTTCTTTTTTCTGTTTTTGTGGGTCGGAGTGCTGTTTTGCCTGATCGCATAGGCTAAGTGGTGTGTAATTAGCGTCATTTAGGATAATGGATTTGTGAATATCACTGGTGTAAGACTTTGTGTAGAAAAATGTTCTTAACCTATTTATTTGTTTTAGTCAAAGGTGTTGGATGTCTATTAGGCCTCTGCCACCGTTCTATTATTTTTATTGTGTGTTATTATTGGTATTTGTTTATTGTGTGTCCACGGGATGAAAAGGGATGGTGACACTTCGTATTCTTAATCCTTCACGTACACGAACAATGTTAACAATTGTTAATTAAAATCAAATCTTAAACTTTGATCAGACTCTTTTCAGCCATACTTGTATGTAGATTGAGCTCTGTGAACCGTGACTAAGTTTGCTGAAAGGCCCGGTAATTATAATGGCTTTGTGAAGAGTCTCCACCATTATATAAAAAATTGTATGTGGTCTTGACAAATCTGGATCGAGGTTTGATACTTTTACCAACAAATATATCTCAGTCACTCTTGCTAAGGCAAGCCAAACAACTACATTACTTAAGCCGGATAATGTCGACGTTATACGCTCCTCTAGAGCCTTGATCAAAAATGACCCAGGTTGATAAATTTGATCAATCCGGTCCTTATGAAACTGTGGATAGCAATAAAATCTCAACACTTAACATTGTTTTTTCTCAGTAACATTCCTTTACAAAAGTTCTGAGAAGTTATTTTGATTTTAGCACCCTATTCATTTTTAAATTGTTGATTACAGAATGAACAATGTGGCTCTTAAAGCGTGTTTCTCTTCATATCTTTAAATAAAATGCAAAAGCAATGCAAATCTTATTTGAAAGCCTTTCTAATATTATTAATATTATGGTGGATGGCCAGATCTCTTTCTATTACAAACACGCGAGATTTCACTGTGAATAGCTATAGCCCAATGATACACTTACCTTGAACTAAAATCAGGCGGCTCAAGCTAATATCAGCTTTAAAGATTGCAATTATTTCTACATCTTCTTTGTGTAATGCTATTCCAACATTTGGTTCGCTTCACCACCTCCACACAATTTTAAAATCACAAGAATTTTAACAAAGATTGGGGAAAAAATGAGAAAATACAATGAATTTTTATACAAAAATGACTTTTTCCTAATTACAAAAGTATTTATGATCAAAATGTGTACCGGAAATACACATTGGGTTGAAAATAGAATAACTATGTACAAATCTAAATCAAAACACCCAGTTATAAATTCTTAATTACTCCGAAACATTTGCGGGACAAATTAACAATGTTGACAAATACTCCAACGTAATTTGCAAATGTCTTAGTCTTCGATTTGAAATGGGTACATGACTTATGCGAACAAGTTCGAATAATATGCCGTTTTGGCAGTAAGACTCCAGATTTCCACCTTAGGTTTAACTTTAAAGAACTGTCCATTCAAAACTGTAGCCTAAATGCAATCAAAGAGCAGATTTTAATTGAACTTTGAATCCGTAAGTAAATGACAATTTCATGTTTAATGGAGTTCGCCAGGTGGTATCTTAAAATTTGTAAAAGTGTTGTAATTATCAAATTATTGCCGTTTTTCCCTATTAAATGTATTATTTGACTTACACATATAAACTTTTACTTCCTCGTTTATATTGATATTAGGGTATGGAAAATAGTGATTAAGAAGTGCATGAAAAGTGCGAGTCAACATTTACTTTATTTAAATGAAAATTATAAATTTTAAATAGCTGTATGCATTCTAATCCTTTACATGTTCCCTACATATACATTAGAAACTACATATTACACAACAGTTCCTGTACATATCCACGCTACACGTATTTACATATACGTTACACTCTTGTGATCGTAGGAGGCGACAAAGGGTACGATGGGTAGGTACGATGGTGAGGGTGATGGTACGAATGATTATTTTTACATATTAATTTGTATCGATCCGTTTGACAAATCAAGATCAAATATTGGCAACCAGTCAATCAATAAACTGTAACTTCTGTCAAGGTATACTTAAATAAGATTTCGACTAATTGACGTATGCATTTTGTACATCGTTGATCTAAGAACACTCACTATTAGCACAAACTCTTAAGTTTTCTTACGTTTTTATCGTGCGAGGGCCATGTAATTAAATGAAATTTATTTCTGCAAGTAAATCTTTTGAGATATTTTTATAAGTCGGACTTTACAGCTAGAATGCGCCGGCATTTCCTAAGACTCACTCTGAGAAGAAACGCCGAAACAAACCGCAGAGATGTCTTTTTTTAGGTCCATGTACAATGTAAAAGAAAACTATGTGAGTGCAGTATATGGTCTGGGTTGACCTTTTGAAGAAAGGACCATAGTATTGAGGCGGTTCGTCCATACAGACGGCATACGAGCCCCAGCCATTGTGTAGCCTAATCGATGTCACCGAGCCAGGATTACCAACCCGGAATACGACACTACCGCCAGCAGGACACTTGAGAACACATGCTTTTGCACATATGGCGTAGTGTTTTAAGCGGTCGCCACTACGCTGAGTGTTGTGGGTTCGATCCCCACATGAGACGACACTTTGTGTCATCCACAATTTGTCATTCTGAGTCTGGGTGTTCTTTGTGTCCGTTTCGTGTATGTTTGTAAAGTCCCCCGCGACACAGGCTATATTCCTAGTGCGGGAGTTGTCCTTTATAACATAATATAAGGGTCAGGCTTGACCGGAGTAATGCCACGGCCTTACAGAAAACTGGTGTTAAGTCGTTCTTTCCTTGCTTTTCACCAAAAGAGTGAGATTACCTGAGCCAAACCCTAAATAAGATTACTATTTGGTAATTTTGTAAATTATTCATTAATTATTTTTTTTATTAATTAATATATTTTTTGTTAAAAACATACATTATTCAAAGATCCATAAGATGACGTAAAGGAAATTAAAACACTTTCTTTGTAATTTCTTCCAACAAGTACTATGCGACCTTGGCAGAACCATTTCAACTGTATTTAGTATTCAGTGGATACCGAAGCAGACATTTTATTAAAGACGGAAAAGGAGGCTGATTTTTTAACTGAATAAATGTCAAAGCATTTAATGTTATAATTTGAGACCATTTACTATTATCAGTAAGAGTTAAAATATGTAAAATGGTCTATATGGGCTTTTGTTTCGTGCAGCGTAAACTTCAAAATTGTATCCCCAGATTTAAGTGTGAGTGACATGTAAGTTTATTTATTTGCTTTTTCAATTTTAATCATTAAGATATTCATATTGATTTGAAATGTGTGAAGTTTACCCTTTAAATATGTATATATATATATAAATATATATGTGTGGGTCGGGCAGATTATGGGACTGGATAGGTTTTATAAGATGGATATTTTATTCAGAAGTCATCAGAGATTAAGTAATTAAATACTTGATAAATTGTTGCTATAAGACAATAAGACAGGCGCTTTTATGTTGCAGACAGTGGATTATATGTATGTATTTTAAGTAAACTGTATAATATAACTCAATAATATATACAGTCCAATTATAATTTAGTATTATATTAAACTTGTAATAGAATAGTCTAACATAATGATCAGTTGTGGATGGGTTCAATATTAATCGGATGAGAACATTCATTGTGAGATACAGGAGTAGTTACTACGTTCTTCGGTATTACATCTCCTCATAACGCTGAAACGTATCTATTGTTTGCGGATGTACGAGTACCTAATTATATGTATGTTTTATAAGTTTCAGACAAAGCACCGCCCACATATTTTTTTTTCGAGAACTACACATCTTAAGCATGTATCTAGCATTTGTACCAACGTAATATCTGTCTAGAAGAACAAATGAAAAATCATCAATCATTTTCCTTTACGTAAGTGTCACAATTAATGATTAGTTGATGGAATACGAAGAACGAAGAATCGGAAGTACTTACTCTGACAGTACATCTTAATAAGGTTATCAAAAACGTAATATTAAAATAGATCGTTGCTGTTATAGTGTAATAGAGCATCCATTAAGAGAGAGTGTTTAACCAAAATGAATAAACTCATGCATGAACTAATCAGTGAACAAAAACATTCAACGAACAATAAACAAACAAATAAGTTATATTACCATGATACTGAAATACAATTTATTTATTTCCTATATTGTCCTTTAAAAATACATATTTTTATTTCGGATACCGGTAATAGTGGTGAAATTGTTAAATTTGGGTAAAAATATCGGCACCGGACGCGACTGTGTCGTTTATTAACATTCGAAATCATGAGCTACTTGGCATCGTACAAAACGATCACGTAAAATGGTTCATTAGTCGACAATTCTGAATCGCACCGTGCAAAATAATACTTTCATGAAAATGTGTCGGAGGACAAATGAATGAAAATTAACGCCCCGAGAGGGCCTGTGAAAATTAAATTGTCGGTCAATGAAACATGCAAATGAGACTTGCAATCACGCTCGCTTTTGTGCCACTCAACCGGTATTGTTTTGAGCTCAGCTCAACAGAAAATGAATGCTAAATATTCAGTTAAAAACTTTAATTCCTAAGGGTAGGTTCAGATGACAAGCGCTCAGCGCGCGTTGAACGCGCGTTGAATTTTTGTATAGTGTTCACATGGTGCGCGCTTGTCAGGCGTTAAACGCGCGTTGTCGCGGCCAGTTTGAGTTCTACATTTGTCGAAGATGGACGTAGAAACAGTTTTATCGGTGATTTTATACAGACGGCAGAAACGACACAACAGAAGACGGAGATATTGGGTTCACCCAATTTTGTCAACCAGGCTGACTGAAAGTCAGTACATTATTTTATATTCTAAGTTAAGGCAATTTGAGCCCAAATTCTTTAACTACTTAAGAATGTCCATAAAGTCATTTGATGACTTACTGACTCTCATAAACGATGAACTCGTAGCAGATAAAAACGCTGTGCGATATAGCATTTCACCGGAAGAAAAACTCATAATTACATTGAGGTAAGTTTTTTAATAATCAACATAATCTATAAATCAAATAAATCAAATCAACTTGTTTAGGAACAATTTTTTTAAAGAAAAAATAACATTTTGTTACTCGCAGAATAACTCTAACTCTGATTCATTGCTGACATTAGTTGGTGCTGGCGATGGAGTAGGTGTTACTGGCGATGGAGACCCCATTGCTGTAGTATAACCATAATGTGCAAAATTATTTGACACACTAGACTGCTGTGATCTATAATCATGATAACGAAAGCCTTCAACAGAAGCTGATGACTGATGACGCTGCTCTTGTGATAAATAATTTCTTCGTTGTGGTACCGGGTAATTTTGATTTTCATATGTCTGTTGTTGTGGTCCTTGAAATTCATTTTGGATTTGCAAAATTAAATTATAAATGGCAATTTTAGTTTGAAGTCGCCTATATTCCGGATTTTTTTTAATCTCTTTAACGAGTGACAAACAAAACAGCTTGTCTTCATCGTCATCTTCTTTTGGATGCGACACATTTTTCTGTGCTAAACTCTGCTCTAATATGTTTGCAAATCTTTCATCAGCAGGATTTAATTTTTGTTTTTTTCTTGAAGTAGATTTAGGACTCTTAAAGCCAGAACTTATTTCTACTTCAGCAACCTCTGACGAAGTTGATGCATTATCTGCATCGAAACTACTTTCTGTATCTTTGTTGGCAATTGATGCCTGTAGAAATCGTAGTCTATTATAATGAATATATGTCGAAGTTTTGGAAGCTCCTGATCCAGATTTGACAGTCTTCATTTTCTTCACCTCTCTCATATAATTATCACGTAAACTCTTCCACTTTTTTTGCAGGGATGACGCTGAAAAAAAAAACAGTATTTAGCAATAGTTTATGTTTTTTTCCAGATATTTGGCCATTGGATGTTCATTTGGGACATTAAGCTACGACTATAGAATTGGCAAATCTACTGTGGCTACTATAATACCACATGTATGTGAAACTATTTGGAAAAAATTAAGGCCCGTTGTTATGAGTGAACCAACGAAAGAAAAGTGGTGTGAAATATCCACGATATTTGAAAAGAACTCAAAGTTTCCCAATTGTTTGGGAGCCTTGGACGGGAAACATATACGGTTAATCCAGCCTGAACACACGGGTTCTATGTATTATAACTATAAAAAATATTTTTCGCTAGTTTTATTGGCGCTAGCGGATGCAAACTATTGTTTTGTGTGGGTTGACATAGGTGCCTACGGTAAGAACAGTGACTCAGGTATATTCAAGAATTCTTCATTGTACAAAAAGCTGACAGAAAGGTCATTAGATCTACCTGAGCCAAAGGCATTGTTAATACAAAATAGACCGACAACGTTGCCATATGTGATAGTGGCTGATGAAGCTTTTGGCATGATGGAGAATTTAATGCGTCCATATGGGGGAAGGTCACTAACTTATGCTAAAAAAATATTTAATTACCGTTTGACATTAGCACGCCGGTATGTTGAATGTACTTTTGGCATAATGTGCAATAAATGGCGCATTTTACACAGGCCGTTAGATGTTAACATCGGTTTTGCAGAAAAGATCGTAAAAGCGATATGTACACTAAATAATTATGTCAGAATCAGTGATGGCTACAATTTTGAAGACACACTTTATACGCCACCCCTGGAAAATCTAGCCTCACATTATACCGGACGTGCTGTGCGACAGGCGGATAATGTTCGAGTACATTTAACAAACTATTTCATCAATGAAGGAAAAGTAGATTGGCAGGATCGTTATATTTAACTTGTAACACAAACCGATTGCAAATGTAAATAAATATATATACTCACATAATATTTTCTTCTTTTCTTCATTGTCATGTCCTTCACAAAATATAAGGACGAGTTCTTCCCAAGCCCTTCTTCTCAAATTCTTATCTGAATAATCGCTATTTTTTTTTTTTTTTTTTTTTTTTTTTTTTTTTTTTTTTAATCCCACCCACACGCCCACCACTGTAACTCCTGTACACCAGGATACACAGCAGTGACCCACGAACACACCGAGTTATGACACTCGGGAAGTCCCAGGAAGAAATTAAACTGTCTTGGAACCCGCAACGAAATTAATCAGAAGAAAATTGGAGGAGTTGGAAATACAGTAAATCCACTTCCCTCCTTAGCAAAGCGGGAGACAAAATGAAGTAAAAATGGGCATACACCCTTTTAAACAGGGAAGCACCACGGCCACAAATATTACGGGTCCTACGTAAGCTATGTTTGATTTCTATAATATGTATGGCAGAATCGCCTAAACGCACGGAAATTCACCCTAGTTGACACAAGATCCCCATAGTATACCGCCCCAGATGTCACCTGCAAGCTATTCAGCATTATATTACGTTCATTATACCAAAGACTACATTCCCAGAGGATATGATGAGCAGACTGTTCATAGTGAGAGTTAGGTGTTGAGCATTGACACAGTGGTGACTCGACTAATTTAAATGAATAAAGCTTGCTCTTAAAGTTACCATGACCCGTAAGAAATTGAGCGACACAGTGATCCACCTCAAGCCATATCCTCGACAACCGTTCGCGAACAGATGGAAAGAATTGGTAAAGATGGCGCCCCTTGGATGATTCATCCCAGCGTTGTTGCCATTCGTCTATGAGGTCGTTATAGACATCGGGCTGCTGTTGAAGCAATCTTGTAATTTTACCGCGATCCCGCGCGCCTAAAAAATCGCATTCCATGTTTTGTTGTCTTGAATAGTACATGGCTGCACGTCTCTGCACCTCGAGATCGACCGGAAGCACACCCGCCAACACCGGCAAAGCCTCAGTGCTAACCGTCCTATATGCCTTACACAAGAATATCAGTGCAAGTCGTTGGCCTTGTAACAGTTTGCGACGGACAGCGCCTACGGTCGCCCTATCGGCCCATACAGGTGCACCATAGCACATAGAACCTAAATAAGTAGCTCCGTATATGATCTTTAATGTATTAAATGATAGACCCCATGTCGCAGTTGATATCCTTGTCAATGCACAGAAACTCTTTTTAGACTTTTCATTAACTATTTTAATATGTTCGATAAATGAAAAGTTTCTTTCTAAAACTAATCCTAGATAACACACTGTGGTTTTATTTTTTACAGTAACATTGTTAAATCTAATGCTCGGCGGTGATTTGAGGTTACCTTTTAAAAGTAGCTGGAAGGTTTTGTTGGGTGCAAAAGTTAAGCGATTACGTTCACCCCATTGAGATATCAAGTTCAAACATCTATTGGCTAATCTCTCAAGCCCCGCCCTAGTATCAGATTCCACCAGTAATAAGCCGTCATCAGCATACGCGTTCAGAGTACATCCGGATGGTATTGGTATCGCAAGAAAATCGTCGAAGCCGATATTCCACAAGTATGGACCTAGCACCGATCCCTGAGGACATCCCATTGTAAGCGCCTTCGACACAGAATGATGACCAAGTCTTAGTTTAGTTGTACCTTGTGAAAAGTACGAAGAGATAAGGGAATAAATATTTTTAAAGCACCCCCGTGATTTTAATTTCAGCAACAGCATGGGCCACCATGCGTTGTCGAAGGCGCCAGATATATCTAAGAAAATAGCCAGCACGTATTGAAATTTTGACCCTGTGACAAACTTTCTAACCGATATAACAGCGTCAGTTGTTGATTTACCCAACGTAAATCCAAATTGTCTATCATGAAATTTGACTCCACCTGGCAGAAGCCGGGGCACTACAAGACGTTCTAAAAGCTTTCCTAACGATGGTAACAATGTGATTGGTCGGTAGGATTTAGGATCATCCGGTGGCTTGTCGCCACTTTTTGGTATTATACGAATATTACCGCACCGCCATATACGAGGAAATATTCCTTCAGCAATGCAACGTTTAAAGACAGTGAAAATCGTGTCACCCGAAAGTTTACAAGCTTCTTTTATCATTTTGTTAGATATTTTATCATCGCCCGAAGCCTTGTTTAGCGGCAAGGATCTAATGATACCGAGAAATTCGTCTGAAGATGGTAAATCAGACATTGGAGATTGTGGTGGTTCGATGGCCCACTGCCTGATCTGTCGGTGATGATCAGTGTCGTTCTCCGGTCGATCGTCAGGTACGAGTGAGTCTAAAAGATATTCTGCTGTTTGTTCTACTCCTGTGGTATATCTGTTATTAATTTTGATGTTCTGTATGTATGCAAGGTCGATTGATCTATTTGCTTTAAATTCGTGATACAAAGGTGACCACGGGCCCTCTCTATCGAGTTTATCAACAAGTTTCTGAATTAAGTTTCCCTTGGATTTTTCCACAGCAGCTCTGTAGTGGGACCTGGCAACTCTAAGAGCAATGAGAGCATTGTTGTACAAATCTCCTGTTACGTTATGTTTTTTAATAGTGTTTAATTTTCTACGAGCTTTCCGGTAGCTTCTACGTAGTTCGGCTAATCTATCATTCCACCAATCACATCTACGAGTGTTAGTGATAGATCCGCGACCAATAGTTACATCAGCGCAGTATGTAAAAGTTTCTGATAGTATTTCTGCGCTTTCCTCAGCTGATAAACTACTGCGACTGAAGTCTTTGGTATGAGTTGCAAAGAGTGAACCAAACAAAGCCCAGTTCGCACCTTTAGTTTTATATCTAAAATTATAGGGAGCCTTTTGTGGATCCTGTGCAACCCTTGGTATGAATTCGTACACGATCAAGCGGTGATCACTACAGGATGCGTCCGGAAGGACACGCCATCCGGATATCGAGACGTCGCCGCGCGTAAGCGTCACGTCAATAGAAGACTCACCCATTGGGTTGCAAAAAGTTGGTGGTGCATCGGGGGTATTGTGAATAATAAGATTCATTTCCGCAATGAAATCTTCAACCGCACAACGTCGAACCGTGTCGGTTGAACGCAACTTGCCATACCATAATGAAGATGACGCATTGACATCAGCGCCAATGATAATTTTATGTCCCACGAGGAACTGCAAGACGTAACGTAAGTGATGTAAGTGAGGATCAATAGGATGTGAATATTGAAAATAGCAGCTCACTACGTAAACCTTACAGGTAGAGGATGAGATCTCAGCAACGGCGCAGTGTGACGTCATAAGATTACGCAAAGATGTAACCGTAAAATTAGAACTTGCAACATATATCCCAGCCTGCGAACGGCAGTCAAGCTGTACTACATTACGACGCAAGTGAGCGCTCTGATATTGTTCTTGTAAAAGGACAATGTCTAACTTTTGTTCTAAAATTAAACGGTCTAATTCTGATGTAGCTATTTTATCGTTATGAAGATTTAACTGGCCTATCGAAATATTATTCATTACTTAGTAAGTTACTCTTTAAACTTTTTTTTTTTTTTTTTTTTTTTTTTTTTTTTTTTTTTTAAACTAAGTTAAACTATTCAGTAATTGGTATTTAATATTAGCTGCTCCAGTTTTAATTTGTATGTGGCACAGTCGTATGAGCCGCATCGATGGTCAGATGGTTTTTTGAACCGCTTACACTGTGCGCACGTGGGCTTAAAATCTGGTGTGTCTTTATCTGGACAAGCTCGCGTTTCGTGTGCGGCGGCGCAATTAGCACAAGTAGGGGTTTTAATGGTGCAAAACTTTTGTACATGACCGAATTGCTGACAATTTAAGCAACGAACTACTTCTATATCGTCTATGAATCTACATGTGGCCCAGTCTATATAAAGTTTATCTTTTGTGTTGGCTAGATGTTTCCGAACTGCTGCCTCTAATTCTAAGCCTATCCATTGACGCCCATTTTCTAGTTTACGATGCCTAACAATTTTGGCTGACTTAATAAAATCGTTCTCACTTAATTTTAATTCGTCCTTGATATTCTGACGGTATAAGGCTGTTAGGAAGGCACGATCTTCCATAGAACCGGGTACGTCTTTTACAATTATACGGGGCCTACGGCCTTTCGGTTTTTCTAAGCGCAACCCTACTGATTTAATGGCGTCCACAGATTCCAGTTTCTTAAGCTGCCGTTCGTTAGCTACACGTAACACGACGCCTGCCTTAGAGGTTTTTTTAACGCCTACAATTTGAAATCCCTCATCGCTCGGTTTAATAGCCTTCATGAGAGCTTGTTTTGTTGCTGACGAGGTCGCATAGTCCGCTAGGCGTTCCGTAGTGGGATAGGCAATGACACAAGGCCTAGGAACGCGCGCTTCAGTAGGTACCGGGCACGGAGCAGATTTAGGTGGTAAGCGAAGCTTAAGTTTGTCCGCGTACGTTAAACTCGTTTGTTGGGTTGCGATACCCTCCATTTGTCGCTCAAAATTCGCTAACTTCGTTTCGTTGCTAGAGGATTTTATTGCTAACAAAGATACGATACCGGTAATTCGTTGAGTAATATCCATAATCGCCGTTTTATTACCTACATTCATCCGAGATCCCTGATCATTAACTAATTCATTAATTTTTGCTAAATAATCAGTGGCCTGTGATACTAAGTCACAGTAGTTGTATTCCCCACAGTTATCACGACCAGTAGGAGACGAAACATTACTACTTAAGTCCGAATTAATAACGCGCCTACGGCTACTGTCTTTCGGCGAGAAACCAGTAGGTGACATTTCGATAAATGTCCTTTTCCCGGTTGGTGTTAGAAATTCACTTGTACCGCCGGGGTCCGGCAACTCGCTAACGACCGACATAGCCAAACAAAGACACACCAAACAACAATTTCAAAAGGAACAGGCTTAAAAATAAATAACACGCAGAGAAAAATCAATATAAACAAAGGATACCTCCTACCCACTTTTAGAAAGAAAATAAATTTACTCACCAATAGTCGTAATAAAATAATTCAGCACTATATTACTGTTTAAAAACGATAAAAACTTACTGACTTTCTTTAAAACACTATACACAACCTTTAGCCGCCCGCAAGCCGGAAACTAGTCGCAGAAAAAACAGAAAACAATATTTAAATTGTTAGCACATGAAGTCACACGTTAGTCGCACGGTGCCGCGAAGGGAAGGGGATAATCGCTACTTGTCATGTCCCATATCGCAGGACGTTTCTCTATTTCATCAATTAATAATTCCGTATTAAAAGCTTCGGTTTCCATTTCGGACGATTTCCGGACGAACTTGACGAACCCTAAAATACGTCTATCCACGTCGAAAGCGCGCGCTCAACTGAACGGAAACATAGAAAACCAATGATCTCAAAGCGCGCGTTAACGCGCGTTGACGCGCGCTGACAACAGTCGAGCGCTGGCGCAGCGTTGAACGCGCGCGTTACTAAAACGCGCGTTAGCATGTGTACGGCCTGAATAAAAGGTATGTAGTAAACGCGCGTTATCAAAACGCGCGTTGAGCGCTTGTCATCTGAACCTAGCCTAAGTATCTCATTTCCGACGTCAAAATGAAGTGATAATTGACCATAATAATTGTTACGGAGCTACCGAGCAGTTCGTTGATGGCTTTCAAATTAGCAAAAATCTTTCAGCCATTGTCTTCAATCCTTCTTTTATAAGTAAATGTGAAGACAAACATAAGTAAGTTAGGTTGTTTTTGTTCTTCTTTTGCTTATTTTTGTTGTTTTGTTAGTTTTTGGAGTAAAAGTCGCAAAGTACTAGCTTTCATGTTGGAGAAGTTAATTGTGTGTATTCTCTGCATTAAAGCGACTTTTGTGTTTTCTTTCTATATAAGCAACACAAAGTTACCGTTTACGTAAAGTCTTTTCTTTTAATATAGTGCTGCTAGTAACTTAAGCTACAGATGACAGGATTTAGATATTAGATTCAATCTAAATTAAATGCTTGTATTAGCACTAGGTACAATTACTGGTCATTTGATAGAATTTCAAGAATAAGTTTTAATTGTTTCCAATTTTCTTATAACATAATTTTTGTCTGATTTGGGAATTGAATCCACAATACTTAGGCACATGGTATGGCTCGCTGGCTTGTCGAAAGCCTGCAATCCTTTTTAGATTGATAATGACAGTAATATTAGGAAATTTGTTACGGTTTAGGTTTAAATGAGACCTAACATACCTAAGCTGTATTTTTATTTGATGACTTAAATACATTGTTGTAGCTTTGTTATGAACTAAAAAAACGACATATTGTCTTTATATAATATTTAATAGTTAATTTACACTACCATATATATATATATATATACATTCACTTTACACAATATATATTTCACATATATACTACTCCGTTAAGAAAGTACCGGGAAAAGATCAATAATGCATAAAATGTTTGTTTTTCATCCAAATTCATTTTATTACCTTCAAAGTATGCTCCTTCAGAAACGATACACTTACGCCAACGAATAATCCAATCATCAAAACAGTTTTTAAACGCTGTTTCCGGAATTGAGTTCAGTTCTCGCCGCGAATTCTCCTTTATGTCTTCTACCGATTGAAAACGGGTGCCACGAAGTGGTAATTTCAGTTTAGGAAAAAGAAAGAAGTCAGCTGGAGCCATATCTGGTGAATATGGTGGTTCCTCGATGGTATTTGTTGAGTGTTTGGCCAAAAATTCGTTCACAATGATGGCCTTACCGTTTGATCTTCTGGCAAGAATTCCGAGTTCACAACAACGCGATAGTCAAAGAAAACAGTCATCATAACTTTGACTTTTGATCGACTTTTTCGTAGTTTTTTCGTTTTTTAGTTTACATGTCAAACTCGTAAACCCACATCGCGTTTCATGAATGTTGGGTCGGAATTGACTCGTTCTAGCATGTCCTCAGCGACTCTCATGCCATTGAGTTTTTGGAGGAAACATGTTTCATACACAAATGATTAGTTTAAATGGTACGGATCGACTCGTGAGATACAGAAAGACTGATGGCGTAGTAGTTTAAACGGTCGCCACGCCGCGCCGCTTACTACTACTTGTTGTTCTGAGTCTGGGTGTTCTTTGTGTCCGTTTCATGTATGTTTGTAAAGCACCCCGCGACACAGGAATATTTTCCTAACGCGGGAGTTGCCTTTTCTAAAAAAAATAAAAGAAATATGTATATATATAAATATATAACTTTGGCTACGATTGATCCAAATATAATCCCAGATATAAGAAAAAAATATAGAAGCAATAAAAATAATGCAACAACACACGATATATTTATAAGTTAAATAACATTATTCTTTGGAGAAAAAATTCTAAATTAGTACATAGTTGTTCGCGTGCGTCGACTAAAAGTAATGTAATCTTTAATTAATGTAATTAATTGCCTAATATTTTGAATTAATTGCCACGAGTGATAACTTATTTTCTATCTAATTTAGGTATCTTCCATCTTTCATTACAACTGGGAAATTACGGTGAGTAAATGACCGCATTTATTTAGGATATCATCAGGCCTGTCTGGTAAACGCTTGCGATCTGGCAATTAATTATTAGGGATAGTCTACTAGCCTATGTTATCAGTATGTCGAGCATATAATGTATATGTAGTAAAATTCCTCAAAAAAATATTTTTAGTTAAATTGTAGTGAAAGAATATAATACACGCAGTGTAAACTAAGGTCTTAGATAGTTAGTAGGTTCTGTTTAGCTAAAATTTTCGAAACATCAGTATCATTACATTAATTCAAAAATTAATCACTTAGCTGAAATAGAAACTTGAAATCAAATCTACATATTCAGCACTATACTTGAATAATCAATTATATTATTCCCTAATTCACTTCTGGCTAAAACTTCATGGGCGCTCTTATGCTTATCTTTACTCCTTCGAACTTCCTATTTGAGTCTCTGCCATTCAGTTATGGATTTGCAACTAAATGGAATGATGAGAGATCTAAAGTCTCTCTCAGATAATTGTAAATCAGTCATTTATTAGAGACATTATAAGACATTATTATATATTATATTATAGAGACATTATTATACCAATATCACAATTACATAGTTATGTTGAAATGAAATTGCTTTTTAGCTGCGTTTTTCTGTCCTGCCTTTTGTGTTTTTCCTATAGTACCGTAATATTTCGCCCTGAAGCGTGTGTCTCCCCAGGCGATTCATTTATCACAGTATCAAGCAATACGCCCTTTTCAATTTAATTTGTATCAGACTATTTAAAAAAGTGACGTTGCAGTAGGATTTTTTTTTAATTCTAAAGAATCTAAGCTTTATAATATTATAAGCTATATATATTTATGAAATTTAGAATCCTTAAGTTATAGTAAATTGTTGTTTTGAGCGGAACTTTCAGTTTAGTTCATCACTCACAAGCTCCTTGAAAGCAAGGCCTAAAGAGTTTAAAACTATCTTCACCAAGTTGAGAAACTTCAAAGAATGTTTCGAGGTGTAGTAACTAACTAAAGTTATTCTATACTCAACATGCACAGTCTGAGAAAATATTTAGTTTATTTATGAGGTATTCTTTTAAAGAATATACGCATAACAAATTTTACAAGTTAGGCATAGCAAATTGAGTTGCAGACATGAAAGGCATCGTTGTTTTACAGGCAATTGCGCTAAGATTGTTGGTTGTTTGGGTCATCAATCATGAGTTGTTTATGCTGTGATAAGTAGAATCGCTAGGGCTGGAAGTCTCTGTTTTATAAGTACATAGGTTGATCTCAAAACAAACATCACGAAACAATATTATGGAAATTTACTGCAATAGTTGCAAGGGTTATGGACGTCCACCATGTTCTAATTGGTGCTGATGGCGTTGAGTAATCTATGTTTATATTATCGTTTTATGCATTAATGTTCTATTGAAACCAACTTTCACGAAAATAATGAAAATGAATTAATAAAACTTTTTTTATGTAATTGATGTATATGATCACTGATAAAGAAAAAATAATACAAACCAATTTATTCTTGTCAGCCCTTTCTCATACGACTTTTTACGAGATTTTCAATTCGAAATTTTCTAAAATTTCTGGTGGATTACGTTATTTACGTAATCGATAATACGATAACCAAATTTGATATAAAGTCATATTTATATCTTTACATGTAAAAAAATCTTTATGGAGGTGGTTCTACTAGATTTCAGAGTGGAATAAATGGTACCGCAAGTTAACAATCTGTCTTCGTATAGTATATACGAAGACAGATTGTTAACTTGCGGTACCATTTACCGTACATTTTTTTAGTAATAAGTTACCATAGTTCAAAACAAATTTTCAAATTTTCAGTTTAAAGCGCTTACTGAAATATTTCCACACTTATTCACATTTCTATTTCAAGCTTCAAATAAAATAGTCGTTTATCAAAAAATATGTAGTGCTTCCTATCTTTGAATGGTTACACTGAACACATTGTCACTGAGCGTGTTATTATCCTTGTTCCAAGCGCTTGTGAGAAGCCTCTTGGAGTTGGCACTTTGTTTTATTAACTTGATAAGCCTTGTGATAGTGAGAGTCAAGTTGCATTTAAAGGCTTTGAAATCTTTTTTATTTACGATTAGTCATCGCAGATGTCTTTATGTGTAAAGGTTTGCTTAACCCGTAAATCATTATGCCAAATCGAGTGTAGGGACATCATACATAACTACCTATCTACTTTGAATTGGGCATACTTGTCCATTATTTGGCAAAAAGGTATTATTCATTTCATCAGGGTAGGTATTAGACTAAATTAATTATGCTGTACTAAGCCAAAACCTCCTTTCTAAGGAGAGGCCTATGTCCAGCAGTGGACTAGTATAGGCTGTTGATGATGATTAAAAGAAACTGAAATGTATGGAAACAATATAGTATCCCTCCTAGTACACCGTTTTCTTCAAAAGTAAAAATAGCCAAACACGTTTTTCTCAAGACAAGAATCAGAAAAAGAAAATTATAAAATCAAACAATGTGCCGATCAGTATCATATTCGATTTTGAATCAACGAGACAACACGTAATACAAAATGTTTCACAAAAGAAAACTTTTCCAATTTTCCATTGTACCTCAGTGGCAGTATTTTATATCGCGTCGCATCACTCTTGCATGAAATGCAGCTTCGCCTGTGTTTTGAAACGTACGAGTTTAAGTGAAGCTATATTTTTATTTCGTTTGTTTGTTGTGTACTTGTGTAACATTTAGACAACCGAGGTTATAATGTACTGGCTGAACTGAAATACTGGATGTGAAATTGATATTGCAGATTATAAAAATATAGTACGAGTAATTTTGTTAAAGACAATTTTTAAAGCGGTACAGTAATAATATTAATAACTCTTATTTCAGACCACGGTGTCCATTTTGTTAGTAACAATATTCTTAGAGACTAGTGTTAGGACAGTACATATAGAAGACAAACTACAAAACAACGAAAAATAGACATACATAAAAGACACATAAAATATACATATTACACACACAACAATCATTGATGCGCCATTTAGGATTCAATTGATCATGTTCAGGATACTGTTGACGCTACCGCGCATCCCGCGTACCAGAGATGTGCATGTTTTACGTATCGTAGCAAAAAATCAATCTACGCGGTGTTCAGAAATCATCCCCGATGCACTAGAGAAACACTGCAGCCCTATCAGCATCCTGAAGGCATCATTATATTGGACTCGGAGGGCTCTGTACGACGCTTGAGTATAGTCAGCCCACAGGCTGCACCTGTAAGTTTGACTGATGTCGAGCAACGTGCAAACCTGCGAGCTATCATGTTAGCGCTTTGACGCTTAGCGCACTGACAGCGCCTTCCCTTCCCTCTCCATGTCATCATTGTCCTTGAGGTCAGAGGTCAGCATATGTAGTAAGTACTAAAATTATACTGAATTTTTTAATAAACGCTCAATGCGCGTATTGTATATGCTCGAACAGTATTGCGTAGGGTACTCCCTACGCAATACAGTACCATTGAGCGTTTATTAAGGATTAATGCTCTTTAGGATAATGGTCACAAGTTTAATGTATATTATGTATATTGACCATATATGTATATTGAACTAAATACCTTAGTATCTACAAACAAACGTCATTCAATGGGTCAGAAAGAATTACGAAATTACAAATATCTTTGCAGAGTGCTTTTATCAAAAAGTGTAGAAGAAATGAATTTGTTTATGTGTAGCATTTTGTAAGCGACTAGAATAAAAAATTAATGAGGCGGTCAAAAAACCTGTTTTACATTTTTTATGTCAGATAATTTGTTAGTATTATCGGCTGTGCCTGCGACAATATTAAACTTTTAAGTAGCAAAAATTTCATTTTATAATTCCACTTAAACTTTACTTAAATATCTATAACACACGTACACTAATTGTAATTAACTTCATGCACCTTCAACAACACTTACAGCAAAATGTAGTTTGTGACTCAAGTTTTAGCTTTTCAATTTATATTATAAATGGTCTTTGCGACTTAGTAAAAACATAATAAAACATCTTTTAAGGCTGCAAAAAGTTTCTTTTGATATGCACTATGATTTAAAGATATGATAGAAAGATATGATGTGATATATCAACGAATACTTTGAATACGCGTAATTTACTCGGATTGGCTACTGCGGAAAACACCATAACTAAATTATGACAATTATAACAATTCACTTAATTGTGTAACAGTTGAGCTTTACTGTCACTTCGGATACGTGAGTACAAATCATTGTTTTGTACCTTTTCTCTTGGAGCAGTAGAGGTTTAAAATTTAATTATAATAATGGATTCCAGATACATGTATTGTTCATAACGAAATTCAATATTTAACTTAACTGGCCTAATTATCTAGTGGTTAGTAACCCTGACTGCTAAGCCAGAGGTCATGGGTTCGATTCCCATCCAGACCAAATCATTCATGCATGATATGATAATAGCATGATAATTTTTTCTATGTCTGAGTGTAATTTAATGTGTACAGTTGTACCACATTCACACAACGCCATCTAGTCCCAAACTAAGCAGAGCTTGTACTATGGGTACTAGACAACTGATATAAATACATATATACTTTTTTTTTTGTAAATACATACATATTATACATACATACCCAGACCAAATCAAACATTAATTGTTCATGCACACAAATGTTTGACTTGAGCGGGAATCGAACCCGCGACCTTTAGAATAGCAGTCCGTTACACAAACCACTACGCCATTCGGTCGTCATTCGGTCGAATTTGTTTATGATATGTATATATTTAGAGATAAACAAATATGTTTATCAGTAAGTCTGGTTACCATGGTACAGGCTCTGCCTAGTTTGGGGTCAGATGGATGTGTGAGATGTTTGAAGTTATTTTCATTATTATTTAACTCTTGACTAAATAACACACACAAAAACAGAAATCGTAATAATAAGAAAATTATTATGATTATAATACACTCACGTTTTAGTCTCGATAGACTAAAAGTCCTCTTGATACAGTATTTTTAGGATGTATGAATAATTGTTTGTGTTACATTTCTTTTGGTTTAAAAAACAAGTTAATGAGATAGAATATCAAAAGAATTCACATTCATTGGAAATGTTAGGCATGATTGAAATGTATCTAATTTAATCGCAGACACAAAACATCGTACTGATACTCTGTAAACGACAGTAAAAAAAAGAAGTAGAGAATTGATTCTTTTATCCATGCCTTGCCATGCGCGAGCTTTATTGGAAAGGATTAACATTAAAGCGTAGACGTTTTCGGTAAATTATGTAATCCTTTATCATAAACAAGTTATGCTCGAAACCGTAAAGCAATTATCCGATCTGAAACTATGACAGGCAAAACGAAAAGAAGCGATTTTTGCCGGGTCTACGGGTGGACTACGACCCGATAAGTCGATTTGATTGATGATAGTGATGTGTGGGGCCGGGGCGTCTGGCCTGATGGACGTTTTGCACTTATTCTATAAAAGAAAGTGTTGAAATAGTGTATCTTTATCTTATATAGAGTGATGTTATTGTTCGTATAAAATACCAATGCGCTGATCACTGATATAAATGTTCATTCGGAAAACGACAATTCTTTGAGATAAATTGAGTTACGTTATGATGATGAAATTGGGTTTTACATTGATGAGATCTTTTTACGTATTTAATTTTTAAATATAATAAGTATCAAAAGAAGCTTGTTGGCTTAGATTGTGTGCTGTATGCTTTTTGAGGATGGAATTAATATATAATTAACACTATAACATTATAACACTGTAATTAAAATATATTTTTAACAATGTATTAATTGAATAAAAAAAATAAAAACGAGAACTTTTTGTATGGAAACCCGCACGCAATATAGGTAATATTCCGTGCGGGTTTCCGTACAAAAAGTTGAGCTAACGATGTACTATTTGTAAGCGTACTAACTAACTAACTAAAACCACACGGTATTTTGTGAACCTATTTAGTGATTTGTGAATCTATTGCAGTATATTCTATGATGGATGTCTCCTAGAATTCCTGTAAACGTGGGCCTCTTGATCGGTAGGCAGCCACACTGGCCTAAGGCGGACCTGGATCCACAATCGATTGACAAATACTCGCGCAGAATGCGTCACTTTATGAGCTCAAGTCTCCTACTGTTATAGCATCAGACAGCTCTACCAGTTTCTCCCAAGTTAGCGCTCATAGACGCTGGAAATGTTTCTACAGATTTCGGCGCTTAGTACGTCTTGTATGAGACGAACAAGTACTAGCCCCTTCCCGTACTCATTCTACCTTGTCTTTAGCTAAAATCTTTGTGTGTTTTCTTATGTTTTTTTTTAATTAGGCTTAATAATACATATAAAAGGTATGAGTATGTAAGCAATTGATACAGATTAAGTTGATTTACACTGATAGTAGTGAATATTTAGAACAATCGACCATCCTTTGGTTATAAGGCTCCAGATGAGAATATCGTGGAATTGCAGTAATTGGAACGTAAATGACTATTCCCGATCTGGTCAGCCCACAAAGAGTATCGAATCTTTGTTAGCAGATATAATTGCATCGGATATTGTTTGTTTATGGTAAGTGAAACGAATCACCTAATACATAGCTCTCTTTTTACAATACACCCATAATTAATGTTATAGAATGTGTGTTCATAAAAACCCTAGTAAAACTCGAAGTAAAACTAAACTAAAGAATACAATAGAACTAGTTCTTGGAGTTATAATTAAAGGAACTCAAAACAGTTGTGGAATTAACAAGGGATTTATTAGTTTAAAAGATAAGGTATAAATTTAAATTGAAATTTCTTAATGTGTTGAAAACATGAAACAAATAGACATACAAATTGCGAAATATGTTCAGGGGTTCAAACTCAAAACATGTCGTAAAGACATTTGACGAGATACCTGTATACTGCCGCTAACCGTATTTCTTGAACTGTCATTGTGTGAACAGAAGTAACTCTAAAAAAGATAAAGATAACTTTGCAAACGTTTTAAAGTTCCATACTTTGAACCTGGATTTTTGAGTCATCAAGTATCATTACAAAACCACTTTTTTTTTAAATCTTATCTCAGACTAAACCTGTTCCACTTATGTTGTCCTTTTCTTTGCTTTTCCCTGTGCCTAAAAAGAAAACTCAATGGGGTGCTAAATTGCGCCTCTTTATTAAAACTTACTTATTACCGTAGCCGTTAATTTTCAGTATAGCTTGAAGGAGTTGTACGGCATCTATTCCACGTAATAGACACCATTTCAACATCATATTTTTCCCTGTGGAATATTTGTAAATGGTTATTTAGGTCAGCTTTTAAGCAAATCTAAGCCTAATCTGATGGCCTGAAAACTGTTGTTATCTTGGTTGAAAACACTAATGTGAAATGTTTTTAGTACTAGTTAGTGTATTAGTACATCAAACCTACTAAATTTGTTTGTATGCAGATTCATTTAAGTATGAAAATAAAAGAACAAAACTCAGGAAATTAGTACTCAGGAAGTAAGTACTTTCTTATAATAAGAATTTGTGTTACTAAATTTACTCATATTTTTGGAGGTATTCAGTATATACGTATGACCTCTGTATATGACTTTTCATATACAGAAAGTTTATACAATGGCATTTAAACTTTTAGGTCACAAAACATAAAGTGGTGATTAATAATCGAATATCAACAATTCGACGAGCACTCGATAAAGTACCAAATAGTTAACTTAAAAAACATCATCTATATTTACAAATAGTAAAGGCAAATAGTAAATTAAATGTTTGAGTAATGTTGATTGTTGATTAAAATCAACTTATAAGATAGGATTATCTATATTTTCTTATCCGCGTGCCGCCACAAAGGACATACATTACTTAACAACTACTTAAAAACTGAAGCTGATTATCCATATCTATACAAATAACTATATTTAAAAACCTTCGCTTAGTACAGTATGAACATCATTTTACGCAAGGGCAATGGCCCCTATGACAAAATCGAGGGCCAGTATCAATTTTTTCCGTCTCCACTAAATTATTCAGTGCATGAGTCCAATTATGCAGTGGAAACCGAATTAACTTCGTTAGCATGTAATTAATGGGCTTGACAATTTGGTGCGAAGCTTTAATTTAGCATAGTGTCTCTAGGCTTTCGAGTCTACATAGAAATGACAGTCGTAAAAACGTAACCTAGTGAAGGGTCGGATGATCTTTTCACAAAAAAGCCCCGGTTTACTACCGTATTCTCATTTCATTTGACACGTTTTGTGCGCAGCCTTTATATTTCCTTAATTAACCAAATCGTAAACACTAAAATGTAGTCAGAGCTTTAGTAGAATTTAGAACTTACATTTCACTAAAACGACATTACGTAAAACGACGAAATGTAAAACGACATTATTCAAATCCAAATTCAAATCGTTTATTTCAGACATAGTCCATAGGGCTAGTACAAACAAAGAAACTTAAGGACTAAAGTTAGTAAACACAATCAATTATTATGGTGACCGGTGTGGATCTTTGCCCAGTGGTGCAACAGAGGGGAGTCCCACCGATCCGTAAACACCTTCAGTACACTGTTAGTAGCGGTGTGCAACCGGCCGGCCATGGATGCGGTCCTCTTTCTTAAAATAGCGTAAAAGTTATCTGTGTGCGCCTCCGCAAACATACCGGACGCACTACATCACCACGACAGCCCCAACAGCATCCTGAACGCGTTATTATATTGGACGCGCAGGTCGCTGTATGTCGTGGTGTATATGTCGTGTAAAAGGACTGGCAGAATGCTTTAAAAAGCGTAACCTTAACTTGATTTGTACAGCGTGCAAATCTTCGAACCAGTATGTTACATGGAACAGCCAGCGACCTGCGCTCCCTCTCTATATTTAAATTATCCTTAAGATCATCAGTGACCCAATGACCCAAGTACTTAAATTTAGTCACCCGCGTTAAAGGGGTGCCACAGATCGTGACACCAGGGATATTTGAAAATGATATGGCCCGCGCCTTAAACATAATCAGTTCGCTCTTTTGACATTGTACTTAAGCCCATGGGCCGCTGCATAGGAGTCACAGATCACCACAAGTTACCTCAAAGCACTGATTGATGGGCTCAGCAGCACCATGTCATCGGCATAGCTAATGTTATTTATACAGACGCCATCAATATGACACCCAACTCTGGTGCTGCTGAGGTCACTGATAAGCCGGTTAATGTATAAGTTAAAGAGACGGGGCGAACTCAACCCCCCCTGTCTTACCCCTTACTTTAATCCATACACATCTGATTGAGCTGCCGCCCATCTGACACTATTTTTCCGGTTGTAGTACCAGAAACGAAACAAGGACGTAATTTCATTCAGTAGTGTCGTATCCCTCTGCAATCTATCCGAACGAACGCCCTTGACAGCTCCAAAAAACAGGCAAAAACAGGTGTCTTTCTGGAGGTATATTGGACAGTTTGCTTGAGGCACAGAATGGCACTCTCAGTAGATAGACCAGGTTTGAAGCCAAACTGCGCGTCATGGAGTTCAATATGTTTCGCCAACTGTTGATCAAGCAAACTGTCCAAGACCTTGGCGATTATCGTGGCAACGAAATAGGCCTATAATTGGTCACGTCAGAGGCATCCCCCGTCCTGTCCTTAATGACTAGTACTACCACAGTGCGCATGAGGCCCTCCGGCAGATAACGGTGGCTGAGACACAAATTAAAAAGCAAGGACCCTGCACAGATATGTCCCAGCGTGCTTTAGGTGCTCGACACTGAGGCCATCGTGGCCTGGTGACTTACCTCTTGTCACTTTTTTTGAATGTCTATTAGCCGTTTTATTAGACGTTTTATATTTTTTTACGTTTTACATTTTTGAGGTCCGGTCCAGCAACCGGACGTCAAAATGAGGCCCGGTTAGTGAGCAATAACTTTTATAATAAAAAATATGTTACATAGTTGTACAATTCATCAAAAGGCAACAGTAGACAAAGAAATTAGTAAAGAAAACAAGGTTCACTATGTTATTTCTGTTAAAAAGATATATCTGAATAAAGATTTTATTACGAACAAAGTTAGTTGCTGCTTTGAAAGATGTAGGTAAATATCCGCTTACCTACAGTTCTAGTGCCTTTTTTTATTGCTTGTACTTTTAAGTTGCTGGATTACTCTTAAGTAAGCCTGTAGAGATATGTGAGTATACTATAGGCTATGGAAACGTCTGGTATTCGCCTTAGGCAATATAAAAGATAATAATTTACAAAGTACTTGTAACTTCGTGTGTAGCGTGTCAAGTTGAGTTTCGAGGGCTACTTGCAAGCAAATTATTTATACGATTCCAACAAACATGGCCTTGTTGTAAATAGCTTAAGAAGCCCGCGGCACAAACAAACTTCTGACAATTCTACTAAATTACAATTAAATATTATCCTTCTGAAGACGCACGGAATTATCATATTATTTGGACCCGGAAAAAAGTTTTACAAAATGCTCTCTTTTCACTAAAGTAGGTATTGAATATAAAACTTGGAGTTTATTAGCTGCAAAAAAATCGGGTACAAAAAAACTAAGGGGTTGGTAAAATGTTTGGCGTAACGCTTATTTTGATTACGATGTATTTAACCCAAACAAAAAACATCGGTTAACAATGCTCTTATATGTTATCAAGTTGAATGCGACTTTTAATAGGTTGTATAGGTGCTTGTGCATGCAATTTATCGCAAATTTTTGGTAAATTTATTAATTTCAAGACATTTTTTAAACAATATTAATATTTTTATGAGGATTCATACACCAAAAACCGAAATTTAACATGGTCTTAATTCATGCTTTTACAAAACCCTAAAATTATGTGAACGTTTGTATAAACTACGTTTGTCAGTCCCTCTGTCTTTCAGTGTCTTATCTAATTTACACTTAGTACTTATAACCTATTGGTAGAGAGTACCTCATTCCCCCAGCGCACTAAGTATGGTTAATAAGAAGAGTTACGTTAGTTCGAACTAGAAAAGGTGCATTAATTCTCTACTACTAATGTTTGTGGTTATTTCGCGAGGTAGGTAAGATTTTGCTTTTGTTGGGGACACAATATAAAAATACTACTATAATTTATTAAACATTGAATTAAAAATATTGATTTGGATTTAGTAAAGTACAAAATGTATTACTCTTGTTGCATTATACAACTGCAACTACAAAGATATATTATGAAGAAACTGTGAGAGATTGCCTTTTATGGCACGAGAACGAATGCTTTGGGACAACAAATAATAGGGTTTTTTTTTGGTGACCGGGTGGAAAATCCCTTCGCATCACATTTTTGCGACCAGGCCGCCATTCTATCGGCTACCGCAGCAGTTAATCTGCCACCAGAGGTCCAAACTCTCTTGCAGCCTGCGGCCGCGTCGAAGGCTGGTATTGCCGCCGAGCGCCGCCGCCGAGTTTGGTCATAGACACTGGCGCCAATATCCGCCAGGATATCAAAAGACGGAAAACGTGTGAGGACCGTCCCCGCCCTCGACGAAATGGTGCGGTATCCCAGTACGATCCGAATGACTGCTACCCGCTGCGCTTGATTGAGCTTAGCTTGGCAGCGGAAGGAGGCCAATAGGCGTTTGGCCCATTTCGGCGCTCCGTAGAGGGCCATGGATCGTATAACCACACAATAGAGTCGACGAACTTACTCCCATGGACTCCCTAGATTAGGCAACAGAGCCTGCCACCCTGCGAACTCATCAAATCATCTGCTCGAAATGCTCCGCGAAGCTCCAGCGGCTGTCCAGGGTGAGACCGAGGTATTTAATGTACCGGCTGACCTCGACCTCAGTTTCCCCCCACTCTAATAAGCAAGCGGGTACTTACTGCACCTCTGCGTTTCCTTTGGAACCACAAGGCTTCCGTCTTATGAAGTGCAATCCTTAGACCCAGACCCCTGATCTTTCGTACGACATATGCTACCCCTAACTCGGCGAGTTCCAGGACTTGAGGAGTGTCGCTCAACCCTGGGGTAAGACTGGTCTCAGTAACGCATCATATGCGAGGTTCCACAGAAGAGGTCCTAAGATCGACCCCCTTGAAATTCCGTTTTTCCTGTCTTGACTTGTCGCAGAGATAAACCCCGATGATGTCCCGCAAGTACAACAAGTGATACACCACTGCCTCCCTAATCGGCCACCACGGGAGGGAGTTAAAGGCGTAGAAAGCTATCCAGGAATTAGCGGCATAGTTTAACGTGACCCCACCTACAACATTGACTCATTTGCATCAAATCAATAAGATTAAAAATATGAAAAATGAGTGCCTTGTGATTTGACTGAACTGCAGAAAGAAATACGTGTTGAAACCTCAGTTGCCTTGTTGAATCGGTACAGAAATGAAGGAACATTGAATCGAATTGCGACATGTGACGAAAAGTGAATTGTTTACGATAACCGTAAGCGAAAAATGTAATGGCTGACCCCAGGTCAAACACCTCAACAGCAACTCAACCTAAAGCAAAGGTTACCAATAAAAAGGTAATGGTAACCGTTTGGTGGTCTCTTCAATGAAGTTATTCACTATAGCTTTCTCAGGTCTGGTCAAGCAATAACAGCCGATGTTGACTGTGCCGAACTATGAACAATGATGGCGAAACTGGCAGTGAGACAGTCCCGACTCGTGAATCGATCTTCACCATTAATGCTCCATGATAACGCAAGACCTCACACTGCCTAACTCGACAGGAGCTCCAGTTAGAAACTATACATCATCCTCCGTACTCGCCAGACCTTGCTCCAACGGACTGCCATTTTTTTCGTGATTTGGACAATTTTCTACGTGATACAAAAATCAGACAAAATGTTTTCACACCAGTAGATCCCCAGAGTTCTATTGTAAAGGCATAAATGAACTTCCGTTTAGATGGCATCAATGTAATGAGGGTAAATATTTTATTATATTATATTTTGATTAAAGGAATATGTTAGATCTTAGAAATAAACGGGTTTAAATTTTTTAGTACAAATCGGCAATTTCATATTTAAACCCCTAATATTTGTAAATAAATATTATGATTAAATGATTCACTATAAAATACAATATTTTCAACTTAATTTTCGAATAAAGACGGTTTTATTTTGACTTTCATTAGCTTTTCTTTTACTGATTTTCATGAACAGTTTTGGATTGCAAAAATATGATTTAAACTACACCTTATTGTACTTATAAAATATTGATCAGTCTCTTTTATTTTATTCTAGTCTATAGGATTTACACAAAAGTCTTTAAAGCCGAATGAAGTAGGTCAACTTGAAAGCAAAATAATGTAGAAATAATTAAATAGAAATACAAAGTTAATTAATATTCAGAAGTTGTTAGCAAAGTTATTTCATTTTCAAATTGCATGTCTGTTTTATGCTTTAAAAGCGTTTAACCCTTTTAGTGACTAGTCAAATAGTAAGTAACGTTAACTATTTCTGCGGGGAATACATTTAAAATTTAATAGGGTGATTTCAGACGTGGTAACGGGTATTTCAGTGTAATTACACTAATATGGAAACATTTATATTTGGATAAGTAAGGTCATTTTGGTAGTTTGGATAGGGATCAACTACCTACATTTGTTCGAAATGTGTACCGTTATTATGTATTTAAATTTGGTACATTGTCCAAGAATAGTTTAACTGACATTAGATTTGCCACAAATACTAGTGCGTAAAGCAACTAATTTAGTGAAGTCCATTTCAGTCAACCGTGTGGTTTGGGAATTAGAGAAAATAAAATTGGGAGCATGTTAATAGAATAAAGTAATGGAAGTAAATAAATATTGCTTATGGATGGAGTAGCGAGTCTGATTTGGCTCGATAAAATTTAGCGCTGTCTTCTCGTCTCTGCCTCGTTTTGGCTCTAAGGGGATCCCATTGTCAAAGAGTAAAACTTCCTATCGCAAAAATGTCACACACCGTCGCGGTTGTTAGGTTAGTTCGTTCCTTGGAAAAATACAAATGGATGTTTTTAATAATACTCACATAGGTTTTATTCTAAAATTAAAATAAGTTTTTATTTAAAGTAAGTTAAGAATTTGGATTTCTTTCTGCTGTAAATGTGAATTAGACTATTATTTAGGTTAGGTGAGGATTTAGAGATTATGTGCGGCGTCCGCGTGTGCCGGACGTCGCCTAAAGAGAGGAAAATTTTGAGACGGAGCCCGCAACAGGAGCGGGCCGGCGCTAGGAGGGGTCCGGATGTCTTAATAACAGCTGTTCCCGGATCCCTCCTATTACAGGCGCAGAGTGGCACACCGTGTGGTTTTAGTCGGTCCGAGTCCGATACACCACCATGCCGCAAACCCCGGTAGGGTGACGGTCCGAGGGGATTTCCACACGTAAAAAAAAAAAAAGGATTTAGAGATTATGAGACGGTTTCATGGAGGACCGGAAATAACATGGTCCCTGAGGCCAACCGTCGGGGTGGTTTTTAGTGGAATCACCACATACTCCTAGCTCCTAGCCCCGAGGAGCAGGAGATCCGAAGGGATTTTCCACCCCGTCAAAAAAAAAAGATATCTTTTTTAATTATTTTATATGATGAAACCAATATATTATGAAATCAAATAAATTTAGTAATATTTAAAATTATAATATTTAAGGGGTATGACCACGTTTGACATCGTTGCCATGTTAGTTGTGCCTCGAGTTTAAGACTTTAAATTAATTTTGAAAATATTCGGGTCATCGTAGTTGTTTTGTTTTTTTATGAACAGGCGGCTAATCGTAGGTTTTTGGTAATTATGCTAACAGTTCAACACACGATGTGTTAGCTAAGTATTTATAATCGAAAATACGTTGTTTGACTTTTGAACCTCTGAATTTTACCAACAATTTCCCACGACTTGCGGAGAGTTGTGAAATAGATGTTTAGGGCCCAAATGAATATATTAATGCTATCATATAACAGTATTTTTTTACTGACACAGAGACCTTTGTAGCAATACTGAGTTCCACGGCTGCTTAAACAACGCCCTTTAGGTTCTTAAACTATTTTTTTATGCAAATTTTAGTGTTATTAATATGATAATGATTATTTAAATGAGCAAAGTAATTGATTTACGTATTTACAAATGTGAAATGTCGTCAAATTCATAAAACACAGCGGTCCTGTTGTGCTTTTGTAATAGCTATTGTAATTTGTATTTGGCATTAGAAGAATCCATGCTCTACGAAGGATTTCTTTTAAAACAATATTGATTACAAAAAAGATAAATAATATTTATATCATCATTAAACGCAAACTGAACTTTTATAAAAAATATGGATAGCAACAGAAAATGCACATAATTGACGTCTGACTTGGGGTCGATGGAGGTATACATACACATTCTTAATACCGATGTAGCAGGCAATGTGTCCAAGAACCAAGAGATTTCGTATGGCGGTAAATTTTGTTCTTTCGATAGTACTCGTATGTAATCTGCGTAGTAAACTCAAATTCAAAATACTTATTTAAAAAAAAAACTAAATTCAATCTCTAGATCGTCTCTCGTCGTATCTCGAGTCGTAGATACACAATAGAAATAATCTCTGTTATGTCAAATTGTAAGGAAAAAAATAATAATAAAAATTATGCCTGTACATAATCTATGATATGCCTGTGCCGATTCATAACCGCCCGTTTCGAAGGGGTTGAGCCTTATGAGAAGAAAGGGCAAACAAACTCATGGCCACTCTTTTGAAATTTACAGTATTTGTATTTAACAATGGCATCATTAAATATACCACAACATTATTCCGATGTGTGCCTTATTGAAGAATTAAAAGTAAAAAGACAATAAAGAGATAAATAAGAGTAGGAAAAAAGATCAAATAAAAGAAAAAGTGAAGTGAAACATGAAAAATAGAAAATAATAATAAAAACACCCTAGCCCACATCACATTTCCACTTAAGAAATAGCCTGCGCTAAATTATTCCCAAGCATTTTTGTCTTCTGTGTAATCCACAACCGAGATCGTCGTGGAGACGGGCAGTAGATGTTTCACATAAAAAAAAAAGCTAGAACAAAGTAGAAATACTAAACATTTAATTTAGTCTTTCAAGATAAATAACTGATTTACATGTCATAAATGTGGTCTAAAAGATATACGATGAATAGTATTACTATTAAAGCACATTATGTTCTCAAATTTTAGTAGTATTAGTTTAATGATTAGTCTTACATATATTCGAAATAACTAATAAAAAAAGCCACAGATCGTTAGCGGTTAAAGTAGAGAATACATTATAGTACCAATAATTAAGGGTTATATTTATGGTGGTGAGTTGCACCACTCATCATCATCAACAGCCCACTGCTGGACATAGGCGTTCCTATGGAAAGAAGGTGCCAATACGTGCCCAATGCACTTTCACTGAGTTTTTACAAATATTTATATTATTAATAATATTAAAGATATACTGGCGCTCCATCGACTGTTTTAAATATCTTATTTTATTTCATTAACCAGAATAATTTGAAAGGTTATTGTGTAGATTCTTGTATCACGATATTATATTTATAAGTATTCAAAAACTGAAATACTTCCGTGTGCCATATTTGCTTAACAAGAGGTACAAAGAATATTCTTCACGTATTTATATATACCTCAAGAAAATTCGTACATGTTAATATCTACATATATCCTTGTAGTGATAGCAAAACGAACAATATTTGCTATATTGTTTTCCTGTATTTTTTAGGTTGTCTTGAATTACGTTTATAAATGAATCTAAGTCATATAATGGGCCATTTGGTGTACAATTGCGATTCTTTTATTTGCGTAGTCGAAGTGCTCTTTTGTCCATAATTTACTTTTTAACCATTGGCGAGAAATTCAATGATTTCATTTGCTATGTAAATGAAATCATTGAATTTTATATATATAACATCTCTCAGCTCTAATATTCAACATCTCTCAGCAACACAAATCGAAAGAATTGGCGGGATTTGGGGTCGGATTGTGATCATTATCCTCAGCTTCGATGGAAGCACCCTACTTATACAAATCCCGGTAAGAGCCTTCAAGGCGCAAATACTTGCTCAACATGTTTCAAGTTCGTGTAGTGATATCGGCGGATTTTCTCCAGACATTTGCATGGTTACTGTGCTCGCTTAAGTTTACGTACTGTTCTAAACAGTTTTAATAATTTAATTACAGACGCTAACAATAAACTCAGACTCAAATATTTTTATAGAGTAAGCCTTTTTACAGCACTTTCAAAGGTCAGTAGTATTGAAAATCAATTTAAAAAAAAGAGGTACTTGAATAGCTGGGATGAAAAGAATTTGATGTAAGGTCATAAAACTCACATAAATATGTACATTTATATCCCTATTTCAAGGCCTAACATAAAGCATTCTGTCGCCACCAAACGGACTTTTAAGTAAAGCTTTGCAGGTTCGTAACGCGACCGCCCAGAAAAGATACCACCAAGAAAAAAAAAAGTTGAATATTTTAAATGTAATCTACTGAATTATATACATTGAATAAACTACAGGCCTTAGGCCTATATCCATAGATTTATGCCTATATATTATTTCATTGCAATCCATCAACTGACTTGAATTTGCACTGTGTTCGAATAATCCATCACTGGATTGTTTTTATATTTTATTGAAGAACTGTGTAAAAGTCAATCACGAAGCTTTTAAATACGCTTTCAAGGCTTTATGAATTATCAAGTTAGACTAGCATTTTTTATTTAGCTCTTACCAATTTTGTAAAACCCTTGTCACGTATTTTGGCATCACGAAGCCACAAATCCTACATTTTTTATTCTTGGAGACCCTGCCTTAACTCATCGGCTCATCCCGGCGCACGTAACTTATTGTCGGACTGTAGATATACCATTCTTTGTCTCCATAGATTTTCCTACGCTGAATACGACATAGAAAGGAAGTTTATTGAGATTCCCAGTGCGGTGAATAACGAGAAAGAAAATGTAGATTCGAAGCATAATCGAAGCTGTCTGTTTCCGCATGGACAATAGTTCTTGATCGTACTGAAGTAACGTCAGGCCATTGGTTTCATTATACCTACTTACGTCTAGTTATATCGTTCGTTATTGAAGCAGTAGTGGTTAAACTGTCGGAGATTCAATTCAATTTAAGCACTTTGTGCACTTTAAAAGCCATTTACATGAACCTAGTCTTAAAATAGCTATTTTGATACTAATATGAGTATTTTGATTCGTTAAGAGATTATTATTATTGATAATGTTTTAGTAAAAGCATACTGTCAAAAGTATGTTTTACTAAAAGAAAAATAAATAGAACTGTGTTTTAAAATCAGTCTTTAGTACTAACCTATGTAGATCTAGACCGAGACATACAATTTTTACAATCCTACTCATATAATGTGTAGAATAAACCTATTTTTCATTTTAAATTCAATTTCCTGCTTCATACTAAATTCACATTGTCATCTATTCTTGTACGTTTAAGTTGATTATCAAGTGCAATGTAGTATTATGGGCAAAACATGTAAGACACTGGGAATTTTGCTGAAATAATGCTTTCGAATATTAAATTCTCTTCCCGCATTAAGAGATCCTAATATTAGATACAACTAAACGGTCTAATCAATTATATGATAACGTCTGCCCGTATTGTCCCTGTGATTTGGGATAAATATGTCAAATGGGAGCGTAGAATCTGATAAAAATGTACTTTCCAATAGTTTATTTTTCCTTCCTATTTTATTAATGTGTTCGTACGTAACTTGTGGTCAAGCCGATGATTCTGCTTTAAAGTAAACAGTCATCGAGAGTTTTTAAACCTTGTATTTTTTTTTTACTAAAATTTAATGTTAGTTAACAGATTTGTTTTGTTTTTATATTTTGTTTATTTATTTTGTTATATTATTGATGTATCAGTTTACCGTGTCAATGGGTAGGGTATTAATACATGTTATATAAAAATGACAATAAAATATATTGTCTAAACTTTATTAGCACTAAGTAAGAGGGGCTGGTATTGGGTTTGTTTCAAGTTTTCCTTCTTTATGCAGTGCTGTTATCCTGCGTAGTTGTACTCGTATAAATTATCTGATAAACTTGAGTGCTTAGGATGACGTAACTTTGATGATATTTTGTTATTTATTTCTCTAGACACTATACTTATATTGCACTTATTTGATACAGTATTTATTACCACATATTAATTATAGTATAAATATCACGACAATATTATCTTAATATGTAGTTAGAGACAATAATAAGTAGATTAGAGAGTGTCATAGGTACAATGTTAGCATCATGTCGCACGGCTTTGAAAGATTTATTATTAAGATCAAATTATGCATACCTACGCCTGTCAACTAGTTTTAAAATTATTCTTTTAATGAAACAGTTTAAATTAGAATGCATTGAAGGGTGAAAGCACACAACAATAATACATATCATTGTTTTCGTGAATACTGTAACCTGGTCTAAGTCTCAACGTACATAACCAATCCGTCTAACCTTCATTTACATCACAATAAGCCGTTTGCTATTAACGAAGCTCACTGTATCCCAAAAAGCTCGTAAACCTTTTAAATTTGGCGTTAAATAAAATGTTCCTTTCGTATGTATGTTGCTTAAAATTCAACCTGAGCGTTGAAAAAAGCATGAACACATCAGACAAACAGTAAATTATCCTAATTCAATAAAATACGTGCGTACGGATATTTCTGGGGCAACAGGGGCCGGTTTAACTCGATAATAAAAGGTCTGTAATGCTCCATCATTACCTGCTGCTATAAAACATGATATTTGTCTTCAGTTTGATATTTTTGCAACCAGTAAATATAAAAGTCACCATTGACTTTATGTTTGAGTAATTTGGAATGATGTATTTTTGCTTTTATTACATATTACTACGCAGTACGCCTCGGTATATATTTCACTTACTGTACTCTTATAAAGGTAATGCGTGGTAGTACTGATCACGTTTGTTATAGAGATATTATTTTCCAGTGGAGTTGAATCGTAAACTTCTCATCCTCCTCTAGTTGCTAAAAAAATTGTTTTAGAAAATGAAGAAGTTTCTTTCAGAAAATACATAGAGTAGTCTGAAATTAGCACTCCATATTAGGCATTTCAATAAGGAAACACTTTTATTTAGGATTTATATTGGAACTAAATTTTGTTTCGTTGAGATATATGAAGGCGGTAGGAGAAATGTCTGATAAAAAATATTTTGGTATTGGTTTTACTTATCTGGACAGCTGTTATGTGAACTCGTTTTGTAAATATCTTAAATATTCTGTAGAAGGCTTATCTGAGTATCGAAGTCTGACATGTACTTTTAGAGATGCTTGAAGACAAGCTTAGTATAGAGATACAACACTACAGGGGAACAATAGATGCTAGCTAGTCTCCATACAAGAGAAAAAACATTTCCTTTCAAGGTTGAGCTTTTTCCTATCGAACTAAACTGAGAATGAAAACATTCATTCATTTTTTTTTCAAGTGGTAAAATCTATGTACCTATAAAAAAATATTGAATTGCCAAAGTTCTTCTTATTTAAGTTGTTTTAAGAAAGATTGCATACGACTTAATGCTACGTCAACAAATAGTAAGTTAATCAAATTGTAATTTCTTTTATATTCCTGTAAGCGTATATCATACTTATTTTCTTCCTCAAAGTTGACTTTGTTGTTCACTTATGTATGATATATTCGAGGTTTGCCTTTGTCAGATATTTGTTTACGGCGTGTAGAATAACTGAATAAATGTGTATTACGGAACAATAAATCATGTCTATAGAGCTCACTACATTCCTAGAATGCAGTGTATTTCCACGACATTATTCTGTTTCCCTGGATTGCGTCATTTATTATTAGCATTTCTTGTTTTTAGGCTAATGAATATTAGAATTTATTGCGTAGTTGGCAATACACGTACACTCTGTTGAGATATTTTTATGTAAGAAATTCAACACTCTGTTTATTGAATTACAATTAAAGTATGGTAAAAAAAAAACTTTGTATAAATATTTTTGAATTTTTGAAAATTTCGTCTAGCATTAGATGAGATTAAACACTTAATCAAGATTATTCATTTAGCCAAGGCAGAAAAGTTTAGAAAGAGTCTGCTCAGAAATAAATCAAAGGACTCAGAATGCAACTGAATAAATAGCATGCAAATCTGCTAGTAACTAGAGAAAGAAGAAAAAACACTCCGTACGTACGTTGTAATTGGAACAAAACTGTTTATGTCCATTCATTATGCATTGAAATTTCAACTTTATAGAATTTACACTTGGGTATATTTCTCTTAGACCGATCGTTTCGGGCAATTTGGACGGTTGTTAACGTGGACTTCCGCTGTGCCAGCCAGGATGCGTCGTAGCAAAGTCAATTAACTAAGTTGTGAAATATGCAAATGGATAAAGGAGTATTTCGAAGCGCTCCCTGACTTTTTCAAAATTTTATTTCTGTTTAAAGAAAAAAGTAGCAAAATTCAGAAAAAGGAGAAAGCGTAAATGGAGGGAGATACAGAAAAGTCACTGAGCTTTTAGTATTGTATGGTAATTGTAATATTTTTGAGTGTTAAATGAGTAATGATGTTCTTTGAAAATAGCCGTCAAAACCATAAATTACTTCTGTTGTTAGATGACTTAGAAATGTTACGAATATTGCATCGCCTTAAATCTTTCGTTCAATGCGATGCTTAGTTTGCCTACCGATTACTAAAAATTTTTGGAAACAATAATGGGACAGAACCGAATAGGAAAATTCAATCCTAAATAGTAATAATATTTTAAGGGGAAAGTACCTATAGTACTTTTAGTTGAGTTTATACATTAATATTTTTATCTATGCTTTCTAAATAGTAGTCAGCTTAAAAATAGTATATTATATTTGATCAACTTAGAGGACGAGAACGTGATCAAATAATGATTAATTGGAGAGGACCCAGAATGATCATAGGCTCTATGCAAATTTTGTTACTAAGTATAGCTTATAATTACTGTGATAACTTACTTATGAGCTAAATTTCATATGCCTATAAATGCCTAAATTCTTGGTTTATTTATAACGTCACTATTTTTGATAACATTCTGTTTTTTGCGAACCTCTTTTTAGGATGTTAAAAGTCACACTATATTATACCATCTTTCTGTATAAATAAGTTTTAGTATCTGCGGGTAAATTAACGCAAATTATAAGTTTATAAAGCGAAACCTAATCTTAACATTTTTTTTTATGATTGGCTCACAATCTACTATATAATAAATTTTTAAACTTATGTTCTAATACCACTCGCACAAAGTAATGGTATACTTTTAATGAAAGTATTACTAAAATTTCAATTATACTTCTTTTATTGTTCTTTCGAAGCTCCTAATAGAAAAATAAGAACCCCTCTAGACGCATATTATAAATCAATATAACAATGAAAGAAATGTAAACATAAGACAATGGTAAACAATAGAGCTTTCGAGGCGTGTTCCTTTCATATCAATTATATTTCGAGTACGAAAGCTATAAATAATTATTCTGAATACAGAAACAAATAAACATAACATACCAACAGAGTCAGCCATACATATCGTTTTTAATTACCAACTACTTCTAATTCGTTCCATACTGGCATCGAATGGGTCTTTAAAATTGGAGTTTCAGTAGTTTTTTCCCGGACGATTCCTGAATTTGCGAAGTTTTCACCCACCGCATTTTAGTATTCGACATGCGAAAAGTAAACTGAACAAACTTTGGGCCTGAACTTTGACAATAATCAGCCGTGGGGAAAAAAGTCTCTAGTGTAGCTGTGCTTTTAAGGAGATGTGCTTCACAGAATCACATATTAAAGTCTTGGGAAATTGTCAATACAGCGCGGTTTAAATCTAAGTAGAACATATATATACGCTTAAAGTCAGATGGACTCGAATAATACTAAACATGTAATGTCTTTTACCATCGCTTCCTACCTACTGCCAAGGAAGGGCTATGCGTATCTTGAATGTTTGTTGATAAATTTCTTTATTAGATATATAGATAAGTACTCTTTATTACACACTATGGCTAGGAAACATACACAATGCAGAATACGAACAAAAAAACCAGTGGTACAATGGGCGTTATCGCAGTCTGCGAACTCTTATAGACAACACAACAACGTCTAGACGAACTATACTATATAATAATATTATGTGGTTTGTAATACGCATTTAGAATATACATTTATTAATGAGTATATCATGACATAGTTATATATATATATATACATAAATACATTTACATACACTGGATACATACATACACTGGACTGGATGGTGTAGTGGTTTGTGTAACGGACTGCTATTCCAAAGGTCGCGGGTTCGATTCCCGCTCAGGTCAAACATTTGTGTGCATGAACATTTGATGTTTGATTTGGTTTGGGTGTTTCTATGTATAATATGTATGTATTTACAAAAAAAAAAGTATATATGTATTTATATCAGTTGTCTAGTACCCATAGTACAAGCTCTGCTTAGTTTGGGACTAGATGGCGTTGTGTGTATGTGGTAGAATATATTATATATATATACATTCATATAAATATACATACCTATATAACACATAGTTCTTACAGGGATAAATAGTGATCCTTGACGAGTTTCTTAAAAGTACTCACGGAACGTGCCCTCCTTGTAGCTTCCGGTAAGGCATTCCTCAGGCGTGCTGCTTATACTGTAAAAGATGTATGAGTAAAAGTTGTAGAGTTTGTTGGAATTTCTAGTGTCAGATTTTCCGATGATTTCAAGTATCGTGTATGTGTGTCGTGAATAAATGCGAATCGTTTCTTTAAGTAGATTTTGCAACTTCAATAAAACGTACTATACAGGTGAGAGTATTTCGGCGAAGCCGAATTGGGAGCCACTAGATTTGTATATGAAATGCGGAAATATAATCATATTTGCGTAAGCCAAAAATGAAAATTATCCAATTGGTCCTCATTCAGATCAGGATAGCTGACATCGGAATAGTCGATGTCGGCTATCCTCGTATCTTCCAAATGGATGGATGGATTTCGACAGTTAAGGTATGGTTTTATCCGTCTCAAAAACTCAAGTCCGTCCCAAGTATGTTTGGATAGCTTTTTGTAAGAAGAAAACAAATTGCTGATTTTAAACAAAATTTAAACAATTTTCATCACATATTTTAAAACTTAAAGCTGTTAAGCATGTATGTTGACTAGTTATAGCATGGAAAGTCCATACAATAACAGTTCAAGTTTATTGTGTAAAATAATTCTGACGAGGCCCTGGTCACAATTATTTTCTTGGTATATTAACATTTGCCTGGTCATCTCCAGTAGATGTTTTTTAGGGTTCCGTACCTCAAAAGGTAAAATAGGAACCCTTATAAGATCACTTTCTTGTCCGTCTGTCCGTCTGTCCGTGTCTCACCACCGATTTTACTCAGAAACGGGTAGACGTAGCAAGTTGAAAGTTATACCAGATACTGAGGTCTATGGTCCCTATTAGGTGTAAAAATCAAGGTCCTGAGTCAACACGACAAAAAGATACGGGCAAATTTCGATTTTCGCGAAAACTTGTACGTACTAAAATTTAACTTAATTTTCAACTTTTTTTATTTTTCAGAGTTTTCTCTTTACTTGTGCTGTAAGACCTTTTAACCAAATTTGACAATTCTAGGTCAACCAGAAGTACCCTGTAGGTTTTGGGTCGAAAACCTATATGGTAGGTCCCGTTGACCTAGAATCACGAAATTTGGCAAAAAGAAACGTCTTACAACACAAATATAGGAATAATTCAAAAAAATAAAAAATGTTGAAAATTAAGATAAATTTTGGTACTTACAAATTTTCGCGAAAATCTACGTAAAATCTGGGTAGGTACGGAATCCTCGGCGCACGAGTTCGACTCGTACCTGACCGGTTTTTTTTCTGTAAAAAGACAACTCCCGCACTAGGAATAATTTCTGTGTCGGACGGAAAATGGACACAAAGGACACCCAGAATCAGAACAACACAAAAAGTCCCATGTGGGAATGGAACCCGCATTAGGAATATGTCGTGTGTCGCGGAGGACTTTACAAACATACATGAAACGGACACAAAATACACCCAGACTCAGAACAACAACTTGTAGACTACACAAAGTTTCATCCCATCCCATCCTCAGGAAACGGCATGGCGACCACTTAAACCACTACGCCATCCGTGTCATCCAGTCTTAGTGCAATATTACGAATTTATGGTAATATATTTTATTGGTTACCATTAAAAAACATATTTATACAAAATGTTTTTTATATTAATTAACAAATTAAATTTTATTTACCGGGAATTAACGCGATCTCTTATTTAGGGTATTACATACCTCTGGTTTGCCTGACGTTTCGACCAGGTTGCACCGGCCGTGGTCACAGGCTGACTGAGACCACGGCCGGTACCCTAAATAAGAGATCGCGTTAATTCCCGGTAAATAATATTAATTATCATGGAACGCGAAAGTTTAAAAGTTAGTAAATTAAATTTTATATTTATGATAGTACAATATAGAAAATACCAGTACATGTAAGCGCATAAATAGACAAGAGAACTTAGTTGAATGACCCTAGTTGTGTAGTGCTGTTCTTTTTTGCTGGTAAGAATCATAAAAAAGGAAAGTTTAAACTAACCATCGGTAACCAATTACCAAAAAGTAGTGAAAAGCTTTGACGACTAATGACATCGTTGGCGTGACAAGGAAATGGCGACGTTGCCTAAAAGGAAAAGCAAAGAAGAAATAATTAATCAAACATGTGGTACGTCTCATTTAGACTGCTCTTATCTATAATTATTGATATATTACTAAATTCTATTTTTGAAATATTCCTTAAGAGTTCATTGACCGTGACCTTGGAGCGTATAAATTTATTGCATGTCAGCTGCAGATGGTACGAGGTACATTACTTGTTTTATATTGTTCATTTGACTTTTAATATAAACGATAAATTGTTGAAGGTTAAAATAATTATAGTTCATGTACCAGAGTTTCATAAGAAATAGCTGAAAACATAGTGGATTTATGTCAGATCTAAATAAAGGGCCGTCCTTTCTTCGTCTTCTTACTTTTAATTATTATAAATTGCTTGCTTTACTTATGGTTTTGAATAATATACACGCTAGTGTAGGCACTAATTTGAAAGAAAATATGAATATTTAAGATATTTTTAAAAGTGTTTTTTTTTAATCCAAACAAGCAAAAATCTTCAACTGCTACTAAACTTACACCTTTAAATATATTTATGCTGGTTCATAGATAATAATATATTATCACATCCATAAGATCCACAAGACGTCAACTTCATACCTTTTTCTTTCTCTCTTTGGTGCTGTGGACAGCACCAATGTTTGTTTGCTGCACCTGAAGATTTTTAACTACATAAAAAAAAAAAACACGTGCAGTATACAGAATGTTAAACTTGTTAATAGTGTTAATAAGACATGCTAATTGAACAAATGAACCTTCACTATGCATGGTAGCAGACCTTGTAGATATAATTATATATTTCCCAACCGTGAAACCGCTTGTACCGTCAGTAGCGGCAATACCACCGAACCGGGCCTAATTAGCGACAAGCCATTGAGGTTAGTTTCAAACAACTTCATCTAAATAGTTTGAATCGTGATAGTGCCTCACTGATGCGTCAATTTTTAATTACTTATTACGAAATGGTTGCCAAAGCTTTAATTTAGTAATTAACTAAGAAATTAGTGTTGGTATTTAAAAACATTTATTTTCTAACCGTGTTAGTGAATAAGCGAGGTCAAGAGTCACATAGCATTGGTGTCGCGTTGTCAACAAAATGAATCTAACGACCGTATGGTTCTAACATAAACTTTTCACATTAGTTAGATAGATCAATTTTAAAACTTCAGTCCAGTCTGTAGGACTGAAAAACAAGTTATGCCAATATGCTAGTAGTAGCAATGCCGCTCAATAACATTTCTGTATGAGAACAATATAAATAAAATTAACAGTAATAGTTAAACAACTTAGATAAAAACTCTTTAAGACTATTGCTATTTTTTTTCATAAATATTTAGTAAGTTTTTTAAACAACATTATTATTTAGTTTGTTTTAATCGTATTACTTAATAATCTACATCTTCTTTATGACTAATGAATGACTTAAAGTCCTTAAACATTTTGTTTTCAGAATATTATTTTTACACAGTATTATTACAACCACAAATAAGTATTCTATACTTTATAAAGTAATATACATGATGTCTTATCCCAGCTATTTATCTTTTGCCTATCGAATTCCTTCCTTGTGATCCTAATAATTAGGTTACAGCCAAACAACGACGGTGGTCGACAACGCTAACGGAATATGCTGTAAGAAAGTATACTGGAAACAAACAGTTTTTTCTGTTCTGTATTCAAAATGAATAATGTTGGATGAATATATCGTAAAGTGATTTTAAAATAGGTTTTTGTAATGTTAAGTTAAAAAAGGTAGGAAGTAAATTTAAATAGAATCATTTAAAGATGTGAAAATGCCTATAGCGTAATAGCTAAAGACTTTAAATTCATCCATTGCCGACGTACCACAAACCACTCTTAACACAACTAATTTGTTTAATCGAAATTCTTAACAAGAACAATAATTATTTACGTGTTTTTAGAAGTCTTTTCAGTTTCACTGATTCATCAACGCAGAGCCTGCAGCTGATGCTTTTGATATTGTAAGCACCCAAAAAGAAAGGTTTTTTGGAAATTTCATCCCTAAGGGGGTAAAAAAAGGGATGAAAAGTTTTATAAAAGTTCATAATTTTCAAAGTTAGAAACACGAAAAAAGAAATCACGCGATTGAAGCTGCGACCAATAGCTAATACATTACATACGTAAATATTAAAATTTAATGCTATAACATAAATATTCACGACTGCAATAACAACAAGTAAGGTGCAGTAATTCCTGGTGATTTTGGCTCAGTGCAGTGGAAAATGTGCGCTACAATTATTACCACCATTGTTCAGGGATCGTTGCGATTGCCATCAGGCAGGTAACGTTTCAGTAGTGTAATTTGCTCTGCTAAGTTTGAAGTTAACGTAAATGTTCATTAGTACGACCTTTTTAACCGTTTAATAATTACATTCCAGAAATTATAATAATAATATAATATAATATATTCTACCACATACACGCAACGCCATCTAGTCCTAAACTAAGCAGAGCTTGTACTATGGGTACTAGACAACTGATATCAATACATATATATTAGAAATATTATTATTATATTATTATTAATTGATGGATTATTAGATTTGTAGATTATTATATATTATAAAATTGTCATAGCTTTTCGTTAATTATTCTGTTTTTTTTTTAAACTGAAACTGACAATAGAAGAGTACCTGTAAGTATTCTTGATATTTAATAAACTATACTGATGACGTGAAAACTCATATATATTAATTTATATTAATTATTTATTTTGACGGGCCTGTTGGTCTGGTGGTTAGTGACCCTGACTGCTAAACCGGAGGTCGTGGGTTCGATTCCCACCCAGGACAAATATTGTGTGATGAGCACGGTCATTTGTTCTGTGTCTGGGTGTAATTTATCTATAATATGTATGTATTTAGAAATATATAAGTATGTTTATCAGCGGTCTGGTTACCATAGTACAGGCTCTGCCTAGTTTGGGATCCGACGGCCGTGTCTGAGGGTGTGAGATATATTATTATTATATATTATTATTATTATTTACAACTAGTAGTGCAAAGTTTTAAGCTGATAACCTTCTGTCAGTAGTCCTTATGGTATATAAGGAAGTTATGCTGCCAGCTCACCATTAACCATAAAATGACTTTACATAAAGCAAATCGTTGCCCTTGATGCAATTAGAGTTAATTAGAGTAAAAAAATATTCTCTTATTCATCTGGAAGTAGCTTTTGATAGAAAACTATGATACACCAAACAAAATATCCCGGAATATTACTAGAAATGAGGATATTTTGTTCTTTATGTTATTTTCTGGTAAATGCACATGCAGAAAGAGGTCTATAAAGAAAGTCTAAGCACAATGACAATCCAGCATAAAGCTCTCCTACGTACAACTTAAAGTAGACTTCAGACAGATAAACTCGGTAGAACTTATTAAATGAAAGTTAAATCGCGTGTGAAGATTAATCAGTCAGTCAATCATAGTTGTCATCATCATAGTCATAAGACGGTTAAACACGGATGTGACAACTCATATCTTTAATACATTGTTTAACATTAATCTGTGCTTTGTGTACAATGTAAAGCATCGGCCTAAGGTCAATTTGGACTTCTGGACATTCTATTTAATTGACACATACGTTAGAAACGAACGAGACGCCGTTCCACACACATGAGTGCATCCCTTTCAGATTTGGAACATTGTACATGGTACATTCAGTAACTCAGTGGAAAATAAGAAGGGTGGACGATGAACAATTGTGAGCGGAAACATTTACCGAACCGCGACAAGAGCGTTCAGTTCAAATTGTTTGTACTTAAATGAATATCATGAATGTTACTAATTGAATGGTTATTTAGGAAAATATTTATTGTGAAGGTTACATACAAATGTATTGCAGTTATAAAAGCTTAAGTTTACGTTTTCTACTATACATTTGGTTCATTTCTATTAATTCAGTAGGTAGTACCAGAATGTGTGTCTAATATTTTGAGCATTTAGTATTTTTTATATTCATCATCATCAACCTATCGCAGTCCATTGTTGGCCATTGACCTCTCCCATTGCAGGCGACTTTGATCCTTTTTACATTCAAGTGTCATTAATTTTGCGCTTAGTATTTTGTCTAATCGAGCGCAATAAACCTTTCAATCATTTGAAAAACTGACAGTAGTCTTTTTGTTATTAATGAAAAGAACAATCGACGCGAGAGGATAAAGATTGTCAATGCTGAAATATCGGAAGTAACAGATATTTCCGGACCGATACGACTTGCAAACCTTCAAGAAAAGAGCGTACTCCTTCCTAAAAGGCCGGCAACGCGTTTGTGACTCCTGAGTTGCAGACGTTCATGGGCGGCGATGGTCACTTTCCATCAGGTGACCCGTCTTCTCGTCTGCCCCCTCTAATATTCATTCGAAAATATTTAACTTGCAAAGTATGTAAAAAGTCACTCACACTAGTATCATGTATTAGAGCACATATATCTTTTAAGTAAAAATAGGTTTTAAAACAACTAGCTAAAGGTTACTTGCCTCTATCCATCTATATAATCCATATATATAAAAGAAGAAACCGACAGGCTGATACACTGAGTGATCGATCAACGCACAGGTCATCGCGCAATCTAAGAGCATGAAATTTTGCACAAATAATACTTAGGTGACGTAGGTGTGCACTAAGAAAGATTTTTTTTGTAAATTCCACCGCCTAAGGGTGCAAAATGGGGATTGAAAATTGATATTAAAACATTATTTTTTGGAAGTTGGCGTATCCTCTACGATGTCTGATATTAACCACCACGCGTACGAAGTAGCTGGCAGAAGCTGGTGTATAATATAAGCATGTTCCTGTTCTAATATTGCCCTTCCGGCTTACCCATCCTTTCAATATACATATGTACTTTCAATATGCCCATCTGATTTCTAGAGTGCGCAGCTGACCGTAACAGGCTTGGCTTGCGTAAGTGGGACTAAAATTCTTGTCGTTAAAATTTGGCCGTTTAATGAGCATTTGTCTACACCTTCGGGCATATAGACGTGAGTGTGTGTGCTTTTGTGTATATGTATATATTTTAGAATCAAATTTAAACCCTTCATTTTGATATATCCATTTTGATATTCAATAGATTTGTCGAAATTTGTAGAGTTCAGCATTTTAGTAGTCATGAGTGAAAATAGAGATGGACACACATGAAAAAAAGGGTATCATATCACCTTCAAAACCCGTTAAAAACTTATATTTATAGAGACGTTCACATATTTAGCCCAGAATATCTTCTCATCGCTTTCTCTTAATTAAGACACTTTTTTCACAAACGAAGCACAGGTGTATTTCCCGTTAGTTTTTAAAACGTTGAAACTTAGGTACTTCTATAACGAGCACATTGCGCACGTAACTGCACGTACAATAAAGGAACGAAATGAAAGAAAACGTATAACTTTTTCTTTAGTTAAATTAAAGACAAAAGAAATTCATATGGATATCGACAAAGTACGCCTGAAGCCAGTTAGATTAAAAGTAAGACCGCGCTCATGAAATTATAATTTAATTTTTTCCCTACTGTATTCATTCTGATTTGAATTGCATTGCGAATACTTGGTCGATGCTGATTGTAATACATTTATATTATACGCACGAACGGTTTCCTTTCAGTTAATATTTTTTCAGTGTACCAAGCATGTAAAACTCTTTTAAATGGTAGAGTAGTTACATACACGGCTAGATACTTTTTCAACTATGTATCGTCATCATCATTTTTTTATTTATTTATTTATTTATTTACACCATACTATACATTATTATTACAGCTAGACCAATACAATAATGCAAGACTTAAAAAAAAAAAACAAACAAATCTATGAAAAAATACGTAAAAAAATAATAATAATTAAGAACTAGAACTACTCAGTACGCAATATATGGCCTTTGTGAACTCATTGAGCGAACACGAAAAAGCGTCAAAATGATCCGACAGTTCCGACACCGCATTTAGCGCACGCAGCGCGCGCGTAAACGGCGCCCAATGCAGCAGATTGGTGCGCGCGGGCGGCACCACTACATCCACTGCGACATCGCAACTACATCCACTGCTGTAACTGTAAACTAGGTTTGTATCAAATTCATCATTGGTTTGATTATTAGTTAACACTCAGTCCTCAGGAAAATGCAGTTACAGCTACAATGGAGCTAAAAAAACGCAGATAAGATAATCTTGGCTGAGGTATTTGTTAATAGAAATAAATGTAAGCTAAATATTTAAATGGGAAGTTCTTATTGACATTTCCAATTCCAAATTGAAAAATGCTCAGCGAATCTCAGTTGCAGGTATTTAATAATGAGACCTAATACCAGTACCTTTTGCTACGGTATACTCACATTCCGCCACTGAACTCAACAGACGCGGATTAAAGGTCTGTCTTTTGGTAGTTGTCCTTTCTTTAATGAATTATACACTGATCAATGAGTGATTCTTTTTTCGTGTGTGATTAACATTGTTTCGAATATCAAGTTGAAGTTTCCTCCCAGAAATAGATAAAAAAACCGGTCTCACCATTTTTTGAGGCTTTTGGACGTTGAAATTTTAGAGGATTCAATATTTTCATACTTAAATCATAATACTTCGCCAAACGAATGTCATTTAGTATGAACTACAAGTGTTAAGAGTTAAATCTGGGATTATGTCTAAAAAAATTAATTTCAGTTTACGATAAGCTGTTATTGGTGCCTACTAGCAAAAGCGTCCACAGCTCAACTAGACTCAGAAAAATTAAGGTACTAAAGTAGCTTGACGTGTGTACTTCTTTAAGTACTCCTTAAAGAAGTACACACGTCAAGTACCTTGACTCCCGTGTTGAGTATTGTTTACACCACTGCTTTTGCTGGTGAAGAATTTTTGACTGTCTTTAACTAGCTTGGATTGACTAAAAAGAATAGTCTAGTATGTCGACCGAAACATTTGCTGTACTGATACCGAAACTATCAGAAGATGAAGGTTTTAAAGCCTCTTCTATCCTTGGCCTCACGAAAAGTTACTAGTTTCTTTTTCCACTACACAGACTGATTACAGTCTGTGCAAAGGAGACTTCATTCGAAATTGTTGAACGATATTTGCCCTGTTATTTTATTGTTTGTTCTGGTAGATTACACAATAATGGATCTCACGACAACGACGATTTCAGCATATTCTTTGATGGAATTATCTTTTAAAATTAAACCATATATTTTTATTGTAATGTTTAGTCTAGCGGTCAATATTAGATTTTCGTTCACCGATGAATTTGTATTTGCTTCATTTATTAAATTTTTAATATAAAGCTACTTTCGGGGTATTCTAGATATAATGCATTCCTTCTACATACATTATGTATGTATATTGTTTGTAAGCTAGCCAATCTATGTATGTAATTAAAAACGAATCGCCGAAATGTATGCACGCTCGTAACTTCTGAAAGACTGCCCTAAATTGGATAATTCTTTTTTTTTGTTATTGTCAGGACAAGGTTTGTATAAAAGAAAATTTACAGAATAAAACGAACAGATCAATAAACATCATTTGATTGATTTAAATTAGATTCCTAATGATTATAATTTAAGTTTTGATAATTAGTATTAAGAAATAACCTAAAAAATTATATAATATTAAGAATCACCAAGAAAATACAACACTTAACCGCACAACTTATAAACACGTGCACGACTGAAGTAACCTACCCCCTAACAAGTCCAATTCAAAAAGAACACCCCATGACCTACCCCTGTTTAGGAGTAGCGGCAGACAACGCTGGCAGGGGGCCAATGCCCCAATCCAGCCTGTGTGAAGACCAGCAGTACTCGATCATTCTCGCTTGAGCCGTCGGCCTGTACTGTACGACTGTTAGTAAAACCTTGGAATATATCTGTAATTGTACTTACTGTTGTCTTTATTTACTGCCGTATGGATCTATGTATGACTGTTGGTAAGACATTGGAATATATCTTTAATTCTATTTACTTTCGTCTTTAATTATTACGGTACGGATCTATGCACGACTATTGGTATGACCTTGGAATATATCTTTAATTGTATTTACTGTTGTCTTTATTTACTACCGTACGGATCTATGTACGACTGTTGGTAAGAACTTGGAATATATCTTTAATTGTATTTACTGTTGTTGTTATTTACTACAGCTTTTATGAAAGAAAACCATGACGATGCAAATACGACGTCACTCGTCATATACAATTACCACTTCTTTAGCAACAGCAAAACAGCAATACGGTGTTTTGATGTTCGTTTATAGGTTTAAAGTCGTGGTATTTATTGTTATTGATCGAAAATGTCTCCAGGGAGGTGTCAAAATATCGATCGGCGTACATGCAAAGCAAGTCGAGTTCTCATGAGAATTTCTCAAGTGAGATCTACCACGACTCCGAAAGAACCCATTATTAAACGTAAACGTAACAATTACGTAGTCGAACAGTCGATTACGCCGGCGATAAATCGGTCGATTTTGGAGCAATGAGCATAATAATGCTCATTGCTCTAAAATATATTTGTCAATATTGCAATGGCTTGAGGTTACAACTCGAAGCGCTAGGATTATGTTGATTGAATGGAAAGGTTAAACTACCATAACCTACCATTCACCTGCCTTGTAGCCATCAGTTGATGGTGCTTACAAATTTCTTTAAATTTCTTGCCTTGGGAACTTTAAAGCTGAAGTAAACCAATGCTATGCTATCAGTCGTTCAGGTAGAAGAGAGATCATCATACAGCTGCAACAACTCTTACATGAGAATAATTAGTTGCAGTGCGTATTGCATTCGCATTGACATGATTTATAAATCAAAAGGTCAATCGTTACAAGCGTGTACAGTAAACCTTGAATTGCCGTATTTTTCGCATGGAGTTATACGTTGCGTGCTCGAGAGTCGGCAAACTATCGGCGCTATTTTTTGGCTCTCATGAAGAAAAAACGAAAAATATTGTCCGTTACACAAGGCATTACAATAGGTTAAGGTCGAATAATTTTTTTAATATAATTTTATTTCATTACATGGTCGTATTGTATACGGAAGATTGCATCTCATTTTTGGTTATTAAGCACGTAACGTGTAACATTTCCGGTATTTCCGGTATTTGATAATCGAATTTCTTTGAATTTACCGAAAGTGTGGCTTAAATAGTAAAATAAGTCTTTCAGGAATTTCGAAAATATTCACGAAAACGAAAATATGGCGGTACGAAGATCGTCGAGTCATATTATGCTCCTTGGGGAAGGGGGAGTTCAGCAGTGGACTGCAGTGGTCTGATGATTATATATGTATTTAGAAACATATAAGGTCAGTTTATCAGCAGTCTGGTTACAATAGCACAGGCTCTGCTTACTCGTAGTTTAGGATCAGACAGCCGTGTGTAAGATGTAAGACTATTTCTATTATTATTTAAAAAAAAACTTACACACCCATTGAACACAACAGAGCATGTATCATATTCATCAGTCATCACACTCATCATATTTACCCAATTGGAATTATGAAAACCTGGTAAAATCACTTTAATTAAAAATTTGCAGGCGTTGTGAATGCGGTCGCTCTCATCGCGTTGCTCTCCGAAATATAAATTACTTTATGTCCTTGATAATTTGTATAGCCCGTTGTAGTATGGTGAAATTAATGAAATGAGCATTAATAAAATAATTTGGTAACAACCTCTGAATATTGTAGTATTTGTGAAACTATTCAATACATTCATTATCAAATATGAATTTATGGAAATGTTCATTTGTTGTGGTTCTTTTATATATTTATGCTTATGCTTTTAAAATTATAAAATTTATATAATTATGTAGACTGCTACTGCTATTATAATTTGTTTCTAAAATAGGACTGTTAAGGCATTTTGTACATACATAGACTTTCCATAACTGATATGTCCCACTTACACATACATATATAACAACAGAAGGAAAGTAAATCTCTGGCCTCTTAATGTAGAAAACGAAGACACTTAATAAGAAGATAAGTACATCAATAAATAAATAACGATTACACAGAAATAGGTGAGATTTGACCTACAGTTCTGGACTCCACGCTATTCTAGAATAAATCAATCGTTTAACTTCCACAAAATACTGATAGTAAAAAAAAAACCATCGTCATATTATAATTTCGAAGTCGTTGTATGAGTTTTTTTGAAAGCTTATTAATTACTTTTCAACCATTTAATTTCATTTCATTTTAAATTTGTAAATTGTTATTGAATAGTTCTCACAGATGTATGTATGTACAAATAAGCTAATGAGCTGATGTCGGTCTTATTAAGGCATATATATATATACTACACTATAGCAATTTAAGGTAGACTGTTTTACCTGTGACTGCTTGCTATCCCTAAAAAAACGTACTTTTTTCAGAACAAATGGTGTCTAGTGTCCTTTTCTCTATTCCTGAATTTTACATAGGTACAATTTGATGATCATAGGTTAAGTAGTTTAAGTTTATAAATCAATGAAGCCAACTAAATTTCGCATTTGTATTAAGAGATTTAGTGACAATGTATAATACTATTGATACCATATTCATTTATTCAACCTACTAGAACAATGTTTATACGAGACCCTTTCTAATATAACGTATAATTAACTACAAATTCTTATCGTTGCTTCTCGAGCACCGTAACTTGTGGCTAAAAATGTAATGTCCCACTAATTTTAATAAACAGACAATCTAAATGCGGCTAAAGCGATTTATATTCAGATAAGGGTGAAGAACATGTTCTTAAAAAAGCTGTCTCCAGCAAAAGATATAGATAATGGAGAGAAAGATAATGAATTTTACGAACTAAAGTCCACGTTTGGTTAATATTACTGAGTAAAGGCGCAGAACCTAATTAAATACAGTAATAGAACTGTAATGGAGAGTTAATATACACAATCTTCCTTCATATATCAAGAATTCATCAATAAAATGGAAGTTATGCTATGATCCCAACATTTTATAAATTGGTACCTATTCTGGTATTCTGATTGTAAAACATATTGAAGTTTTAATAAATTAAAGAGGATGCAGTATCATTAAAAAATCCCGACACAAAAAATAATAATTAAAAATCAACAACTGCTCATTGAGACTGTTCTAATAAACCCTATATATGCTGTAGTTTTCTGAGGAGTTGGCTATCCCGCAGACTAATTGATACAGCAGCAAGATCCAGGTTACCATGTCGTGGAAACACCATCAAAGTAACAGTATACCAAATTTCAGATCAATCGGCACGTGGATTTTAGTGAGATCCCTTCATCACCTAGGAGGTGAGCTGATGATCTTCAAAACTTGTAATAATAATCATCATATGTCATATGTAATCATCTCGATCACAGCGGATTTCGAACAAAAAATCCGTATCGAAATTGGTCATTCCGTTCGGGAGCTATGATGCTACTTCCTTTTTTTTTGGTGGGGTAATTCTGTCGAACTCGAACCGACCAAAAAACGCACGCCGTCTCGGGTACCAGTAGCCAGGGAACTAGATGTACCCTAGAAAGGAAATCCTCGGGCCATCCACGGCGTCTATATGACCCCTCCTATGTGGGAACCCCCAGGTTCCCTTTGTGCTCCTAAAAGGGTGCGCGCGCTCCGCAGCGCGTCTCGCCGCCACTCCGGCCTTCTTCTGCTAGGGTGACAGATAGCCTCATCTATCAACTGTCGAACTCGTACGCCGAGGGTTCCGTACCTACCCAGATTTCACGTAGATTTTCGCGAAAATTTATCTTAATTTTCAACTTTTATTATTTTTTGAAATTATTTCTTTATTTGTGTTGTAAGACGTTTCTTTTTGGCAAATTTCGTGATTCTAGGTCAACGGGAACTACCATATAAGTTTTCGACCCAAAACCTATAGGGTATTTCGAGTTGACCTAGAATTGTCAATTTTGGTTAAAAGCAGGGTCTTTCAGCACAAGTAAAGTAAAATTCTGAAAATAAAAAAGTTGAAAATTAATGTAAATTTTGGTACTTTTTAGTTTTCGCGAAAATCGAAATTTGACCATATCTTTTTATCGTGTTGTCTCAGGCCGTTGATTTTTATACACATAATAGGGATATGGTCCCTATTAGGTGTATAAAAATCAACGGTCTCAGTATCTGGTATAAATTTTAACTTGCTAGGTCTACCCGTTCCTGAGAAAATCGGTGGTGACACACGCACAGACGGACAGTCGGATAAGAAAGTGATCTTATAAGGGTTTCTTTTTTTACTTTTTGAGGTACGGAACCCTAACAAGGCCTCAGATTTGTGCAGAGCCACCTCGAGACCCAGCCGCCGGATACGCTCTACGACTTGGGCAACCCCGGCCGTGGCCCTCAGGGTTGCTTCACGGTGCGTCTTTCCGCACGCCGCCGTCACTAGCGTTTCATCCGCACAACACGTGACGGCGACACAATCCGGGAAGGCACCACGAAAGACCAAGTCGTAGCCTAAAACCGACCCCTGCGGAACACCGCATGACATTTCACGCCCACCGAGACCGGTCCTACTTGAGTAGATGACGGCTATCTCCGACAAATATGCCCCGACTATGCGGTGGAGGTTGAGATGTAGATACACTAGCGCCTCCCTGATGCAACTCCAGGGCAAAGTGTTAAATGCGTTGGCGATGTCCAAGGACACCACCAACACCATTTTGCCCCGGGAAACCGCACTGGTTGTCCGCCAGATCCGGCCCCACCATAAAGAGGTGCTTGATGAGGCGCCGTGCAATCACTCTTTCAAAGAGTTTGCACACCTCGCCAAGCAACACTAAGGGCCGGTAGGCGGATGGTGAATCCGCGGGGCACCTCTACTTTTGGATGATGACCAATTTCCCCGTCTTTCACAATTTCAGATACTGGCCCCACTCTAGGCATGCGCTAAAGAGCTCTCTCAGTCGGGGCTCGAGAGCCACGTAATCTGGGGCCACGGCCTATGTGATGGGGCCATCGGGTCCCGGGGCGGTTATCTTGGCTTAAAGCCATATCACCGCCACCCTTATTTCTGCCCAAGTGAACTCGGGCACGTAATCGTCATTCATGTTAAGCGTCTCAAGCGCTGTAGGCGGAGCCATCTGTGGTGGAGTATGCTCCACCACTCGCAATGGGAACAGGGAGCCGACGATCCTCTCAAGTAGCTCTGGCTGAAGACACCGGGTCAACGGCGTGGCCCATGGGCGCATCTAGCCCCTAAACATAAAGTAGGGGTGGCCCTACGGGTCCCGCTCCAATGTCTAAAGCAGCTCGCGGCGGGCCTCACTCTTGGCCCGCTTTATCGCTACCTGAGGGGTCCTCTAGTCACGCAGACTTGACGCAAGCGTGCGTCTGGTGACTACCAGTAGACAGAAACCACTGTGCCTCGGCATCAACGTCGACAGGCCTATCCGCCGGAGGGGCCCAGGCCTGTACAGTAAGCTACTACTACTACTATGTCATAAAACTAGAATTATTTATTATGTTTTCGTCTCTTATAATCGAATTAACTAAAGTTTTGGTTGTGATCTTATTCTTTCATTACACAAAAGTCAAACGTAATACCCATCTAAGTTGCCACTTGCCGAAGTCGATCTAAATTTAAGCGATCCTAAAGTTTTGATGGAAATTGGTTCTTTGAAACTTGGCCATAGTATCCTAAGACCTTGTTACGTCGTTATAAGATTATTTGAAATTAGTTTTTTATTCTGAATTTATGATTTTAAATGCAAAGTGCATATAACTAGAACAGCTTAAATGGACTATAATGCAGAATAATTATGTTAAGAATTAAGTCCGACTTATGTAATGTATTTGCAACCAGAACGAACTATACATATAAATAAAATATTTTTGTTAGATTATAACATTTATTTATTTAAACTTAATGCACATGTTTTACAAAGGCGGCCTTGACACTAACTCTAAATATGACTTCATGGCCATTGATGTTATGGCTACGGCTTATAATGTTGTAAAGTACTCGTAGCGTAGATGAATTTTTTTGGACGAAACAAAGTTTTTTCCACACGCTATAACTTTCCTCTATAAAGATACAAGCAAGATGTGAAAGTCTAGTGAAGTTACTTACAACCATTAGCTTATTGCAATCTGTCAAAACAATTATATCTACAATAATACCTCTGCTTGCCTCCCGAGACACCACACAATTAGTAGGCATGCACAACTTAATTTACATTTTTTAGTTACTATTTCATTGTGATTAGATGATAAAAACTGAATAGTGGTTAAAGTTCGAAATCACTCGCAAGGTAAGTCTTAGTTGCTGTCCGAAATACAAAGAAGCCAGTTTCAAAATACTAAACTCCCATGCACTACCGTATTATTTCAGTGCAGCGTAAATCTGCTTACTTTACCTGCAACCGAAGGTCGTTCAGTGGTGTCTACAGATTATGCTGAAATCCATTGCACTCAAAAGCATGTTTGATACGTTGTGAATACATGTAATACAACTTAACTATTGGCAAATACTCTGCAATCTTTGTTATATAGTATTTGTCTACTGTTATATACATATACAGAAATCCTTTTAACATTTCTTTTTTTTTTGTAGTTTGTTTTACGTGCAACAGACAAACCAATTGTTTAAAAATACAAGTTTTAGAATTATTGACGTGCTTTTGTTTATTTTATTTTAATCTTAAATCTAACCAATGAAATATATGCATCAGTAGTTAAGTGATAAAGGGCTTATATGTGCTACGTGAAATATAGGCAAGTAAATTGTTTGTATATTTATGTATGTTTTAGTATATTAGCGGATAATTTAATAAAATAGTTAAATTACGCATATAAATATGCAATTTACGGCATAAGGACTTATTTAAAAAGAAATACTTTAGGGTAATTAAAAAAAAAACTATTAATGGGGTAATCCAAACGTTAGCCTATAATTAAATTATCTTATTGATTTCAGTAAAAATTATTATACATATATCATGAATAAAGAAAGCTTCAAAGTTGGTAACGGAGACTGACGTAAAATAATAATAATAATACTTTATTTCTCTTCACAATGGTATACTTATAGCTAGTTACATTTACACAGTCTAGACTAGTTTTCATATGTGAAGAGCTGGTGTCTGTGATGGGCATGGAATGCCTGTGCTACAAATCACCAGGTCCTCACCCCACGGACATACAGATACATTGTTGACCGGTGTATTATAACAAACGAGTTTATAAGTACTTATGAAAAGAGTAAGTGTGTGGATATCTGTGAAAGTGTTTGATGTGTAGAGTAAAACGTGTCGCATGAAGTGTATTGTTTGTGTGTGTTGTGTGTGTGTGTGTGTGTGTGTGTGTGTGCGCGCGCGTGTGTCTGTGCGTGAGTGCGTGTGAGAGTGCGTGCGTGTGTGCGTATCTGTGCAATAAAGTGTTTGAGTCCATTTGAATGGAGTAGGTTTTCTGTACAATTGTAATTCAGTTTCTGTAACCAGTTCATAGTCAAAAACTTACATTTTGTTTTTGGCAAGGGATATAAACTTAGCGCCCGATTTAATTTATTATATAAAGTTGGACCTTGGTAACCAATAAAACGATGTGCAAGACTGGTCCTAAACAATGGTACAGGGCAAACTTTATCCTTACGACGCTTGTGTCGGTTCCGGTTCATATGTTGTTACACAATGTTGTTTAACCACGGTATGCAATATATAAAGTTGTCGCACTGTCAAAGCTTCTGATTTTTTGTAAAGGTCGTCCGTTGCGTGGTAAAAAGGTAGGAACAAGCTTACTTTCAGAAGGGCTCTTTGTGCTCTCTCAATTTTAAGGAAGCTAGTTTTACATGCGCCACCCCAGGAGGTGATGCAGTACGTAAGCTGAGATTGACAGAGGGCATAGTACACAGATTTAATAACAGCTTTTGGGGCAACTTGTCTTAAAGCTTTAAACAAAACTATTAATTTGCGTACTCTCGCAGCAAGAAGATTGATGTGCTCATTAAATTTTAGATTTCTGTCAATGATTACGCCTAAATATTTGGTTGATGCAGTATTTTTAAGCTCAGGGCATGAGCAGTCTGCATCATTGACATTACGACACGAATGTGAGATTATACGAAGAGAGGGATCAGGTGCGTCATTGGATTTGGTTGAGAACGTTATATAAGTAGACTTTGCGACATTTAATGTGAGCATATTTTTATTCAACCATTTTGTAACGGTATTCATTCCTCTCTGGGCATTTAAAAATACTTCGTTCCATGAATTGCCACAAACGAGTACAGCAGTATCATCTGCAAACGTGACGATCTTTGTATTTGGAAGCTCAATCTGGCAGAGATCGTTAATGTACACTAGGAACAAGGTCGGACCCAGAATACTGCCCTGAGGAACACCAAAGTTGACGGGTATCTCTTCGCTGATTGTATCACCGATTTTTACACATTGAGTTCTATCAGTCAAGTAATCTTGTATAAGTTTCAGTTGTAGATCCCTGACACCGATGGTCTCAAGTTTTTTCAGCAGGATAGGGACAGAAACTGTGTCAAACGCTTTGGCTAAATCCAAAAATAATCCTATAGTTTTCTTTTTAGTGTCTAAGTTGTTGACTATGTAGCTAGTAAGATCCAATACTGCATCTGCTGTGGATCTTTTTGCTCTGAAACCATATTGTGCTTGTGACAATAGATTTTTATTTTCCAAATATTTAACTAGTCTACTGTTAATAATGCGTTCTAGTATTTTGAGAGAGTAGGGAGGATGGAGATAGGTCTACAATTATTGACACAGCCTCTGTCACCACTCTTATGTATTGGATGAACTCGTGATTTCTTATAGATTTTTGGAAATACTCCGGTCGTAAGAGACAGATTACATATGTACGTTATCGGTGATACTAGAATATGCGTATTTGTCTTTAAAATGTCACTAGATATTCCGTCCAGCCCAACCGAGCACTCACTTTTTAAGCCTGCTATTAATGTCCTGACTTCATCGTCATCAGTGGAAAGAAGAGTAAAAGAATGACGGCATGAACTTAAAGTGATATATTCTGTTTGTAGGTTATTTTTTTGGATATTTTCAGCTAGCGTTTTTCCAACACTTGCAAAGTAATTGTTGACGTGATTTACTGATGTTTGAGGGTCACATGTGTTTATTAAATCTAGTGAACTGTTTTTGGATTTTTTCATACCAGTAACCTCTTTAACCATTTTCCAAATCTTTTTACTATCTTTACCTGCGTCTTGAAATTGGAGTTTCTCAAAATCTCTTTTAATTTTTTTTAATAAAGTCGAACAGAAATTACGATACCTTTTGTAGGTAGTTTTAAGGACTTCATTTTCAGGATTTTTCTTTATTTTCTTATACAAGTTGTCGCGATTTTTAGTGCATCTTAATATCCCAGGGGTTATCCAGGGTTTTAAGATTTTTTTTCTGCTTGGTAGTTTCACTTCTTTGGTATTATTTTGAATAGCTTTGCAAAGGATATTATGAAATAAACTAGCGGCTTCGTTAGCATCTCCGATTGCGTACAGTGGGCTAAAATCAACATTAGTTAGTTCTGCATTTAAAAGGTTATAATCTATGCGTTTAGATATTTTAGTAGGTTTAGATTTGGGAAGAGCAGCTATGTATAAGGCAACACTATTATGATCGGTAAGAGTTGTTTGTAGGATAAGACAATATATGTTACTTAAATAATATAATTATCTCACAAAATTAATATATTCCATGCTCTATTTACGTAAATTTACTGAAGCTTGAGTTTCGCCCTCCATTAGGTGTGAGAAGGGTTATATTACGTAAATTAGTACTACGATTCTTATAATGTGAAAACTTTTGATACAGTGAGTCAAGTACAAATACAAATATCTTTATTTTAAATAAATAACGCCTTTTGCATTAATTTGTAATTGGAGATTAAGCAAACAATGCCTGTGTTAGGACACTCTGCTCTTCCATAACTAAATGTAAATTATACAAATGTGTCTATGAGCTGTGCGTGTATGTGTTGTGTGTGTGTGTATGTGTGTGTGTATTTCTCCCTGTAGATTAATTAATATCTTGTAAGTATGTTTCTATCGACCGACATATTATATGTCATGATAAACATAATCAGCGTCAGAACCGAAAGACGTCCACTGCTGGACATAGGCCTATATGCCTATATGAATATACCGTAGAATAAATATAACCGTTATACACTCCGCTATACTCACTGATACAGAAACGCATACGCTGGATTTGGCGCGCCTCTTACATTATTAAAATCGTTTAAGACATTTGCAGTTCAGTGCGGCGCCTGACTTAGATGCGAAAAGTCGTTTCACCCCTTTAGGTCCCCTCCCGAAGGACAAAGTGAGTTAAATAAACCGATTATCCTTCCAAAATGCTAGTGGTGTGTGCTCAGAATGCAGTAGCGCTCTAAGTTCATACCACTAATATAACAGAAACCGATGTACCATCTTCTGAACAACGGTGGTTCCTGCTCACCGGGACTCAATTACTGCATATATCACGTATATTCTTCCCTCTTAATAACTTAAGATTAAGATTAAATCATTCAGAGAAGCGTTTCATTAAGCCGTGTACCTTCACTTAGGCTAAAAAACAAAACTTGGTTTGCTTCGTTTGTATCTAAATTTAAAGCTTTATAACCTGTTAAGATCCAAGTTATTCAGTAACTTGGGTCTTGAATACGTACAGGTTTTCATGAACCAGATTAAAAAGTTAACATGCCCTTGAATAGTTTCGTTTGAAGTCAATACACTCCAATACGAGTTGGAATACTGGCCTTAATTTTATTCAATTTGTAGCTCTCGAACCCGAAACTTTGGTGATGCATGACTCGAACAGTAATTTGACTTTTATTGCTTTACTCACCCGGATATTCCCTAAAAGGTTCTTTTCCGTCGGGAAATGAAAAAAATAGAAAAGAATAATTTTACACAGGCCGAGTAGTAAGTGGGTTTTAATCAAATGCGATTACGCCGATTTCGTTTTTATACATGCATGGTCACGCTCTTTAAACGAACAGTAGTACGTAATATTTTTGTAAAAAATGCGGGATTACTAAAGGGTCATGTATTATGAATATTAAATACATAGGCACACACTTTACATGCTAGGCTTACACGCCAAAGAATAGTTTGAAATATTTGTAGTATTCCGATCTTTAAAGTTAAAAAGGAACTCTTGTCCGACTACTTTGTTGCTCGTCTGCCAGTCACGACTTTTTTCTCAAGCGTTTTTTAACTTCTAGCAAGACGACATGGTGAAGAATGCTATAGTATTTGCTGCTATCCCATCTTCCCAAATATGTACAATGCGATGAAGACAAAGATGACACAAATATTTGGCTCATTGCAACGTGTATAAATTATACCCTCGGTAATTTGATTATATCCTTAGACATAATAGCACAAGTAAGATTATTGTGTAACTAGATGGTTCCCGTATAGTTGTAAATTCAAGTAAGAAATTAATGTAACTATACAACGATACCAGTATATATGTATGTATATCCCTAGTAATATAATCATGTCAAGGCTATAAACATCGTGCTGTGACACACACATATCATCAGACATTTTGAGCTTTCCTTCAAACCACTTTTAAACGTGCGTGAGTGTGATCCGTATTATCTGTCTTATATGTCTAATTAATTTTAAACTAAGGTATAATGCATTATTTACATCCTCATAATTACTTATTGAACAAAACCGTTAAAATTTTTTTTTTATTATCTATTTTATAACTAGCTTCTTAACCACTAGCAACTTTGTACAGGCCAGGACTACTATCTGCGTGCCTGATATTGCTGTCTGAGAAATAGATGGTGAAAAACGAAATGACGAAAACGACATCCATGACCGCCATATGGGTATCGGAAGAAGCTGCTCGTGTCCGAGTACGATGACATAGCCACATCTTGGTCTATTGACTTAGTCTAGTCAGAGATCTGCAAGAGTTCTTATTGAGCTTCTTAGAGTATACCCATCTAAGTACACTCTGGATCTACTTTTATTACTTCTGATGAAATAATCTGAGATTTGAGCCTATTCGATACCGATACAATAATAACATTTTTCAATCATTTTATTGTACGCCTGCTATTAATATTATTTTAAGTGATGTGGCCAATGGGTAGCCTGATCGCAAAAAATATTTCTTTTAACAGACAACTGTAGGTAGAAGAGAATGTGCCTTTAAGATGTGTTATAGAGTGCAACATTCAACAATATAACGCACGTATGGTTATTGCTTTGAGAAATATTTTCATGAATTCGTTTTGGAGGACTTGGTTAAAGCTAAAGCGACGTCAAAGTTTAAGCGACGTCGTCTACATGTGGACGTCCGTCGCTTGAACTTTTTAACTTATAGGTTTTTATTCTCTAAATAGCGAGAAGATTTATTTTGGAAATACCCTCTTCGTTTTATATTCCGTTAATATGTTGCCGTAACTATATTGCAGAAATATATGCAAAGTGATATACAAATGAGCAAAAATCCTCAGTTTCCACGTGTAATAGGTATCTCACACTTAATTACAAGGACCTTGAATTGAAGAACTTTGCCTGAGTTGAAAGTTTATTTAGAAACGTCTCTCAAAGCGTTAATAGTAGTAGCACGTAATGCTGTCATCTTATTTTACCACAGACTTGTTAAATCCACCTAAACCTTTATCTGGAACTCGACGAGCTAACTCCATGATTACTTAGAACTGTTAAAACTTTACTATAAATAATTTTAAATACTTTATAAAGCATAAAGTATTTAAAGATAAATAATTGTGTGTACCTACGTGATACTAGAATGTAAAGTAAACTAAAGTTCTCTTAACATGTCACCATTATATTCACTAACATTGCCTAAACCTACCTTAGATTATATCTGGCTGAAATAATATGAGAGTAGAGCAAGTGTGTAAGTAGGGTCTAGGCGACTGTTACTGCTTTTAAGAGTTTAATCCTAGTTTATGCTCTTAATGCTTAATTAAAATGTCTAAAATGTAATTAAAATTAAAATTATGAGTCAGGTATTTCTCAGTTAAAGAGTTTTTTTAGTATAATACTGCTTTAGTGATACATGAAACTAACAAAGCTAAGTGTTATCTACTTGGGAGAGGGCCGATCCCGAGCAAAGGAGACGTCAGAGGCGGTATGAGCGGGCTGCCAGAGAGTGGGGGATTACTTGCTGGTAAGGGATAGGATGGCGGCCTGATCGCTACGCTGCGATTGAGGGGGGGAAGTGTTTTTCCCTTGGATAGTGCCGGATTGCGTGGTGTTGAGGTCCTGAAATACCATGGTCCGGGTCCTCCCTGAGTAGGGCGCTTGAGGCTGGCCGTCGGGGTGGTTCTTAGTCGAATTACCACATAACAAATTAACTACTGACAATAAAATTGTTTGAATGACAAAATAGTACATGTGATGTATAGTACGAGTTTATATGATGATGTTAACATTTATTTAAAACTAGCTGAGACCCGCGGTGTTACCCGCGTTTGTTGTTATAACCGCGGCCAACGCCGCGGGGCGAAGCTAGTCTAAAAAAAGTAGCCTAAGTTACTCCTTATGTCATCAGCTATCTGCCAGTGAAAGTCCCGTCGAAATCGGTCCAGCCGTTCCAGAGATTACCCGGAACAAACAGACAGACAGACAGACAAAAATTGTAAAAAATGTTATTTTGGCATATGCACCGTGTAAACATACATATGCATTTAGTAAAAAGCGGTTATTTGAATATTACAAACAGACACTCCAATTTTATTTATTTGTATAGATTGAAATGAAAACATATCGATATGTTGTATAATCATAAATAATAATAATAATATTTTAGGACATCTGACACACAACGCGATCTAGTTTCAAACTAAGCAGAGCTTGAACTGTGAAAGCTAGATTGAGGGATACTTACTACTTATTCACTACTACTTACATACTTTTTTTGTAAACTTCTTTTGTAACATACATATTATACATAGAAAACACACAAATTCCGAAACAAATATGTTCAGATCATACAGCACATTCCCGGGAATTGAATACCCTTACACCCATATCATTATCACTCAAATATGAATACAAAAATTTAGTCACTAGGACTAAATTTTTGTATTTCATCAAAGTGGGCTACATTTTTTGCGTAATTGTTTCGAAATTACGTCTGTATAATTTAGTAATACTAGGAATTGAAGTACCACGCTATTTAATTTATTTGGTCTTGAATGTTATTACTAAAAAAAAATGACTGAGCCTATATAATATTTGCACAAATTGTAAATGATATCGATGATTGTTAAAAACATCTGTAAAGCATCTTATGACTATAAAGATGGAATTAAAATAGACGACCTCATTTTTGATTGGAAAAGTAGTAAATGTCATAATGTTCACACGTACTCTAACAGCCGAGTCATAAATTCGTAAATGTATGCACTATCACAGCAACATGCTATTCATCTTGGAGTACTGCCATGTTGTTTTGAAAAATTATAGAGGCCAGTAAGGAAGCAAAGCGCGACAGGCTGGCTTGGTGCCGAGCCAAGAACGACGTTACAGTTATGCCTTGTGACAGCGCCCGATAAAGGCTAGCGCGCTGTTTGAAATATCTACCCCCAGTTTCTAATTTATATGAAAGGAAATTGCACTTTCTCGTTAAAATTTAGATTTTAGTTTGAAACTAGTAAATATTTTTGAATGTACTGTTTTCTCAGTTGAAGTGAATGTAACCAAACAAATATTAACCACAATACATAAAACCTTTAAAATTTGTTATATTTGTTTGGAAGGCATAACAGTTTTCATAAGGGAATAGTATTAAAATTGATTGATAAGTTTACAGAAATTGGTATTATGATAGTCGCATCTCAATATATGTATGAAAAGGGTATGTTAAGAAAAATATTCATTTATTCACAAAGTTTAGCGACCTTTCCAATATAAACACTAGAAATAAAGATAAATTCATGTTGCCAATGACTAGACCACAAAAAGTAATCAAGTCTTTTCGACGTTAGGGTGTACGATTCTACAATAAAATTCCAAATTTAATGAATTAAGTATTAACAAATTTAAGTCCTTAATAAAACGAAAACTATGTGAAAATGCACATACTACACGGTTACAGATTATTTAGATGACAAATTAGCTTGGAATTGAGGCTGTTCACTCCCACATTTGAAAGTGATGAAAATTTAATTTTCTGTTGTAATTCGTATTTCGGTGGTTTTTGATTTGTTTTTTTGAAATTCAATTGAATAGTATATTTATTTTGTGTAAGTATGTAAATGTGAGTATAGTGTAAGTTTGTAATGTTAGTTCATATTATAGTAACTTACTGGTGGTTTTGAGTGTTTCCACGGCCTACTCAAATGTCCTGTTGGCGGTAGTGTTATGTTCCGGGATGTTGATCCTGACTATATCAGTTAGGCTACATAATGGCTGGGCGTTGTATGGACGGGCCGACTCAATACTATGGTCCTTTCTTCAAAGTGCCAACCGCTCTTCAAAGACCCTTTACTGCACTCACATACTAACATAGCTCTCTATAAAATTGTAAACGGACTTAAAAAAAGACACCTCTGCGGTTTGTTATGGCGTTTCTTCTCAGAGTGAGTCTTGGGAAATGCCGGCGCCTTCTAGCTGTAAAGTCCGACTTGTAAAAATTTCTCTAAAGATTTACTTGCAGAAATAAATTTCATTGCATTTTATATATGTTATTTTGTATTTAGGGCTGAAAGTTTCTGGATTCTGATGAATAAGACTAGATATAAGACTTACGATACATTTATTGCTTTTTTTAAACTATATTCATTTTTGCATTCGCTGAAACCAATGTACAAAGCAGTTGGACCGGTCTTCCTTATGAATGGAACGCATTCACAGCCGATTCAAGGCTCGTAAAACATGTGCCTCTAAGTTTGTTTTTAATTTTCCGAAACAAAAAGTAGTAGCAAGGTGCGAGGTCCAGGCTGTAAGGCGGATGTTCATAAGTTCCATATTTGAAGCCTTCAAATAGGCTTCTGTTACCTTAGAGAATGTGAGGATGCGTTATCGTGGCGAAGGAGGACATTTTTCTAAGAATATTAGAGTCTGTAACCGCAGTCGCCCGGTAGACGTGGACCTGATCATCTCCATGACGAGGTATGTGAACCTACACGTACCTCGGGTATCAATGATAAATGATCAGCTCCACGTCTAAATTCTCCAAACCACGAATACACAGAGCTGCGACATGGTGCTTCATCACCAAATGCCAATTAAAGTCTCTGGCAGTACTCTTGTTGATTTAAGCCACAACGAAAATCATTGGACGAAAATGTTCACGAGTTAACTTCATTTTGATAGCGAATCACACAATTTTCGAAAGGACATTACAGTGAAAAAACAAATGACAGCCTCGTGTTAAAAAAAGTAACATGTATCCAAAGAGTTCCATTTTCGAATTCCATAATTATCTTTTTATTCTTTTATTGTAAGTGGCTAAATCCAGAAACTTTCAGTATGCCCCAAGTATAAAATATTAGGTCTACCCTATTATTTCTATTGTTTAGTTATTGCATGAATTGATTGCTTCTTTTTAATTTTTTTTAAATGTCGAAATTACATACCTAAATGTAATTTTCGCTTTGTAAAATAAAATACGCTTAAATTGGCTTAAAGGCATATATATTGTATAAAAATTAGGTCTATCGTATTATCTCTATTGTTTAGGTACTGCAAAGATATAAAGCGGATTTACCTAACCTACAACGTTAGTTTACATTGAGCGTATCGTATGTTAATTTGCAAGCATTTTAATGCTCTATTTTACCCCCCGAAGTTGCAATTGATCATGACCACATTCAAGCATCCAGTATACTCAGATAAAATTGATAACTACAGGCAGCTAAGAGGTTAGGTTGTTTCCCTTTTTCTCCACTTGTATAATAAGGGTAAGGTATACAACATAGCCAGAAAAAGGATTTGTTGCAAAAATAAAAACGAATTTTATTAAATATGTATTTAAACAAATGTTAGCGCTGACCAGAGAACAGAGACTGTTAACTGCTGTACAAATTTCACAATAGAATCGATTTACGATATTTTGTTCGTATTCCACAGGGAATTATGACCGAGGTGCAGTGAATTTTCAACTAATTGCCTAAAGCTTGCTGTTTAAGTACATATTATGAAAAGCCAACTAGTGTGTTTAAATTTGGCTATTTATGACGATTGATCTTATCTAAAGTTTATATTAAAACTCTACTCCGCACAGAATACGCTCATATATGAAGTTATAAAGTTTTATAAAGAGCAAAGGCTTTTAGGGAGAGTAAACATCATCGACGCATCACGGGCGTGGGTTAAAAAAGCCTGGGCTTTTTATGCCGGCTCGATCATATCGTACCCATTTTATGCACCCCGTGAGGTTTCTAAGTTAAGAGTTAAATTGTGCGTTAATATGCACTGTCTCATTATATCAGGCTTCAGGTTTAGGATCTTTTATTTCTCACAAAGAATAACATTAACTATTTATTTACATGAGAAAAATAAATTACAGTTTCATTGATTTAGCTGTGATATAGAAGTAGTAAAAGTAATTGAAATAAAATAACAACAAAACAATTTCTTACACAAATATAGTGAGGGTAATTTAAAAACATTATGCATTCCAAACATTTGTTCAACCACGTTAGCAGTAAATACAGCGATCGAGCTTACCTAGAAGTGACAAAACGGGTTGAACAATATAATATGGGGTTCTAAGACTAGCCCTAAACGTCAGTTTTTGTAAGAGGATATTTAAGTTTATGGTAGGTTAATATAATATATTTTAACTACCACGTGTGTTAATACATACAAAACTCTAAATATGGTGTTTAAGAGCATATGGGTGTCTATATTTTATATAAAGTACCGTTATGATGCAATGTGCATTATGTTACCTTATTGAATTATGAGTTGGATATTTAGGATAATGGTAACTACAGGTAATAATTAATATTGTTCAACTACGTAAAATAATTAATGAACTAAAAAAGTTACATTGCAGACGGATCAAATGGTTACATATCCAGCAGATTAATCAATCCCCTTATCATCTTGCTGATTTATCATACTAGTTAAAGCAAAACCTTTTGGATATATGTGTTAAATCCTTTATTTAATTTGCAGATATTGTATAAAGAAGTAAGACAGACTCAAACCATTATGATTCTCGCATGTAATTTTTATCACTTGTTACCGTGAAGAAATGAAACTGTAAACAGTAAGAAATAAATAAATATTAATAATCTCACACATGGCCGTCTGATCCCAAACTAGGCAGTCCCTGTGATATGGGAACCAGACTGCTGATAAACATACTTATATATTTTAAATACAAACATATTATAGATAAATTACACCCAGACACAGACCAAATGCCCGTGCTCATCACACAATATTTGTCCTGGGTGGGAATCAAACCCACGACCTCCGGCTTAGCAGTCAGGGCCACTAACCACTAGGCCAACAGGCCCATCAAAAATAAAATGTTTAGTTTCAGTTATGTACACTTAGAAACATGCATAGTTAATAAAAAAATGTAAACCTTCGTTCAAGACTTTTTGAAATTTTACGACTACTGCATGATGTAACAGCCAAAAATTTTAGTCGAACAAAAGTGCTGACCTCAGCTGACTCTAAAACTAGTGGAGCATTGATCGTGAAGTTTGGGATAAAATTATATAGCTCACAGAGTATGCGAACGTATTAAAGATACCATCTAGTTTAACAACATTTGAGATAGTTTAGACTGATTTTGACGTTATTTATAAAGTGCGACGTACCCAGATCTACTTTAAATGCTTGCAAACCCTTGTTCCATTTTATAGTTTCTTTAATAATAGTTGTATTAAAACAACGAATATTAACTTATAGAACTTGCGTTCGCTCTGAAGATCTGTTTGTGGAGAAGAATGCATGTTTACATATCAGTTGAAAATAGTACTAAGTATTTGTTTCTGGAGCCGAAAAAATGGAAAATTTTCAAATTTTGATCGAACTTTATGTGTATGTATAACTAGTGGTCAATAACTAGTATCGTTTTGAATTTATTTTTATTATATCTAAAAACTTGCAAGGATTTTTTAAATATCTATCTAGTGGCACTTAGCGAAGTCATCACTTAAACCACTGTGCCACCTGCGCAATTCTCTCTGTCTAATTTTAGTACAACAATATTAAACAATAACAATCTTCAGGCAAATGACATAGTAATCTTCAAAACGCGGGTTGCAAAGACCTTATTAGCCAAGATGAAGTTCACGTTGTACATTTACATAATTGTACTCTGTCATACCCACCTACCGTTGCCGCTCCGATGCGCATGGCAGGCTAAAATGAAGTAAAATTTTAAGTAACCACCCCCGCACAAGTCTTGGTGACCGCATTATTTATAAGATACGTACTTTATGTCCCTTATAATTCGCCCTTTTTACTTCACTTAGGCGGTTTCAAAGTTTATAAAATTGTGTCAGATGTCAAAAAGGGAGGTGAAATTACGAAAATGCTTCCGCATTATTAATATGAGACAGCCAACCAACATGATTGTCTATACTATCCCATAATATTGAATTTTTGTTGTCAATTCTCATGGGAAATATATATATCTATACCTACTAGGCGTCCGTGTGGTGACGGATTAAGAATATGGAGTATCTATTCATCCCGTGAGTGTCGTAAGAGCCGACTAAGGGAACAAACTACGCATTGCAAACTACACATTGCATTGCATTGCAACAGCACTGCAAAGAGAAGGAAAACTTGAAACCAACCCTTTACCAAACCGTCTGGCCAGCGTGGTATAGTAGGCCAAAATCTCCGTTCTAAGGAGAGTCCTATGTCCAGCAGCTGACTATTAAAGGTCGTTGATGATGATGGTACCTACTAGAACCACAAAGCTAACGTTATAAATAGCAAATTTTATTGATTCAGTCTGTGTTTCCATAATGTAGTTTTATGAATCTTTTAGGTACCGTTATTCGCATAAGTTCTTAGCATAAAGCTATTAACATTTAACTATGATACTGGTTGGTCTCGATGTTTCACAGTCGCATTAAACATAACATTGAGTGTCTATTATGATGATTTATATGTTTTTATAATAAAAATACTTTAACTTTTATATAAATATAAAAATAATACTAATACTTTAATACAGGAACTATATATAAATATATAATATAATAAAATGAAGAGAGAGAGAGTAATTTTAATAGATTTTGGGTAGAGCTGTCCATTTAGCATGGCCAGCTTACTCCAAACTTGAATTTGCGTTCAACATGAAGATCAACGAACAAAAAGCTCGCATGCATGAGCAGTGTATCTTACTAGTGCTCACATATGGGGCTGAAACTTGGGTTTTTACCAAGGACATCCTCGACAAGTTTCAGGTGCCCCAAAGTGCAATTGAAAGAAAAATTTTGGGTGTCACACTCAGAGACCGTAAGAAGAATGAGTGAGTAAGAGAACACAGCAAAGTGAGCTATATCACCAAAAGGGTTGCAAAGTTGAAGAGGGAGTGGGCTGGGCATGTTGCCCATAAGACTCCTATTGTAACTTGGGGTAAGAAATGCCCTCGAGGTAGCCCACAAATGCGTTGGAGTGACGACATCAAAAGACTGGCGGGAATAAAGTGGATGGAAACTGCCCAAGACCGAGAAAGATGGCCTAAACTGAAGGGTCCTACACCTTAGCGGTTGGAAATAGTTCGAGAAAGAGAGAGAGAGGGGAAAAGCTATTAATCGTAGTTATGTTTAACACTATTTTTGTTGTTTATTCCCCTTAAACGTAAGGGTGCAAATAAAAAAAATCTATAATGAGGCAAGCAGTCACTCTTGACTTGATATAAATGAATTAAAAGAAAGGCCGCTGATTCTGTAGTATATAATTATATTATTCAAGAAAAACGATCTAATGAGTCCGTAAGTCGAAAGCTGAATGGAAAAAAGTTTTCGGTAGGCGGCGCGCTTGTCCTGTTGCACGCCGCGTCTCCCCCTCGCAGTCCCCGCTGGAAACGTGGGCAAAGATACTGCCCGGGTTGAACGATTTCAACAAACAGGAAGCGGCATTGTCCTCTGGATCACACCTTTCTTGGTGCGAATCTCGGAGACACGGTTGACGTTGTCTAGTCCTGGGTGGATCTTTATTATCCTGCCCAACATCAACAATAGAGGTGGTTGGTTTTTGTCTTTCACCAAAACCAAGGCACACACTGCTTTAGGTTGCCGCTCGACGAATGCCATTTGACCGTCTGTTAGAGAACAGAAACATATTCGATTGAGTATGTCTGCCAAAAATGTTGCTTCTGTATCTCAATCCTTTGAAAGCGCTGCAGCCGATTGATGTTAATCACAGTCACAGCGATCTATGTATGTCGATAAAGCTTGTTGAAAGGAAGGATGAAATAAATATTAATAAACCCAAATACTAAATATATATCTCTGTACTAAAAGCTGTTAATATTTTTTGTAATAAAAAGAAGCCTGTGTGCTTCCAGATTCTACCAGATATTACAGACTACAATCTATCCCTGTGGCAAAATTTCATACAAAACCTTTTAACGATATGAAGAACCCCGTGTGCTTTTTCAAACTATAATCAATCTCTATATCAAATTTCATCCAGATCCGTACCAATAACCATCCAAAATTTCGTATTTTTAGTAATTAAGTAAGATTCTTTTGACTTAAAACAGCGACACAGTACTACATATGAGAGTTTGAAACTCCTATACTGGATGTTGTTTTGGTTGTAAATATATACGATTGATATCGCTGATATTGAAATTGCTTATTAGGTCTTAGTAACGGCTTATATTTGTTTGCATATTTTGCTTTACTTAATTTATTTCTTAACAGTTCATACCAGTATTTTATGCTTATCTTTTAATATTTTGCTGTTTACTATATACTAACTGTGATTTTTTTATTATTTGTTTTTAATATAAACATATGTTTCTTTATACATACATATATGAATTATAAATCAGCAGTTTCAACCTGTATATGTAAAAATCTGTTTCACCGCGAACTATTTAACTTGACCTTTTCAGGTAAGACAAAGTATCATTTCCCTACTATCAAAGTATCAGTTACCAGGATAAATAGGAGTGGATCGATTTAAAATGTTGGGATATATAGGTGCAGATATCCGTCAGGAAGGTTTCTACGAAAATTCAATGAACACAAAATTGTATAGGGAAAATTTTGTAAATTTTTATTCCATGTATGGTGTATTTAGATTATTTTGGATCATAGTATGTTATTCTGATATGTTTTAACAATGCTGTGTGTGGGCTGTGGTCGTTAATGAATAAAAAATACGTACATTAATTATATATTTGTTCTATTAATAATAAAGTTAATTAATACATATATGTTTATTAATGTATGTTATAGATGATTAAATTATAGTCTGACTGCCTATTGGTCTACTGGACCCGACTGCTAAGTCGTGAGCAGCAGAGCGTGCAGAGGTCGTGGGTTTGAGTTTCCTACCCAGGACAAATAATTGTGTGATGAACAACATCATTTGTTTCGTTTCTGGGTATAATTTAAATATAATATGTAGGTACTTAGAAATTTATCAGTATGTTTATTAAGTCTGGTTACCATACTACAGGGTAGATTTTTGAAAATTTTCTCATTTAACCAAATCTCGGTTTTAATTCAGACTTGGCTTTGTATAAAACGAGTTAATTAGTTGCATAAAGCTCAGACAAATCTAAGAGAAATTTAAATTTGAAATCTGAAATATTAAACAAGGAATCCAGAAGCTGTTTTAAAAAAGGTTCGGCGTAATTTATTTTAGAAATTAAACTTAGGAAGATTGAATTGAAATTGTTTTTTTTGGGATCTCAAAACAAATATGAACGACGAATCATAATATTCTTACCGTCATATAAAACGAATACATAGAATATCTAGACAAACTATTTATGGATAACACAAATTAATGTCTCATGTTGGAGTCGAACTCACAACACTCAGCGAGGATAAGTGGCGAGGCGACCACCATCTAACCATTGCGCTGTTCGCCTTTTGATTGTATTTCAGGTGTGCAAAATGATTATGACATTATAGGTCTAAACATGTCTAGTTCAAAGTTCTAGTAATAAAATGTGTCTCAGTAAATAATTTTAGTTTACTTAACCGATTCTGTCAATTTCAATAGTGGTCTCAGAAGTACAGCCCGCGTAAGGAAAAACCGTTATTAATCCAAGGATCATGCTTTCATATGTATCTTTAGGGACTCTTCTATTGCAATCTGGCGGAAAATATATCAAAACACGTGACTCTGTTGATATCATTAATGGAGAACGTGATTAATATCGTAACGTGAGGTGTTATTTTTTATGGCATAGGAGGCAAAGGAGCGTCTGCTTGTTGTCTGATGGTAAACGACTACCGCCGTCCATAGACATCTGCAATTCCAGAGTTATTTTTGTATGAGAATTTGAACATGCAATTTGTGTGATGTATTGTGCTCTTATTAATTTATTATAGGGACAGAAATAAACAGAGCTGCTTCAAATTCGGGCTGCTTCTACTTTGACAGAAAATTAGGTAGAAACAGAAATATGTCTCCTAGAGAAAAGAGAACAAAATTCTAGAACAGCCCATAAGGATCGTATCGGTCCGGATATACCGCAGACGATAACCCGTTCCACAGATTGGTTGGGCAGGGCAAACAGTGTCTCGAAAAGCACACAGTATAATATCCAGGTGATGAGGATGAAAGTTTATTCTGAAATTAATTTTCGATTCGTTACAAAAAATAAGAAGCAACGCATTTAAATTTTGTACTCAATAAGAGTCATGTATGCATTACCAATAGAAGGCGGTATATTTGTATGGGCCCAAAGCATTATAAAAATTTTCTTTTCTTTAAGACGAACACCGCTTTCTTGTGCAAAATTATTTATCTCACTTTTGGGGCCCCTTTCTCCAGCTGCGAAGTTCAGTCAACTGAGAAATACAATTTGACAAACTCCGGACAAAAATTTGTGTAACTTTTCGTCCATTTTAGGACGTTCATTTTGCCTTAATTAAAGTCATCCACATTTAGCGGTTGGATGCATGTACCGTGTTGCCGATAGATTATATATTCATTGGTATTAAATGAATAGCTCTATATATTTTACTATGATTGTAAAAAAAGAAGGAAAAAATATTAAGACCATTGTTAATTTATTTGTACGAGTATAATCAGTTGTTCCTGGGAATTCCCTTAACTCAAAAAAATAATAACTGCTAGGAGTTCTAAGTAAAGATTTGTACAATTAAAATACTAATAAATCGTATTTCAAAATTTATTGCCATAATGTTGTGTCTAAGTAGCTTAGTCTCCGTTTTCTCGGTAGTGAGATGCACTGTGCTTAAATTAATTTAGCAAACTCCGGTGTCTTATTATTAGCGGGTTTCGAAGCAAGTTTACTAAAGGCTTCATTTAATAAGCTGGCACGGGAAGATAGTCTTTCACCGCGAAAATTGGAAGCAGTTGCGCTAGACGGATAGCTAATTTATTTTAATTACTTCTCGTTTTCAGCTGTTTATGGGAACAACAGGAAACTTACTTTGACTTGGGTTAGAAATGAAATCAGTTAATGATTGATTTTGAGACACTTTTCGTTAAGCTTATCATGGGCTTAGTTCGTATGCGAATCAATACGAACTTAGTACACTCTTCGTAGACGGTTACTAAACATGGTTACGTAAGTCTAAAACAATACGTTGGTAGTATAGTCGGGCCTATTATTCTAGGATTACCTTTTTCCTAAACTAGTTTGGGGCCGGCTTTAAATCTACTAAAATACAGCTGAACTTCGATTTTGTACGTGGAGCGACTGCCGTCAGACCTAGATTTAGATAAGTTATTTCAAATTATGTGGATGAATTATATTTCCATCATTTGACTGATTACTTTGATTAAAAATTACACAACAATTTCAAAACAAAATTTATTTCATTTTTACGAACAACTAACAGTTTAAATAGTCTGACGTTCGAGAAATTTAAGCCGTACTCAGTAGTCCTAACATTGGCTGTCAGAGAATAACACTGTCCTACTTACATAACTTTAGCATCCTGTCCCGAAACTATCTCTGGTGGAATTCCTTCACTATTCATGTTAATCGGTCAGATTACTTTTTATATAATATAATGGCCTTTTATCCTTTTTTTTTCTGTGCGAAAGTCCCCTCTGATACCACTTACAGGTGGCTATGTCGGACTCGAACCGACTAAAAAGCGCACTCCATCTCCGGCTCTAGTTCTCCGGCTACTGGTACCTACCAGTAGCTGGAGAACCAGGTGTGCCCTAGAAAGGAAATCCCTGGTACCCCGACAGTACTGGTACATTTACGGCGGTTAGATGACCCCCTCCTGTGTGGGAATACCCATGTTTCCTTGGTACTCCTGAAAGCGCTACTCTGCAGCGCAACTCGCCGTCACCCCGGCCTGCTTTTGCTAGGGTGACAGATGGGCTGTCACCCCTAGCAAGCAAGCAAGCTGCGCTTATGGAGGACGGAGGTCGTACAGCGACCGCCGGCGCCTGAGCTACCTGCCGTACTTGGGCCGTGCCCGGGCCTGGAGAGCTCTAAACATCTCCCGGTCTCGCTCCGCCATCTCCTTCGCAGGTTATCGAGCGAGAGAACTCCCACTCCGATGGCGGCCACGAGGTCTCGCCTCTGCTCAACCCACGCCGGGCACTCTGCCAGCGTGTGGAGAGTCGTGTCCACGGTCTGGCCATCGCAGTGGTGGCACTCAGGCGTTGGCTCCTTGCGGATCAGACACAGGTGATCCCCGAAACATCCTTTCCCAGTGATCACCTGCGTCAGTCGGTATGAGAGGGTCCCGTGACGCCTCTCGAGCCAATCCTCCATAACGGGTCTTACCGCCGCGATGACGGCGTGCCCGGCGCTCGGTTGCCCGAGTCGTTCCCTCCACTCCCCTATGATGACCTGGCGGAGTTACGATTTCCGGTCATCGATTTCTCGAATCTCGGGACACCGACCCAACTCCCAGCCTCAAAATGACCTACCTACGTCAATGAACGCCATTAGACACAGTATTAAAATTCCCGAGATAGCTTGGATGGGTTTTACTTGTCTCGTACAGCACATTTGTGTTTTTTCGACAATTCGACAAATATTTCTTAAATCGTTAACCATAGCAAATCTAAACCAAACATGCAAATACATGTAATATCACGGCTGCTTATTATTGTTCTCAATTTTATCCAGTTCCATTGACTGTTAGTACTTACAAAAAAAAAACATTTTGTTTGAGAGTACTGCGCTCGAAATGAGTATCTCTTTAAGACAACATCTGAGGCACTTCGGCAGCCCTGATAATAATGGCCGCAAAAAACAGTATTACATAATCTTTTCCGCCATGACAAAAGAAGAAAGTTGTAAAAAGATAACTTAGAAATCTCACTTTATAACTCCAGTAAACAGTTGACAAAAAGATGGAGAAAGACATAGCTATATATTACTATGTTTAGTTTGATCATTACATATTTTTAATTTAATAAAAATTACATAACCATGGCTAGTACTTATAACATGAGACATCTTACACTTGGTCGTCTAAACATAAAAGGCAAATACGAGTAGTACTTACTATTGTAACCAGATTGCTATTATACATAGGTATTTTATATTATTATACTGATAAATTGCTATACAAATAGACCTTGTGTCAGTATATCTTATGTAGTAATTAGATACAGATCATCACACAACTATTTGTCAGTTGGACAAATCATTAGAGCAAAAGCATCGTCAATAAAGAGCCACGGTGTTTTACAAAGGAACAGGTACTGCTAAGGATCTTGAGGACTTTGACTTCGCGGATGTAACAACGGTTGTAGTGGTCGCCTCGCATTGCTAATAAGGGTAATGGTAATGAGTTAAATTTGTTTAAACTATAAATAGTAGTCACTAATATGGGTGGGCTTGTTAGTGTAGTTTCTAGTGACCTGACTGCTAAGCCGGAGGTCGTGGGTTCGATCTCAATCAAGACAAATAATTGTGTGATGAGCACGATCATTTGTTTTGTGTCTTGTGTCTGGGTGTAACTTATTAATAACATATGTATATATTTAGATATAATTTGGAATCAGACTGCCGTGAAACCAAAACGGTGCCTAGATCTCGTAAAGATTTTAACGGGATAAACAGTTTTTTTTCTCTTTATTAAACATTTATAATACATATTTTTCATGCTTTAAGTCTGCCAAACTGTAAAAACAGGTTGTCGGCAGAAGTAAAAACCTACACCCGAAAAGAAGTAAATATAATATAATGTTACATTAATGGTGCAAGAAATATATCACATAAAAACTGTTCTTTTAATATTGGAATATTTTCAATTCAAATAACGTAAAAAGTAAAGTGAAATAACGAAATCACGTAAAAATATAATAAGTAAACTAGTCCTGAACAAAATGTCATTAAACAAAATGACTACCAATATATAAGTGTATTTAAATCTTATCGCTTTTAACTAATCTTGAAAATTCCCTGCTAATTCTCTAATAGCCCGCGACTCGTGATAGGGCCTTCGATAAATCTCGGATTTAATAACTATCAAGGGACCCATTGCCGTTGGGCAAAGCTGAGCCTGTTGTGCTATACGGCCTCTTTTCTAATTTCCAGTTGCTTGATATTAGAGTCCTGGCTGTTATTGTACTCTTGCGATTCTAGGCACGCTCAGACCTCTTTATTAACTCTGTTGGGTAACTCAATTTGGCGTTGAAGGGATGACGAGTAGGGTCCCGTACGTGTTACGGCTACTGTTATATTACTAATATATCCGTGAACAAAATCGAACTATTGTTGTGGTGACTTCTTTATTGGCATGAACTAATAAAGTTCGTAACAGTGCAACTTTATCGACGTATTGAGTCTAGGGATAAGACACCCAGTAGGTATTTTCTGTTTTTATTAATTTATCGATTTTAGGTGTAATTTTGTTATCCGTACAACAGTACACTTACGGCAACTAATTTAATTATTTTCAAATGTTTTTTCTTTGCATTTATTGAATGGAATTTTAGAACAAAACTATTTTGTGTAACAGATCAGATAAGGGCCTATAGGCCCTAGGGGCTTCTCATAATAATTTTAAGCGCCGGGTTGTTCTCCACCAATTTAGAAGTATAAAAACCTACAATATTTAATATTGGAAAATGTAGTAGTAAAAGTAATGCAGTATGTAAAAATTTAGTAAACTTATTCATTGGTACACGGTTATGATAAAAAGGTGAGGTTGTGACATACTACTTAGAGCATACTGAAAGTTTCTGGATTCTGATAAATAAGACTGGATATAAGACTTACGATACATTTATTGTTTTTCAAAGTATATTAACTGGCAATTTATATATTTTTGCATTCGCTAAAACCACCGTACAAAGCAGTTGGACCAGTCTTCCTTAGGGACCTCTTCAATGGCTTCGAGGTGCGAGGTTGGACCGGCTGTAAGTCGGATACATCATCAGTTCCACATTTAAAGCCTTCAAATAGGCTTCGGTGACCTTAGCGGAATGTGACGATGCGTTATCGTGGTAAAGGAGGACATTGTTTCGAGGACGCTTTTTGTAAGACTTTTTTTTCTAAGACTCTGGGCAAGCAAGTGTTGACATAGCAATCTGCAGTCACTGATATTTGATCTTCAAGCGATACTGTAGTGTTATATCCTGATTTGCCGAAAAAAGAAGCGACCATTTTTTTACCAATGCTTTGCCTTTTCTTAACTTTCGTCGGCAAATCTTCAAAAATAAAGTCCCACTTTCAAGGTTTTTCTTTCGTGTTCCAAGCAGTACAGGTTTCGTCTAGGTTTCGTCACCTGTCAGGATATTATAGACAGCCAATGACTGTCCTCTATTAAACTTAATTCTCATTTTGCAGCACCACTGTACACGCAGTCGTTTCTGGTCGTTTCTGTCGCAATTTTTTTTGTTAGTTTCAGTAAGTTATCGTATTTTGTCAATATTAGTGTAACCACAGTTGTCAGCCGACCTTCACGTAACTCGTCGTAGAGATGATCAAGTTCACGTCTAAATTCTCCAAACTACGAATACACAGAGCAGCGACATAGTGCTTCATCCCCAAATGCCAATTGAAGTCTCTGGCAACTCTCTTATTGACTTAAGCCTACTTAAAATGTTCACTAGTTAAATTATTTTTGATAGCGACACACAATTTTCGAAAGGACGTCACAGTCTCGCAAATTAAAAAGAAACATGTTCCCAAAAACATCCACTTTAGAATTCCAAAACTGTTTTTTGATTCTTTTATAGTAACTGGCCAGATCCAGAAACTGTCATTATGGCCCACGTATGTAGGTACCTAGGTAACCTAATCTTGTTCAAATTTTTATAAGTAGCTTTCGTTATAAATTAAAATCGTTTCTTCAAGTAGAAACAAGGACTAATACTAGCCGCAAATTTCCGCCATCGTTCCACACGGCAAAATTTTCATCCTCATTACCTGGATAGTTGGCGCTCCACTACTGTGCTCTTTTCGAGACAATTATTGCCCCGCACAACCAATCTCTAGAACGAGTATCATCTGCGGTATTTTCGGACCGATACGACCTTCACACCTTCAAGAAAAGAGCGTACTCCTTCCTAAAAGGCCGGCAACGCGTTTGTGACTCCTGAGTTGCAGACGTTCATGGGCGGCGATGGTCACTTTCGATCAGAGATGAGATGAGAGAGAGAGATGCCCTCTCTAATATTAAAAAAAATAGAAAGCTTACATATATGGATAATTTTGTTTGCGTTTGATTGGCACTAATGTGTTCGGTGGTGAAGTCAACAGACCGGATGATGTTTAAGTAATGTTTGCTCCCACTAAAAGCTGGATCATTCTCACTACGTCTACCTATTAATACTTATATGTATTTGATAGATGAATAACATATTTTTGACTTCTAAGTTGATTTATAATATATCAGTTGGAATATGTGTAAATACTTACAACACTATTTGTTTAATGTTGATATAAATAATAAATGTGAAGCAAATTTCTTTTTCCACGGGTCGTCACACCGCCGGTGTTAATCAATAAGAACGTAATTTTTTTATTGACTTTAAAGGTATTAGTGTTTCAATCATAGGACATAAATGTATTATTTTTAAATGAATGTCATTAGCTACACGATAAATAATATAATGAAGGCGTTTATCACCCCTTCGGGTCGACATAGTGTATAGTATCGTGTATGCATATAGTACGCATTAGTATTAGTATCACATTATTATTCCTTTATCAAAAATGTTGAGTATTATAAACATTGTTCTATTTCCCTTTAATTCAGTATTACGAAATTGTTTTTCCATCTAATAACATAATATCTTAAAACTATTTCTTAGCATTCCATAGATTCACCGTGCGGATGCCGAGCCCATCGCGTGATAGATGGGGGCAACACATGCGATTACGACAGCGTCTGGGACTTGCGACCCAGGATTGGGTTTAGAGAGTACTCCTATTCATATTAAACATTAGTATTCCCGCAGACTTTATCTACAAGTCAATCCTTATATACATTATAATGACCGCAGAGGGTGCTGAGAAGCGCCCGGGGAACACATATCATTGTCACTTCTTAGCGACAATGTGATGTTTTGTAGTATTTTTTTTTAAATAGGGCAAACGAGCAGGCGGGTCATCTGATGGAAAGCGACTGCAACTCAGGAGTCACAAGCGCGTTGCCAGCCTTTGAGGAAGAAGTACGCTCTTTTCTTGAAGGTCGTATCGGTCCAGATATACAAAAAAAGTGCACAGTGGTGGAGCGCCAATTATCCAAATGGTGGGGATAAAAATTTTGCCGTGTGGAACGATGGCGGCGGTTGTCGTTACTTAAAACATGTGATAAGCGATGACAAAGGAGCGACCGCTTGGAGCGAAGATTATACCATAATTATTATGTTCATATCTTGTATTTACGTTTAGCATTATATCTCTCAATTATGGAATGTATTAATATTAAAATTATTGTATGTCCAAATTAACACAATATTTTTTTGATTTTGATTGATGTTACTATAATATTTTGTACCTACAACTACTGTATCTACTCAATCAAAACAATAAAAATTACTTAACTTAACTTAACTTTATATTTAGTTCACTTTTAAGTACACTTTATCTCAAAAGGAGAACGAATGAGGTCACTGGCCATCACTTTGTTTATCTTTCAAATCTTTTTCTCTTTGCAAACACCAATTGACTTCTCAGTCAGCAAAATGCAACAGCGGCTATTTAAATGTTTCAATAAATAATGTATTTTCAAAGAAACACGAGAATACAATGAGAGTTTTTATTCAAATTACATTTGTTAATTGAGATATCATCATTAATCAATCCTTTTAACAGTACAGTAAGCCAGTTGTTCAGAAAGGGGAACAAAACATTTTTAAATGGATGGCGGCCGGATGGCGTAGTGGTTTGTGTAACGGATTGCTACGAAAAAGGCCGCAGGTTCGATTCCCACTCAAATAAAATTTTTGTGTGCCTGATAATTTAATGTTTGATTTGGTCTGGGTGTTTCTATGTTTAATATGCTTGTATTGCCTAAAGAAAAGTATATAGGTATATTTATATGTCAGTTGTCTAGTATCTGGTAGACTAGATTGCGTGGTGTTCATTTCTTTTCTAAGAAGACTACACCCGCATTAGGAATATATACATGAAACGGACACAAAGAACACCCAGACTCAGAACAACAATTTGTGGATCACACATAGTGTCGTCCCATGTGGGTATCGGACCCACAACACTTAGCGTAGTAGTGAGCGGCGTGGCGACCGCTTAAACCACTACGTCATCCGTGCAGTCAATGTGGTAGTATATTATTAGTAGGCATTAATTACAGTACAATATGAGTACACATAATAAACATTACTCATTCAATATACATCACATTCAAAAGGCGGCAACGCACTTGCATCTCATTGAGTTGCAGGTGTTTGTAGGTGACGATAGTCACTTGCCATCAGATGACCGATCTGCTTGTTTGCCTTTAACACCACTGAATACTCTAGCAAAAAAGCTTAGGCCGTATTAAAAGCAATTTTTTTTAATATCTGGTCTAATGTCCCCAATGAAGATTCGTGGATGGAAAACAAAAAATTAAATCAGAACAAGATACAAAATAAACATTTCTCATTTCAATTTTCTTTCTCTGTGTAATATCAATATTTGTTTGTATTGAATAGTAAGAAATTTACATTTATCTAATGGAAAACGAAATGAAGTATGTTCTGGTTTAATTTATATATTTTTGTAAGTACGGAAGAGCTATAAATCGATTAGGCAGGTCGGCTTTTGCCGGTAGCTTTACTCTAAAATGTGAGGGTCTGTAGCGAGTCATAGGCGATAGCTTAGCACATTGATATCAAACAGATTTTTTAAGCAAAACAAAGTTAAGCACCAACATTCACCATCCCAAATCCTTCTAAAACTTATTAACATTAGAAACCAGAATACTTAATCATTATACTCGTACATATCAGAGGCTCAATTTTAGATTACCTGTCTTTAGTTTATAGAGCTCGTAAACAATGAGAGCAACCATACAAAGATCTTTTATTATTGTATTAGGTAACTCATCACTAGTAGTCCACTGCTGGACACAGGCCTCTCCTTAGAAAGGAGGTTTTAGTCTTCTTTACCATGGTATACAATTATGTATTCAAAAGACTAAAATATCTTTTGATAACAACAACTAGACAAAAACTTTCAAAAATAATAATCAAAGGTCAATGCATCATGAATTGATTCTCGAGAAACTACTATGAAGACAGATCGGACTGCTTATATTATTTTAATTCTCTTCTAGACGTCAACGTATAAAACAAACGGGTAGCATCTACTAATTCTAATGTAAGCATATTTGTAAGAGTATACATGCCTTGCAGAAATCTAACAAATTTATTTCATGATTTTCTGCTATTAACTAACCTAAAGAATAGAAATACTTATAATAAAACATTTTGTATTAAAATATGCTCTTATTACTATTTAAATGCATTGAATATAAAATTAAACTAATATAATATCAATAACGTACTCTTGAAATAAAGATATACAGGACATTCATATTGAGCTCGCCTGCTGGTTATTACTTAGAACAATATTTGATTTCTTGGGTTTCGATTCGTGTGAAGCAAATTGAGCGTAAAGGGTTGTAAAGTAAAAAGGCATCTCCAGTAGCTTTCCTTTCGACTTCCGCCTAGCGTATCCAATTTCTTGATTGAAATCGGAATCTTTTTTTAATGCTTAGAGGATTTTCTTCAAAAGAAAATAATGTTTTGAAGGAACTTTATTATGACTCTATTTAAAGTGTAATGAGGCTCAAACACAAATGTAAATTATCACTCTATTGCAAGGAAGGAATCGTTATTATTTTCAAATTTTATGCGGTGTGTAGTATGGGATCTTAAATAAAGAATTGATAAAAGTCGCCGAAAGAAGACTTTGTTGAAGCCTTTAGGTAACAGCTTTGTCTATTTATAATTATTTTTATAACGATTGTCATCAATCAGATATCAAGACTTACTCTCTGTGAGATTCATTTAGATTCGAGATTTTAAAACTGAGCATTTTTCATATTATTGCTATTAATTTTGTGACTTACTTTGTATTTGACAATTAGTGTCTTTCGAAATACATGGGGCATACTGAAAGTCTCTGGATCTGGTTACTTACAATAAAATAATGAAAAAAAAAAAAAATGGAATTCGAAAATGGGAACTTTTTAATTTGCTAGACTGTCATTTGTTTCTTCATTGTGACGTCCTTTCGAAAATTGTGTGACGCTATAAAAATGAATTTAACTTGTGAACATTATCGTTTAAAGATTTTTTATGATTTTCGTTGTAAGTCAACAAGAGAGTTGTCTTCAATTGACTTCAATTGGCATTGTGTGGTGAAGCACCATGTCGCAGCTCTGTGTATTCGTCATTTGGAGAATTTAGACGTGGCCGTGATCATCTCCATGACGAGGTACGTGATGGTCGGCCGGCGACTGCGGTTACAGACTAATATTGACACCGTACGACCTATTGAAACTAACAAAAAAAATAACTTGCCAGCAAATTCGTGCTTTATTAGGCATTGGAATGAACCAAGTGCAAAACATTTTACATGTGCATCTGAAGGTTCGGAAGCTTTGCACTCGATGGATATACGTAATACGTGTCGACGACGTCTTATATCTAGTCTTATTTATCATAATCCAGGAGCTTTTAGTATGTCCTAAGTATTTCAAACAGAACGGGGACGAAAAAATCTTAATGTTTAATTTAATTTATGACTATTAAATAAAATGTGAAATAAGGGTAAAAATTAAAGGATATTGCATTGAAATTGATAGCAATACATTGATCAGTAATTCAAAATGTAATTGGTACTTTTAAGCAAATACTTTCAATCTACAAATTGCGTTTGTAAGTTACATAAAATGAAAGCTGAAATAAGCTCTATGAAGCTAATAATGTATAGGTAAAATATTACTTAAATGATCAAAACAGAATATGACAAACATTTTCGGCCGTAAACTATTTAAATCTATTTATTTATTAACAAATTATTTATTATTTTTATGAAGTGTCTGTGTTTATTCATTATAATTCGTTCTCATAATAAAATTATATTAAAAATGAATATACGTCTAATAATAATAAAGTATTAAGTATAAATAAGGTATTTATTTTCATAAAAGTTACGGAAAAATGATGCAGCAAGTGCCACCGACTTCCGCGAAGATCATTTCATGAAAGTCCTCCGTTGAGTAAGAAAGTAATCGTTTATCATTTTAAAATAATAATAAAGTGATTTAATTCAACTGTTTTCCTTATTACCATCGAAAAATAATGGAATGAATAAAGTCACTAATTCTATTGTAACGTAAATATAGTTTTAATTCCGTTTTATTCATTTTCCACAGATACCACTTAGATTGCTCACTTTAGGAATAAACTAATAAAAGTTTGTAGAATGAAAGAAGTATAGTACACAAAGCTACTAAAATAATGGTCAGTAAAGAAAAACTTATACGCAAAACAATATTTGTACAACACACCCGTGTGTTAACATAATTCCGTAATATTCAGTGAGAAGAAATTAAACTGTACCCGAGGGATAATCTTGATAAGGGAAACTCCGGTCCTGCACTAAGTATTTTCATTGGTATTAATTAATTTTGTAAAGCTTAAATCGTGACCACATAGTATCAACTTAGTAAATAGATAGATAGATAAATAAATAGTTACTATGAAAATAATTGACTTGAGTAAGATCAACTGTATTCTCATTTACATAATTTAATTTAATTATATTATTGCTTGCGGAAATACTCGAATTAATAGAATGGTATTTTTTTCCTTTTTAATTATGTCGACTGACATTTTATTCACGAGATTTCGCTGATCTTAAGCTGAATTAGATATTATTATTAATTAGCCAGTCAACATAGCTAAGAGTTCTATATGTACATTATTAATGAAGCAGTGTATAAAGTTACGCGAATTAAGCTTAATCCTTTCCGTCTTAACTTCATAGTTATACGAGTAATGATAAAATAATAAAAAATATAAAATACGAAATCTCACAATTGATTACTTTACTGAGATAAACTTATTTAGAGTGTTTATCTATTGTACGGTGTATACACAGAACTAGTATTACTGAAATTAATTTCCAAATTGATTGCTTTTGAGTGACGGGTTAAAATAAATCACAGACACATCTCTTAACTTACAATTATATATTTGTTGATATATATTGTTAATTTCTGACATTCGAATATGATAAATAGAAAGAAAACAAATATATCAAATTAAAAAGTACCTAGAAAATCTTGTCAAAGCGGCATTGGTAAACCCAATTTTTAATTCTTAGAGTAACAAACTTTGTTTTGGACCAACTTTTACTGTAAGCATTGTTTTCATTTCAATTGTCAACTGCGCTGAAGTAAAATGCTTCTGTTTACCTCAAGGGAGAAAACCTTTTACACGAGCCTAAACTTTACCATTGTCGCAACTGTCAAGAAAGGAAACGACTGTGGTTAGACTGAGAAGTGAACAAAGCGTTCACTTTGCCTTTTGTACATTCTGTTACACTTCTTGTTAAGGTTCACTCCTCATGATCAAATCTTAGATATAGTTCAAGACTAGCTATTTACTATTTCTAAAATAATAGTAACTGTCGCTCTGCATACGTTACGTTGGTAAATATGTTAAGCAACACTGAACAAAACTTATTACCAAGAGAGTTTTATATAATGGTCATACATTATTTAGCTACCAAATCATAGCAAATGTTATGCCACCAAGTTAGTAACATTTATTGGGGATTGGGCATCTATGTGTTGTTAATGTTATCATTGCTATCACATTTTCATAATTATTGTCAATTTATTATTATTAATCGATATCCAATTTTATAAATTATATAATATAGTTTTCGCTTATCCTTTATTGTTGTTCCAAATTGTTTAGTTTGTACTATTTAATTTATTGAATTGTGTTTTAATTTGACTAAATACTGTCTTTTATGATTAAAATAATTTGATCTCGACACAAATAGTCACATCACAACATTTAGACGTAGACAAGTTAAATTGTATCTTAGTGTTTCAAATTAATTCAAGTAAAGTCGAACTAAAGAAAACAATTAGGTAAAGCACATAACATATAAAATAAATATGAATCAAATTAATTAAAACATAGTAGATAATATCAAATAAAATTAAATGTGTTAGTAATGTATAAACTTATAAGTGTTCTGCACATCTATAAGTGTTGCCGTGGAAGGCTCTCAATCGTCAATTTCCGTAATCAAAGATTAGCCACAATCCCGTTCCGATTAACTTTCGATCTCACAACTGTCTTAATAGGTATTTTTGTAGTAAAATAGTGAAGTATTACTAAGACTAGCAGATTCCCGATTCAATTTTCGGTCACAATACGATATAATCACATTACAGTCAACGTTTAAGGTTTTCTACAGACAATGACAGTGGTGAGATCGAAAGTTGATCGGAACTGAATTGAGACCCAACTTTTATTACGATAATTGACCTTCTGCACAATTGTGCAGGCTCGACCGGAGCAACATTACGGGTACCGGAGTCCAAACCCCTCCACCTGTTTTTGGTGGGAGTGATTCAAAGAGTTGCAGTTGCCCATGGGCGGCGGTAGTCACTTACCATCAGGTGACGAGTCCGCTCGTTTACCCCATTATGCCATAAAAAGTGGTCAGATTATTATGTTAGTACTACATATTAAATAACCTAGTAAACAGATCGTTAGGACGCCATAATTTAATTTTAAATAAACTCCAACTAATGTGTTGTCTCTAGACAAGCACATATGCTTGCCGTGAAAACGTTTACGACATAACGATGATAATTTTATCTCAAAAGTAACAAATTTATACTCAAAAGACCCCAGCAAGCAAAAGTTACTTGTAGTAACAGAAATTATTTTAAAGTTTGTAAACTTATTAAGAAGACCATCTTATAAAACATGGAGTCAATTAATTTTTCACAAAAAAATAAAATACTTTAGGAGGAGCTAGGCCAATTTTAGGAAGTTTCTTTTTATGTAATTAATAAATAGTTTACGTTCTTTATTGATCACCTATAACCCCTTTGCCTCTTTTTCAGTAGTTGGTTAATTTTTATTGTAGGGTCCTTGGGTCACGAAAAAAAAAAAGTCTGCAAAAGAGTGTCTTAATCTAAAAACAAGTGCATTTGGATTACTAAAAAATGGAAGAAAAAGCAATGACATTTCTCATTAACTAACATTACATTACAAACGAAGTCGGTTAATTTAGTATCTACCTATCTATGGGAGCAGCTATCTTAACCGTTTTGTTGATACCTTTTACTCGTAGTTAGCTGACACCAACCAAATATATATATATATATATATATTATATATATATGTATATATATATATGTAAGTAAAATACTTTTCTAAATTGTTAATAATCATACTGTGGATGATTATCAAGTAAACTTAACAAGCTAGAGGCTATTTCTCATTCAATATACGGCAATTTTTTTATTATCGAATCCTTCCATCTCAAGCCAAGAACTTGGCAAGCACGCGTCCACTCCGTTAAAGAATTATAAATAATTCTTTTTTAACACACTTGTATATGCTTTTAGCGCCAAATATCTACCGCAAAACATTGACAATATTACTGATCGACTCATAAGAACATGAAAAAAAAAATAAGCCACTGAGAAATTGGATGTAGCAACTCATTTTACTAAATAAATATTTGTTTATAAAATTCAGAAGAAACTAGGGATCTGTTTTGGGCGAGTTCAAAAAGAAATTTAATGCTTACGGCGGCGAGGCGGCATTGCAAAACGTTCCAAATAAATAACGGAAACTTTTTCAATTTCATCTCGCGATCAGCAAATTGTGTTTTGCGTCTAAGTAAATCGAAAAATGGATAACAAATTTGCTTTTCTATAATAATCAAGGTAACGGTATTAATTGAGTTTAGAAAACACAATACGAACCTCGAACGTGTTTATATTAAATTTTGTTATCACAAAAGTTATTTCCAATGTCGGAAATAATTTAATAACAATGGTCTAATGTTAAAAGCAATCTACGTCAAGCGGGTTTCATGAGAATTATCTTTTGAGTGTTAAAGGTAGGTCAATAATACAATTTTGTAACACTGAATGAAAAATAGTCAGGTATCGAAAACAATGTGGGCTTAATCGGACAAACAACACTGTCCAGTTTTCATATTCATCGGTAATTAATTCACTTTTCATTGGTGTTTTTTAAACAGAGAGTTGATTTTGGTTCATTTGTCACTTTTCACATGAATCATATTCAGATCTTTGCTTACTCAGTGCCGGCACTTGTTTGAGATTTTCTTTGATATCAAAAACAATGTGTTTAATCATCTGATTCATTTAAGTGTAGTGTGCTGTATTTACTTATTGGTTTGTCATTATATTTACAACGGGAACACCCAAATACTAAGACGAAATTCACGAAATTGTACCGAAAGTCGTGAATGCGATGTGTTTGTTATTTATACGTTCGAAGAATCAAATGCTCAATCGTCAATCAAGGTTCTCGGTCCGAAAAACGACATTCCTATTTTCAATTCTTCGAATAAACTGCTATAATTAAGATTCTAATGAATCTGATTTAGTTACGCAGATATATTCAAAAGCCATAAGTAATGTTATTTAAAAAAGTCTACTTTGTTATTAATATTTAATTATGCGTATATTTTTTTTGTGTTTTCTTATACTACATATATATACCTGCGTAGGGTACCATCTACTGTTATTGTTTTCTTTGGGTTAGGTTAGGTTAGAACTTTGATCATTAAAGCCAGATCCCCTTTATTGTTGGTGAATCATTGGGTTTGGTCAAGTTAGGTTAGAATTGTGACCAGCAAAAGAAAATATTTTTATTCGAAACATTCATATTGATGTTGTACTTTTTAAAAGACCTCAAGCTTATATAGATATACGTATTGCCCAATAAAGACAATATAACCCTTCTTTCATAGAATTTAGTACAGTCATCATACCGTTCTTTATTGGCTTCGATGTAGTCGGGCAAAAAGAATATAATTTCATAGTGTTTGTGCTTAACTTTCATGACGGATATCGAGGAAAGTCAAATAATTATGTGAATTATACAGCCGGTAATTTCTCACCTGATAAAAATCGTAGATACTTTTCAAATCGAACACAGTATAAGTTTAGACAGTACAAAATATATACTTTCATTTGCCACTGTAATTATTAGATGGTCATAAAGTAACACGCGACTTTATCGATCGCTGAGATCATAATAATTAAGCATTCATTATAGGCTTTTTTAAATCTAGGCTAAAGGACAAAGGCTATTATTACATATAAGAATATCATTCGACGAAATATCCCTGTTATAATGTAAAGCAATTACGAGTATAATATACATTACGGTTTTTTCGAAAGTATGTTAATGTGAAATGTATTCTATTGGCGTTATAAGTGTAACCGTTTAAGTGTAAAACTATTTTTAACTATCAAAGTTAAAAATAGTTTCACACTTAAATGGGTATTTCAAACAATTTTTTATTTATTTATTTATTTTAAGGAACACAAACAATGTATTGTACAATAACGTCTTAAGTAATAATATGCATAATTTTTTGATCTAGTACATACAAAAATAATATGTGTCCACAGCTTCTGCCATTTTATGAGAGATAAAACAATTTTTATAATTGGCATGATTGATAACTATTAACACTTTTTTTAAAGTTTACATTTTAACCAAATTCTTTAAGAGCATTTTTACATAAAATGCTAAGCACAATTCATTCAATGTAATACTCTAATATATATTTATTTACAAAAATTTATCCTATACATTTATTTATGATATTTTTAAAATGTGCCTGTTTCTCACAAAATATATCCAGATTGGCAAAATTTTTCGCGTTTCAATAATTGTCCGTATTGCATATTCTTACAATTTATGGGATGTCGGGGTGGTGGAGGTCGAAATGGTACCTTTAATTTTATTTTTCCCAACAATTCGGAGTCAGTTTTTTTTCCATGTGTCAAATTTAAATCAGCTATTTTACGTCGTTTGCTAAGTGTGTCTAACTTATAATGTTTTAATCGGACCATATAAGGAGCTCTTCGCCCAAACTAATGCTTCCAGGATAGATCGAGTAAAAGATCTCTGAATGGATTCTATACGTTGCAAATGATTCCAGTAGTGAGGATTCCAAGTGACACTAGAAAATTCTAATACACTTATTACGAAACTTTTGAACAAAAGGAGACTGGTTGTTATTTTCTTAAACTGTTTTGTATTTATTTAAATGAATCCCACCATCTTAGCGGCTTTAGTAGTTATATTATCGGTATGAGAAACGAAAATTAAATTCCCATCAAGCACTATTCACAAATCACGAATCATTGACACTTCTTCTGATTTTATATTATTAAATGCGTGAGCTGAGTTAAACAACTATAAATTTAATATGAAAACATTTAGATGGATTAAGAAACATGTTGTTATTTCCACACCATACTGATATTGCATTGAGATCATCTTGTAAGCTATTTTTATTCATAATATCGTTCACCTCTTAAAACAACTTCAAATCATCAGTATAAACAGAACTTATAAAATTGTCAATGTCAAGTGTTGAAATAGAACTGAAGCTCTATTAAAGTTACGTCCCATGTCTACGTTAGTTTCTACTTTGGAATTGTTAAAAACTAATGAAAATGAGTCGCAAAGAAATTGCATATTTCTTGACCGCTTGTACCTGACACATTGTCTAAATTCATAACATCTGAACATCTACTTTTGTTGTGATTTTTTTTATTAAAATAGTTATAAAATTTGCTGGTATTTTCAATATTTTCCATGTAATCTTTATAATATTTAACATACAACCTATGACGACGTTGCCGAAGAATAGAGAATTCAATTTCATCTTAAGGATTCTTGTATTTACGATACCTAGTTCTGATCTTTTCTTTTTCCTGAATCAATTTGTCAATCAATCAATCAAAATTGTTAATTTGCCTTCAGATATTCAAAAAAGTTATAGGCAAGTCGAAGGTTTTACAGATATGTTTATTGATTTGGTCAAGCTAATTGCAGGTTTTATTAGTTCATTACTTCAATCGCACATATTATTGTATGACCACAATGTCAGCAATGATATACTACAATTCCTTAATGAACAAAAAAATTAATACAGACTTTTACAAATGAAAACTCGCGGTCAACGCAATGTCTAATATTTCAAAAGGATTTGGCCAACTCTTAAGGCCGGCCGCCAGGCACTCTTGGCAATAAGAACAAAGGAAGAAGGTAATTTTAGGTAAGAAAAAAGTATATGGTATCGAATACCGCATATATGAGATTGGAAAAAGGACTAAAACTGTAGTCACTCAATGAGTCTGACAGAGACGTCAACTGGGCAAAGTGCCGAGTACAGCTACAATACAAAGACACCGCGTTTACCCAAACGTAGTATACTGTTGGCCCTTCACAAAAACACAAAAATAAAGACTATGTACTTACATAGTCCCGTGACTATGTTAAACGTTAAACCCAAAAAAACGGTACAGTATTTGTAAGTATTTCAAGCTCCTTTACTGACCATGTTACTTGTTTGCTATGCTATGTCACCTCTCCTATAACTAAGTTGTGTGTGACATATTGCCATGGTATGTAATTCGTATATTGTTAATGGACTTATATAATAATTATGTTTTGCATTTGAATTTGTTAGTTCATAAGGCTATATCTAATAGAAATACGCTAGGATCATAGCACAAAAATGTAATGAACCTATAAAAATTGTACAATTTTTTTGTTTGTAAGTGTGTGTAAGTGTGGTGCCAGATGCGCATATTAGTTTAATGGTATTGGAGACACACCTTTTTCTAAGGTGCCATTTTGGTACATAAGCAACAAATATCAAGACCGCGAAAAACGAAAAAAAAACTTTTCTGTTCTATTTGATGAGGGCTCTTTTAGGTTGTTGTTGTTTACAGTAAAAATATAGTTCATTTTGATTTGATACTAACATCGTATTTGTATATTTTTATGTTATATCACGATTGTTACATATACTGTTTGTATATAAATTTACGGTCTCAAATTTCCCTTTTTTTTTAGTCTAAACTAAATAGTGGATGGTTGGCGCTTTCTAAATATTCCTGACAATAATTTCTCATGAACTTTAAATTTAATGAAATAAATTATACTGATAATAGTGAAAAGTATTAAGACTTTTTTTTAAACTCTAAATTGTCTAACATATGAACGATGGCCAGGCCAGAAAGCCGGGACTTAAATGAAAAAATAACCTATCCTAAACGAAATTGATTAAAAAAAATACTATTCTGAAAATGCCAATCATGCTTCGGTACAAAAGGGCTCAACCAGAGTTATGCCACGGCGTCAGAGAAAACCGATGTAAAGCTTAAGTTTTTTGTTCCTTTCCACCGAGTGAAAGAGTTCCCCCTGATTCTGGGTGGAACTCAAAGGGCTGCAACGCTTTTGTTGATCTTGAGTTTCTGTGGGCGGCGGTAGTTACTGTCTGTGGCAACTCCCACACACAAAGAAACAGAAACATACCACAGCGTCATCTAACGAATATGCCCAACTACGGAGTAACTCTTGAATGAGAATTTCTAATCCTGTTTCGCGACATGAAGAGTTCTCTCGCCGATTAGCATATATATAACTTCCCAACATCAACCGTTGGGCCGCGGGCCGCCAGGCATGATCATCTCGCCTGGTCGGAGGATCCTCCCTTTGTGTTGGAGGGACATGACATCCGTTCCTCCACACTGACCATCAGGTGACCCGTCTACTCGTTTCGCCTCCTTCACCATAAAAAATTAAGACAGATAAACAGATTTATATCTTTTTATAAGCTAATCAACTTAGAAAGGTAATTCAGTAATTTCTACCTCACGGTCCATAGTATTCTTCTTAGAAACTGATTATGGACTTTCTTCTTTATAACATGAACAAACAGTTGATTTTTAAACTTCAGCAAAAGGGATAGCTCTTTTTGGTTCATACTAAAAAAGAAAAATAATAAAGAAAGTCTAGCTTAATTCATTATTGGTACATTTCGACTTGAAAACTTGTTTGATTAAAGTTCTAAAACCTCGAATATCCCAAAAATTACCGCGTTTAGGTTATGGTATTTAAGATTTTCAATTGTTAGCTGAAAACTTGCTGTACTTTAAACCCTTATTAGAAATGTAGCGTATTTCTTGTTACTGAGAGTAGAAGGCGCACTCGTGTGTATTCTGGATTTTTTTTTTTCAATTATTTGAGTCACCTTATCAACTTTGTAGATAACAGGATTTTATTTGAAAATGTTATCACTGGTGTGCCCAATATTCGTATTAGTTTAAGCCTTTAGCCTATGATAAATAGAGTTACCTTGAATGTCTTGTTTGATCGAAATATGTAACTTATACATTTATAACGAAATAATATCTACCATATTTCATATAAATATTATATAAGATTTAAATTACTTTAAGACTATTAAAAGTGACTTTGTAACTTTAATTCCTGACTAAACCTGGTAGATCTTGTCATAACTAAATTAAATATTTACTTCAGTACGTCATTGCCCTTGCATCAATATCCGTTTAGAAGTAGGGGCTAGGTTATCAAACAGTCATCAGCATAGATCGCAGTCCACTCGTGACTGAGATCGAAACTTCTACCAATTTTACTTAATGCGGATAATATCAGATTTATATATCTAGTAAATATTATTTCATGTTTACAAAAACTCTTTTAAATGAGAAATAATTGAAAAAAAGAAAGTCGTTCAGAAATTAAATTTACAAGGATAATGGCTTTTACTCGTATGCATGTATCTGGTCCGATAAGCCCTAGGAGTCTACAATTCCATTTGCTTGTCTCTCTTCCAGAAGCGCTTACGTACTCGTGCAACCATCAAATGAATATATAAAATTCCGTAGATAGTTGGGTCAGACAAATAGGCCCAGCCCACTAGTAACTTGCATATTTAATATCCTCACAGTCGGCCACATCTACTATGAGACATATTGACAGCAGTTATCTCGGCTATTACACGTTTGAATTTGCAAGTTAAATTTAGATGTATTTGATAGATCTGTAAAGCCTATGTGTAATGTATAGATAAAGTGAGATCTGATTGTATCGAATATTAAGTCGTTTCATCCAAATCCAGTTGTGAAAATCCGCTTCCATTATTAGGAATAATATGAGATTATCTGCCAGTTTATGGTTAAATGCCTTTAACATGATATCATGTAGACTGTTAGATATGTATCGATACCAACTGAATTGGTAATGCTTATATATTGTAAAGGGACTATAATTGTGAACACGGTATCGCTAAATGTAGTAGATATTTTTTTTAGCTCAGTATTTTTTTTTATCATTAGTACAGTGACAGTGTTTTGTCATGAAGTGTTTGACCTGCACGTCAAACAATTCATGACTTTTTGTCTTTTGCCCCCTGAAGTGATAAAGGAGAATGCCCATTCAAAGTTTCACTTTAAGACGTTCGCGTCATTATTTCAAATGTCAAAAAAAAATGTGACTTTTCGACCCCGAATCTCTTCTATATAAATGCAAAATGCAATGTTTTAAATAATAATATAAGTGATAATAAGTCGCAATGTCACATTAAAATATATTGCAATTTAGTCATCTTATGATTTCGTATATGTAGTCGTAGTTAATACATGGTATCCCTATCAGAAAAACGATGCCATAAACATTATTTGAAAAAAAAAACTAACGTCAGTATCACAATATTTTCTCATTGGTAATATTTTTATAAAAATAAAAGAAGAATAAAAGAAGAAATAAATGAAATGAATAAAAGAAGAAGAAGAATATTTTTAAAGTTAATTTCTCAATAACCACAAGGTCTGTTACAATATACGCAAATAGTTTAGATAATACTCAATGAAGGCTAATAATGAAGTTTAAACATATTTCACACATTAAAAAAAGTGTTAAAATAATTTTCATACAGAAATGGCCAAAATACCTTTAATAATACTTTTATAAATACCTTTATAAATAACTACATATGAGTAATATAGATGTGAAGTAAACTAATCGATCGTGTAGTCAATATCATTTATCATGAAACAAAGCCACAAACGTTAAACTCTCATTACGTGTAATTGAGATATATACCTACATGTAAATGTATATTTCTTTCTTTAACAACAAAGTCATTAAAGTTCACCATTCATTAATCATTCAATTTACGTTTATCCAAATAATTGGTCATATTTACGATTTCTAGACCTAAGTTAATGCTCTTTTTGGGTTATTTAAAAAGTTACATCAGTTTAATGACGTCAAGCATGATGGCGGTTGATCAAAATCATCAGTTATAAAGGGATATACAAGTATGTTTAACTGTATACTTTACTTTATTTTCATTTTAAATATTTTTATTCTCTACCACAACCAACCATGGTGACATCTTTAACAAACTTATTTCAGTTATTATATATTGAAATTTACTTCCATACGAAAAATGTCACATATTCTAGTATGCAATTCCTAAAACTAGTATTGTAATGTAGTTGATCTTTGTTTATGGAAGAGGGGGCAAACGAGCAGACGGGTCACCTAATGGAAAGCGATTACCGATGCCCATGAACGCCATGATCTCTTCTGTTTCACTCACAACCTTCACTGAATATTTAAAATGTACCAAGATTATTTTTGCTGTTTCAGTCAATCCTCAAGACGCAGTGTAAAAAATTAATACGATAATGATTTATTTTTTAGGTACATTTATTTCCACGGCTAGTGCAACCTGATCTGTCATTGTATTTTGTATAGTACGTAACCATAATATGTGGACATAAATGACTGAATTCATGTAGCCTGTTACAGACATTTTAGCACACATTCAGTTTTTTTACAAATATCGTTGACGTGCGTGAAAGACGTTCCTCTGTTTACGCAAATTTTCCTTAAAATATGTATAAATTTTTTCGTCATGTATTAATATCAGTTATATATGGATAAAGTCAGTACGTGCCCGAGACTACATATTTCGCGTTCTAGCTCTTAAGACAGATTGCTCCGCAGGCAATAAGAGATGGTGAGAGAATATGGTAGTTGTGAAATTTTGAAATTGAAGCCAAATTATTTAAGTAACCATTGAGATGTATTTTTAACCGAGTTTATGAGTGTAGTGCTAAGGGGCTTCCATTTAATTTAAAAGATTTTCTAGGAAAGCAACACATTAATGGTATATATGTGAATATATATGTTTTGATATTAGTACAGAGAAAATAATATTTTCATAAGAATATCGAAAAAATGCACCGAAGAGCTCAGAATCGAATTCTGAATTAACCTTCACCGATGAACTGTTCGCTGAAAACACCATTCGCCCGAAGTCGGTTCTGCAAATTATAGCTCACTGATGAACGGTTCGCCGAAAACTATCTTCGTCCGAAGACAAATTATACTTCTCCGATGAACTGCTCGCCGAAAACTCCTTTCTTCAATGGTTCTTTGAATGAAACAATCGTTCTAGGTTCGACTATAACATCTTTCATCCATGGTCGGTTTTAAAATTTGAACCTTGAACATTCAATTTAAAAATTACCTCATTAAAATTATTTTAAATTACTAGCATCACCTGTACGCGAATAACAAAATATTATCATTTCAAACTACTCTAATTTTAAAAATAATTCCTGTTAATTATGGAAGGCCCCTAAATATTAATACATTCTGTTGTTATTTTATTCCTATTTTTTTAATCTGTACTTATTTACGGGGCTTATTACTATGTACCTACTGAAAAACAAAAATTTATCGGTATGAATACTTGTAACTATTACTATAATAATAAAATACCGATAAAACTAGAACTACTTAGATAATAATGTACTCGTATCATTTAATAATGTGCAGAAATATATCCATATTGTTGTAAAACTTACAATTAACGATTTTTTTTTCCTATCAAGCAACATTAAGATGTGTTATTTTGTTTTGTTCAACACACTACCGAACGAAAAGATGTATACGTGAAAATGTTATTTTTCCTATAAGAACTAACATGACTTTATTGCAACTTTAACAAATTATAAGTGATGTACCTACATCCAATGTGACACTAATAATAAGAATAGTTCAATAATACATACATACTCGTACTAATGAGTTTAGAATACTCTCACAGAGATATTTCACGTGATGATATCCCGATAAAACAACGCAGTATACAGAAGGGTCAAAGTTTAACAAAAACGAGTAACTCACGTTATGCGACACAATACGGGCAACATTTACGAAACACTTAAAATCTCTTGCCATGAAACTCAATTCTAACATCAAAGTCGAAAGAGTAACAAGTACTATATGTTATTATAAACATGAATAATTTATATATACTACGATTCTTGCAAACGTGGTTTAACAATCCCAAATGCACTGACGTGAAATTATGGTGGAACCTCTGTATAAAGAACTACAATGAAAGTCGGGTATTATTTTCACTGTGCGGCTTTGTTTTCATAACATTGCACAAGGTCCGTGTTCCACATAATCTGCTCCACTGTCACTCCTTTCAGTATTTCATGATAAAGTTTCATGAAGCGAGTGTTTATAAGCTCGTATTTTATCCCACGCAACTGAAGGCTAAGTGTCTGCCTCATTTGCGCATTTCAAAAAAGTTACTTGAATAAAAAAAAGGTCTTAATTATAACTAATGAGTAAAATGAGAGGCATATAACAGTTGTCTTTTACATATAATTAAATAGAAAGAGCACTGAAGTAGACATTTACTACACCTGTCTATTTACCTTCACTCAATCTAAACTGTACCAGAATTGATATTAGTAATAAGTTAGAACTGTCTTGGCGGTTATATTTATGTGCAGTAATTTTATATAATAGGCCACTTTTATTTTTAGTGCCATTAGCAGTAATGACATAATCCAACAAAGGGATTATTACGGTCTCAAATTTGTAATGGTTTTGTTGAATAAATAAATAACTGCGTGCTCAATAAGTGGAAACTTGTAACCAAAATTTCTTGTAAATTCGGCATTTTAAAGGCAAATCAAAGATTAAGCGCATGGTACATGGTCTGTATTTCTATTTGTACGTAGATTGAGTTTTATACAGTAAAACGAAGGTCGAGAAACTCTGTTATTGGATTGAAATTTTAATATAATTATTATTATCTTGTCTAATGAAAAAGATGCTATGTTGCCAATGAATAAATAAAATAGACAAGATAGACGATATTTTTAAAACACACACAGAGTCGTCTGTCGAGCTTTTTAACCGCGGTCTCTATAATGTTGGAGGATTAGTAAAATTGATTAAAGTAGTTAACAAACCCTCTAATACAGTTTGCAACAAGGCTCTCATGCATGATGACTAATGGATAATAATCGGCCATACATCTGGCGGTCAGACATCTAGCTAACTGTCTTCAAGTTTAGCTGGACGGCATAGCAAAGGCAACATCTATCTGTTTCATATTTTTATCATAATTGGAAAAATAAAGTAAATAAGAGTTAATAATAAAGACAACATTATACTCAATAATTTATTCTAATGTGTATTTAAGCAGATATTTAGATTACTGGTTTTCCTAAAACCCTTGAAACCTTGCTTAGTAACTAAACTAACAAGAAGATTTTATCGTTGACGCTGCCGGCTAACTCAATTACAGACTTAGAATCCAATCATTTTTTCTACCAATCAAAACTAACCATCGTAGTTCATCCTTTTTATATTAAGTTGTATTTCTGTTTTGAAGATATGCTTTACATAAAGTTGTATAAAACAGCCAGCAATTACTGCAACTTCGTAGTTAAGAATTTCAAATTCCAGCACAATGACTGCACAAAAGTGCAAAGAAAGCTTGCACAAAGAGATTTGAAAGCATCTGTAGCTTGGATACAGCTTTGAACTGCAAATTACAACTGAGATAAACAGTGGCTTTATGCGCCGAGTCGAAGCTCTCTAAGAACTACGGCAGTTCGTAGCGGTACTACGTAGAGAGCGGACGGACGTAGCACGACGTAGCGAGTACGCTGGCGCGGTATGTACGAACCACCAACACAGTGCGTCTGCAAACATAAACAAATAGTGATATGAGTTGTGCGTCCTCCAGTGTAGTATTCCGACTAACTCTTCTCATATTAACTTTCATAGTGTCGTGTACATTTATCGCTAGTGTAGTGTGGTTATTGCGAACGAGAAACTCAGGCAACCAGTATGAAAATTATTACTTGTCGAGAATTAATATAAGCACAGCTAAAAGTGACAGTAACAATCTAACAACGACGCCACCTACGTCAGACCATTATAAAGACTTGATTAAAATAGAGATAGCGATGCGACGGGTTGAAGAAAACAGCAGAAGGTTAAAAGAGTATACAAAATCGTTGTTATGGGATAACAAGGATAAATCTTTGTGGTGTGTTTTGTTTAAAGACAATGAGAAAATGGATAAGACAAGTATGCGAGGAACAAAAAAACACTCGATTGATGAGGATTACATTCGAATGTTGAGGGAACAAAAAAAGATAGAAGCTATGATACACTTGAGGCATCACGGCTCACATCACCGACGAAGATCCGACGTGCTGCCAAATTTGCCTTATATCAAGTAAATGGCGCATCCATTTACCAGGGAAAATTTAGGGTAAACTACATCGGGTTTTACGTGATACAGTTTGGAACAATAATAAATACAAAGTTTTAGTAAAGTCGCTAAGATGTCAAATTTAACGAATTATATTAACTGTTCGTAAAACGATCGCCGCATTTCGTTCATAAGAAATGAAGAACAATTTAATTAGGGTTTGTTGTAAATATTTTATACATGAGTGGAATATAAATAAAAGTGTTTAATGTGTACATATACAATTAATTATGTATAAGTGTAAATATAACATATTCAATTTTTTTGTTTACTTTGACAATATTTTAGGTAAAATATTGGGAACGAATTTGTATAAGGTTATTACTGTTATTTTTATTAATTTAGTTATTTTTCATTTAGCATATAAATGATGTAAAATCTCATTTTTTATGTAAAGAATTTTATTAAAATAATAAATGATACATCTAGTAATTTAAAATCGTTGTTGTGAACACTTTTTATGTGAATTCATTATAAGCTCGATATTAATATTAGTAATTATTCAGAGATGCAAATAATATTAATTCAAAAATCAACATAAATAGTATAAAAGAGAAAATGAATCAATAAAAAATATACTTTCTCTGCTCAGGGTACTGTGGAATTCTGTTTCTTCTTCTCTGATTTATCGAAAAGGTTTTTGATTACATTTTTCGTTCTTTTAGTTCTTTTAGTGCGTTCTTTTAGTTCTTTTAGTAATTTAAGAAATAAATGACAACGAAGTTATCTACATATTTAAAAAACGTGACTTTATAGTAAATGGGATAAAAATCCGTGTGATTGTAACCAAAAATATTAGGACGTGTTAAAACATGGTCCAACTCCTCTGAAAATGAAAAGAGAACCGTAGACATAGAGAAAAAGGCTTAACGACACGTGAGTGCAATCTAATTTAAGCCATATTATTATTGTCTTTATCAGTAAATATAAAAACACATGTATTTATAAATTATTAACATCATATGGCGTTTTATTTTCTCTATGTACAAATTGTACTTATATAAGAAGATTAAACTTACAAAATCTGTTGTCTTAATTGGAGCTCATTGTAAAAGTGATCACGTTTTTACAAATTGTCACCCTTTCAATCCGACGCTTTTAAGTAACGGAATAATTAGCACGAACACAGTGAACGACCGGCTTTATTTTACCCAGTTGGATTACAACAAGGAGGACTATGGTTTCGAGTTTTTGTATGTATATGCGTATATATGTATGTATGACGTCTCTTAGTCACACCCTGCAGCCTAAACGGCTTGTTTGAGGTGTCATTGAAAATGTCTAAATAGTTAGAAAATGTCTAGTTAGTCAGTTACTTATTAATTATTTAATGCAGTCATGTTTTTCATATTTTCAAATTTAAAATAACTTCCTGAAACGCTAGATATGCATCCATGTTTATGTTTATCGAGACCACCCGCCTTGTTATCTATTCCCATTTATTAGAGAGTCATTATCATTAATCATCATGTTTAAATTTTGGTTGGCTTGCAATTATGTACTAAGAGTACACATCACAGAGAGAGTTCTGGTTGGAAGATATTTTTTACGAAACACGAGTATCATTAGCGAATTATAACATTTGAAATAAACATTATTTTTGAATTTTATAACTTTTACTCTTTGCAATATTTAGTTTTATAAGTTATCATTTTGTATTTTGAGTAGTATTTGCATTTCAATACGGTAACTGCGGTCTTTAATAGGTTTTTTTTTATTATGTTTATAATTGTAAAATCAATCTCAAAAACTATATTTCTAAACCACTGAATCTATTCTAAAAATATATGTATCCATTACAGTCTTGTTTGATCGAATGTAACAAGTGTTAATTAAATGGTTTTGTGTATTCTATTGTTTTTATTTACTAACTTAAAAGGGAGTATTATCATTAGTTACTAATTCTACTTTGTAATTTATTTTAATGTGATCCTACACCGTGTAGAAATCCCAATATTTTGTTGACGTTCGACAGACTTGATGACAAACAGATGTCCGTGTGATGTCAGATTAAGAATACGGAGTGTACCACCCCTATTCACCCCGCGAGTGTCGGAAGAGCTGACTAAAGGAGCAAATAACGCAAAACAGCAGCACTGAAAAGAGAAGAAAAACTTGAAACAAACTCTCTGGCCAGCGTGGTATAGCAGGCCAAAATCTCCTTTCTAAGGAGAGGTTAATGTCCTCATGCAGTAGACTATCAAAGGCTGTTGATAATGATAATGACAAACAGCCAATTAGTGTTTAAATATTGGGCCCAACATTTCAATAACGGATCACTCAAAGAATTAATATTAAATCAAGAATTAAGATTAAAGGTGCCTAATTTTGGTAGTGACGAAGGATAACGCAATTAATAAAAGTAGGAAAATGTTAGGGCACTTAATTGATTTAGAATTCTATCATAGCTCACACAACCACATACGTGGCGGCGAATCGAAGTTAATATTGACAATCTCCTTTAATTTTATATGACCTCTAGACCAGATTGGATAGGCTTCATAGGTTTTTACGTAAAATGTTATAGATCAATCATCACTTCGGTGTCATCCTGGGAGTTACGAAAATTTAATACGTGGCATGAGTAACGTACTGCTGTCTAAGTATTCTAGATTTCATCTAGTGCAATAGAGATGCCTTTATGAATGTTTGAGGAGCGGGACAGAGACAAATGGTGGTGATAGTAAGTAGTAGTTAGTGTTTATACCTAGATAACTTTATTTTCTTTTGCATTTTTCTTAAAAGGTAAAATATAAGCCTGGCAGCCTAATTGATGATAGGCAGTTAAAGCCGACTAGCAATTGCAAATTTCGTCTCACTTATAAGCTAACGTTACACAGAACGTGTAAAAAAGGAAGGAATTAAGGTTCTTTGCACGTTCGGACAATCATGTTTACAGAAAAAATATTACACTCATCTTATGCAGACGCAGTCATCTTATGGGTAGAACTCTTTGCCAGTCGGATGATTGAAATCTCCTGTTGTGTTCTAAAACGTAATAAAATTAGGAACAGGCACTCACTCAGGCGTAGTGAACGCCTTGAGTACTTCATTTATTAAAATATATTAAAAATGATTCTTATAACGACACCTTACATAGTATATTAAGAATTTTCCAAGTTTTCACGCATTGCTTTGTTCGAGCAAGTAGGTATCGAGCCCAAAGCACTCTTGTGGCACATTTACATGCCGAAGTATTCTTAAACCCCATCGCGGTACAATAAGAACAATGAATGCGCAATGGTTTTTTCTTTTTACTTTCGGTAAGCCTTTTTTTGTCAAAATAACATTACTCTAAAGTACAGAGGAACGGGTCACAAGATATAAAAAAATATTTTCCGGCAGTAGATTTCTTTTTAATGATTTTTCGGAATTCGTTCGGATACAATGAATATGATCTGGTTATGAAACCCAGGCACGAACTGCAGAGGGAGAATACAATTCTTTTGATCGTTAAAAAAAACTTATGAAGACTGTAAAGGGACATCTAACGATCATAATACAGGCTATGGTGCAGGTGACCCCGGATCGACAACTAAAATAAATGGTTTCTAATCCTGAGAATCCTTGAATATCTAGGCATTATAAACTTTCTTAAAATTTATCGTGGGAGCGTTATGCTTTAGAAAATATGGGAACTTACAGAAAACACGTGTTAAGCAGTTCTTTAATTGCTTTTCAACGAGTGAATGAGGTTACCGGAGCCCAAAGGCCTGCAAGGTCTACCCAGACCCAATACTGATTGGGTCTGGGTAGACCTTTTGAAGTTTGACTTTTGAAGAATAGTTTTGAGTCGGCCTATCCATACAGACAGCATACGTGTCCCAGGCATCGTGTAGCCTAACCGATATTGGTCAAGATCAACGACCCGAAGCACGACACTACCGCCACCAGAACATTTGAGTAGTCCGTGGAAATACTCAAAACCACAATCATTGTATTATTTGATCAAAGATATCTAGTACAATCACAATATTTATTAAATCTAGTACAATTTTTAAATACTACTTGTCTGGTAAGGTTGTTCACATATTACTAATATCGTTATGGAGTCCTCCAACATAACTAAAAGCTTATGTAAAGGGTACGTTCAAGTATGTAATATTGGCATAGTCGTGGTTGAACATTCAAACCCGCCCTAGTTGCACGTAGGATCAAACTAATAACAAAACTACACAACCCTTAGCGTTTTAAATTAATTAAGAGTAAAGACAATCAAATGAAGTCCATAACACAAGTAACCAACTCTATTACTATTTAATAATGACTAGGAACGAGCAAATGTTTTCCACTATTATGTTTTGATCATACTGCTGTAATGTAATCATTATTTTCCTATCTGTTTATCAATTTTATTTGTTGTTTAATAAATTTTATTTGTTGTGTGGACAAACGTTACACAACAATTAAAATGAGCAATATTAAATATTGACAAGGGTTTTGGCTAGTTTCTATTATGGCTTTCTACTATATCTCTCGCTAAGTTTTCACATAACTCTTTTCTGGAAGGGAATGTAATCGTTTTTTGTGATGGAAACTATTGCGACTTTTAAATCATAATCATATGATGAAATGTTTGGTCGTAGTCACTCCGATTTCACCTGTGATAAGTCACTATCGTGATCTGACCATAGACAAAGATAAATGCCATCAAAATTTAAGCACAAAAAAACAAATATATTGAATTTTATTTTTATCTTTTGCGAGTCTGGTGCTAGTGTAATAATAATCATACTCGTAAGTCGCAGTGATTTTTCAAATCAGTCACAGGTGTGATTATATGATTGTTTAATCATTGTTTTAGTTTAATTATAAGACAAAGCAAAGCAAGAAGATTATGTAATGGGTACCGCGAGTCCTGGGTTTGGTAACCTTGACCGAGACTGCAGTATTTCGAAGAGGCTGGACTGACGTATACATGTTTTTATTCTATGATTGGTTATCACTAGGACAGGGACATCCACTGGTCAACCATTTTGTTATTAATAGAATAAAAAACCTCAAAAATTGATTCAACCTTTAAAAAAAGGAAATCTTACCCGGTAAATTTTGTGTGGGACACAAAATTTACCGCTTAGTGGCCAATTGTTAGAAAATTATTTAATAGATAAAATAGTTCAAAGGTTTTACGGGACGAAGTACGCTATCAGACAAATCGTCTTATATTCACATATCTTAAATCAATAGACCGTTACTTTCAAATCGGAACACAGGTTCTTAAGAATTCAAACTGAGAATTAAAGTATTATTGTATACCCTTACATGTTATGAAACATTTCTAACACAATGTTTTTTTTTTAATAAAAATATTTTAAATGAATGTAATGTCCTTTTGTACAAATGTTCATGTTAACTAAAAGGCTCTTTCGATTTTTCTTAAATAAAGCAGTATTCATTACCCTTACTTCTTTAGGTAATTTATTGAAAATTACATGAGCCATTTGAAACACACTTTTGTGCATTGAAGTGGTATAGGTTCGGCGCATACAAAGGCGAAATGGGTCACGTTGTAGCCTATTATTGTGGATATTTACTATGTAGACGGATTAATAATACGAAGTGTCACCATCCCTATTCACCCCGTGGGTGTCATAAGAGTCGGCTATGGAAGCAATTCGCAGGACCGCCAAAGCAGAAATTTTACCAAGCATATGCTAATGCAGCGACAGTAGGTGATGTAAATACTGGCATGCTAAAAAGCAATACAATGGATGGAATCTCCCCTACTGTGTTGAAAACATGTGCTCCAGAGTTGGTATCGATTTGACCTATTTCGACTCTCCTACTCCCTATGCGTCGTCCCGAACTCTTGAAAGGTAGCTTTTGTGCACCCGATCCCTAAAAAAAGTGACCGCTCTGATCCGTTCAACTACAGTCCTATGGTTCTCTAAGTTTATGGAATCCGTAATCAACTGTCGGCACCTAGAGTACGTAAAAAATCACTAGCTACTTAATGACCGCCAATGTGGTTCTCGCCGGGGTCGCTCAGCTGGTGGTCTAACACACCGGTGGGCACAGGCGGTCGAGACCATATGAGAGACTTGTGTGGTAAGCTTGGACGTAGCGAAGACCTTCGATAGGGTCTGGCATAAGGCGCTTCTCTCAAAGCTCTTCTCAAAGGGCTTCCGGAGAAATTATGTAACTAAGTCACCAGTTTCCTTGCAGACAGAAGCATGACAGACGGACAGTGTTTGTCGTATCGCCTCGGTTTCAGAGCATCTACCTAACTGCCTCATTCAGTATCGTAATTCTAGGAATTCATTGACATATCGCGCGAGGTCCAGTTTCGGGATCACTTAGAGGGTAAGGTCAAATTGGCCTCAAAGAAGTTCGGTGTGATGAACAGATTAAGGCAGTATTTCACTCCGGACAACCATCTCCAACTCTATGCAGAGGCACCCCAGTACCAGTTTCTCCCTATGGACCGTATCCTACGAAGAGTGACTCGAATTGTCGATAACCAAAACATCTCCGGCCGGCTCGATCCCTTGGCGTTACGTATAGATATAGCTTTATTTTGCGTTCTCTATCGTATATATCATGGAGATTGCTTCGAGGAATTGTTCGGATGAATACCGGCCAGAAATGTCCACCATCGTTTCACATGGCAAAATTTTCATCGTCACCTCTTGGATAATTGACACTGTGCGCTTTTCAAAACACTTTTTGCCTCGTACAACCAATCTGTAGAACAAGTTATCGTCTGCGGTATTTCCGGACCGATAAGACTTTCAACAGTTCAAGAAAAGAGTGTACTCCTTCCTCAAAGGCCGTTGTTACTCCTGAGCGGTGGTAGTCGCTTTCCATTAGATGACCCATCTGTTCGTTTACCCCTCTTCCATAAAAAATGTAAATAACTTTTGATTGGTCTTATCAAATATTAAGACCTCATAACTACGAGTATATGGGCTTGGGAGAGTTAGAATTTCGTACTCCTTATGAACGGTTTACAGGATTCGATTATTTGAAGCCCAAACATAGCTCGTGAAATAATACAAATAAAGAAATTGCAAACATGACTTTAGTTTAAGAATATAAGTTGAATCCTTCATTTTCATACTCCTTTTATAGATAAAAATGAAAAAGTGTAAGGTTCAGCTGTCTGTTCACACAATTATATATACTGCGAACGTGAATGGTGTTATCCGTTGGAAAATTACTGGGCTTGCGGAAATTATAAAAAGAATAGACGAGCATATTTTAATTTATCGTGTATTAGTGCAGTGCAGTGTATTTGTGTGGGGCAACAAACTCCGACGTTGTATGTTTCTGTGTAGTTATATATGTTGAAAAATACCACGGATTGTATAGTGTGGTTTAAAATATATATAGTTTTACTTAACTACCAGAATTAGAAAAAAGTAACCACTAGAACCGTCTACTAGAAAAGTCTGTTATTCACGTATCACGAAACTATTGTAATTGAAAGAAACGCTTTTAAAACTACTTACCTATCTACTTTATATTTATAGGATATTCAGAATATCCCTAAAGAACCAATCTAATCCAACATGGAATACTATTTATGTTATTTTTTGTCAAAGTGAATATTTTGATACTTTATAAATACTAGTGTGTTTTGTTAATTTAATAGATTTTTGTTTTTTGTAATAGTAAACAACATCATGAGTAAAATGTTAATATGTTGCTAGTGAAGTAGTAGTTGAAGGTAGTGCCCTATGAATCGGTCAGGGCTATGAACACTCAAATATGGAAGAATTTTGAGCTGCTGATTGTTTTTGAATAGTATGTTACAAATTGAAAAAGAGTGTCCCTAAAGTTTCTAGTGGTGCAGGCCTGTAAAAATGCGTAGCTCCATACGTAACTAGCTTTACAATTGAATAATTCTTACTGACTCCTACTCCGCCAATTTACACATCTATCATTAATTATACCTAATTACCTCCCTGTTTAATCACATTTCGACCTTCATAATATCAATAGATTGATTAGAACTTAAACGAAAAAAAACTTTGTTCGCATAAAAGAAATTACTAAGTGTTAGCACTGTTGCTTAAGCAGGTTAAAATCGCATATATGTTACTTAAACTGGCTAAGCCTAGAAACTTCTCCAACAAAAAAACATTAATAACGTTAAAGTTTTTTATTAAATCTTATTTCACCAATCAAGTCCCCTAAATTAGAAACGTTAGTGGTACTGAAAAATTAAATTCATATGAAATTTAATATCTTGGTATTTTGGTTTTCGTTCAAACCATAACTTCTCCAGGGTATTTTTTTTTAGGTGAGTTACTAACTCTGATTACTACCGGTTTACTAACTCTGATTAATTGACATAAGCTTCAACTACTACACAATGACATACACTTTTATAGAAAGTCGGTGGAGGCAACATTGTGTTAGATAAACTATATTAAATATTTTTAAAGAAATCCTTTACATTTCAGTACATTTTATGGTGTTACTATAGTATTTTAACCAACTATTAGTACATACGGGCAAGCATTAACCCCTGAAATAGATTATACTAAGGAAATGGTGGTACTCACGCAGGCTGCGACTGAATTTTCCGGAAGATTGTTATAGCTCTAAGCTTTCTGAAGGAAATATAAGATTCATATCACACCCTATATACTTATACTTGGTATAAAAGTGTATATATTTAGTATCACGAGTGTAGGAATACTCTTTGTAGTGGTTTTCGTGATAGAGCAAATGGAAAGCCGATATTTATAGTGGATGGCTTTTTACTATTTTATGTATATAGGTATATTTCTGTAGATAGCAATATATATCGGTATATAGTACTGGATGTATTAAAATGTTAAATATACGCTTTCTTCGTGTGTTATGAGATAATAATATTACTTTATATGGCAAACAGGTTTTCTTTACGTCTCCGAAAGCTGAAGAAAAGAAAAGAAAGAGTGAGTAGATGCTCAATTGATAAAACAATGACTTGGTTGTGTCCTTCGCTGACATCATCAGACTTGAAGAATTTTAGGTAAGACTTGTGATCTTCAGTAAATAATTCATTGTCAGGAGATATAAGGGGTCTTTTTGTCACTCTCAAGAAGTTCTAAGGTCAGGATACGTAACATTTTTATATTATATCTGCTTATAGACGGTATAAAATGATGAAACTGTACCATTAGTGCTTATCCGAGGTTTCTTAGCGAACACGAGTAACAAAGCTCACCCGTCGGCAATCCCTCTAAAGCTTCTATTTGAGGAGGGTCACCACAGGTACATAACAAGACGAGTAGATGGTTTTGATATAGGTATTATAATATGATATCTAAATGATTTTGAACTTATACACTAAGGATTACCCTTAGTAGAAAATTTTAGTCGACTGAAGAAGCACATCGTTTGTGAGTTAAATGTAATCTCCTTATAACTTGCCGCACTAACAGCTGCTTTTTAATATGTAGGCGTGCAATATCAAATTGTGGAATATATTAAAATACACTTTTACTAAGTGTTACGTAAAACGACCTTAATATACCATGAATAGAAGCGTTCACATTATTTGAAATGTCAACGTACTTACTTCACTGTCGCAAGCCACTTATTTCTACTTGACTTACGTTTTTACTCTATCAAATACACAGTACATACATTTTGGACGTTGGGTTTTTTATGTAGTTCATGCCTCATATCCATACTTGTTTATTTGGATTTCAAAATATTGTAGTAAATCTAGTTATTTTTTCCATATTGTTAAGTGTTGTTAGCCATTACTTTTTGGTTAGTAATTAAAATATTGAAAAAATAACGAGTGAAAGTTAAATTAATATTTATGATTTTTGCTAATTAAACTTTAATCGTATTAAACAATCATATCATATATATATATATATATATCGGGATCCCGGCCTTTTCGAGTCGTGGGAGATCCAAGCCGCGGCACAAATGGAACTAAACTAGTGTTAAGCAATCCCTCGTTACTTTCCACCGATTGAATGAGGTTAACGGAGCCTAAACCTCTCCCTAAATCTAGGTATAGGGTCTCAAAAGGCAGTGACACACTTTTGACTCTAGAGTTGCAGGTGTCAATGGGCGGCGGTGGTTACTTACCATAAGGGGACCCATCTGCTCGCTTGTCCCCCTTTCTCATAAAAAGACCCATTTTCCCATGAAGACTTGCTGTATGTTTTGCACTAGTTCCGTCGCCCTACCAAATTTTCTTATCAAAATTTACCTTCCTATTTTATCCCTTCTGAAAACATTGTCAAGCGGCATGATAAGTAAGGGGCTAACTATAACCTTTTGCAATGTTGTGTTGTTGTGTTGTGCAATATTGCAATGCGGTAATCCTAAACAATATGTTAATAGGGGCATGAAATGATGATGACGATGATGTTGCGAACGTTTGTTTTAACAATAATTATATATGATACCATTAAAGCTGAATCATAAACACATACTTTGAACTTTTGCTGTATCCTATAGGAAGACATTAACGTTCCTTAGTAATAAAATACGCTGTTGCCATTTTCTGAGCGAAAAAGTTCGACCCTTCTATGTAAGTTAACCACTATCACCGATCTTTAGTAACAAAATGGCGACAACATGACATTCCCCTCAAAAAGCGTCCAAAGTACAGTACGTGTAGCACATTTAGTTTAACGACAGCTATGGGCTTGTCGGGCACGATCCGTTTGCGTTACCAACTTTTTTTACACATCATTACTGCGATTCCGATACCTCTGAAATATTTTCACGATTTCTCTTTATCGTTAAACTCTTCAGTAATAAAAATTACATAATAAAATAATATTATCACAATATTATATATATTTATAACTTATGCATGGCTTTCGACATGGTTTTGTTGATTTTTAGGGTTCCTTACCTTAAAACGTAAAAAAGGAACCCTTATAAGATCACTTTCTTGCCCGTCTATCCGTGTATCACCACCGATTTTCTCAGGAACTGGTAGACCTAGCAAATTGATATTTACAATTTTTCTAGGTCGGTTGACCTAGAAAAATTGTATGTACCCAAAACCCAAAATTTGGCAAAGATAAACATCTTACAGCACAAATAAATAATTCCAAAAAACAAAAAACTTGTAAATTAAGATACATTTTGGTACTTACAAATTTTCTCGAAAATCTACGTAAAATCTGGGTAGGTACGGAACCCTCGGCGCACGAGTTCTACTCGTACCTGACCGGGTTTTTTTTTAAATACCTCGTTTACTTGATAAGCTTTTTAAAGATTAAATCATCAACACTGGTGAATTATACACAAACGCTGCAGTATGGAGGGTACAGGTAAGAAGAACCATATCTGTGTATGAAAGGTGTCTGTAAAAACGCGTCGAACAACAGCGGGACTGGGAATGAATATTGGTAAGACGAAGATCATGTATAACAGACATGCATCCCCGAGTCCCGTGACCGTGAATGGCTATCGAGGTTGTGCAATACTACTATATTGGCCAAACTATCCTACTCGGCCGACACAACTTCGATCGGGAGGCCGATAGAAGAATTCGTCTGGGCTGGGCGGCGTATGGGAAGCTTCGTCAGAACTTCGAGTTGCGCATCCCGCAATAACTAAAAATTAATTCGCCTGACCAGTGCGTCTTACAAGGTCAAAGTCACTCAACGGTCTATGGAACGTGCGATGCTTGGTGTTTTTCTAGTCGAAAAAAGTCCAAATGAAACGATTCGACAGAGAACTGAAGTAACCGACATCATACAGAGAATCAGAACGCTGAAGTGGAAGTGGGCTGGACATGTCTCCAGACGGACTGATGGTTGCTGGAGCCGACATGGGGAAAATGGCTGGCAGCGGATGGATGCGGACTGCCCAAGACCGGGATGGTTGGGGCTGTTTAGAGGACGCCTTAGTTCAGCAGCGGATGGCAATAGGCTGAAGTAGTAGTAATAAATAAAAAAAAATTCAGACAGTAAAAACATTTTAATATTTTAACACAACACGCTTCACTTCGTCTACAACAGCTATGATCATATCGTCGTTTTTTGTACACCAGCGACCTCTATTTTTAGTATGCAGCTAGACACTTTTTCAACTTTCTCCTTATATGAGATTGCTCTCCCTGACTCTACACTCCATACGTTGCAGGAAATATATACCACCAGCCAACTTAAAAAATGTTAGATATTACTAAGTTGTATTATACAAAAATAATCATCACCATACTTCAATCTTATTATATTCATTTGGAGAATATTCAGTACATTTTTGTCTCCTCAGTTAAAATGAATAATAAATGAAGAATAAATAAAGAGTAGAAATCGAAAAAGCGGTATATCTGACGACGCTAAAAAGACATTTCACAATACGGTAGCCGTAGGCACTATTGTACACAATTCGTTGTTGTTCTATAATATTATACTCGTATGTCATAGAAAGAGAAAGAACGATTTGGGGTTATGAGTATTTCGTAGATTTAAATTGGACACGCAAATGGAACACTTTATTTTCCTGTCTAAATTTGATAGCGAAGGTAGCATTTCAAAAAAATTAATAATGAAGTTTCGAATCATTCGAACTAAATTTTTTTTGTAGTAAAAAAAACAAATGAATGAAGCTGATCGGTAGTAAGCCGACGGTATTGTATTTTGCATCTCCTTAACTTAAATTCGACATTTTGAGAGTATTCTAAAATGGAAAACTTTAGCAACACTAGTGACACTTTTATCTCTTTGAATTGTACAAACATTTTGATTGGTACTATGACGATAATAATAATTATAAATACTTTTAACCCATTACTGATTCTGCCGGGACATCATTTTTTCCTATCACAGCCTAGATAATAGTTGGCAACTGCTCAACCAAAATAAAATGAATCCCGGCGCACATCGAGTCTTGTAATACTTATCCTTTTTTTTGGCAATATCATTTTATCATACAACATGCCAAACGATGCGGTGTATGTATAATTATTTAAAATTTTCTGGCACACTTATCCCCAGCCTCATGCATAACAGTTATATAAATTGAGACCGTGCACAGTTCTCCAATCATAGAACCTCGAGCCAGACTCTCCAAGGAGCTCTGTAACTCAACGGCAGCCCACATACTATGCTAGAGTTTCGTAGGTTACTGGTTAAACTAATGTAGTTAATAAGATCTGTGTTAAAGTTGACTTTCTTTTTTCTGACTAAAAATTTAAGTGTTTTGTTGTAAGCATTTATAAGGAAGTAGTGTAGTGTTTAAATATTTTGTTTGCAATATGTAGTACAAAATATATGCCACTACAATACTTAATTACAGGGGACAATGATATTCGGGAGCCTTAGCATCTTATGTATTAAACATCATTATAATTTTGTTCAGTGTTATTTGGAAATATAATTTGTTTCATTGGGTACCTCTACCTTGTCTTTGATTAATTTTTAAATAATGGTAACATTTTCAAAATCTATTTAAGTTTAAGTCACTTTAAATATAAAATTGTGTTAAACTGCAGATCAAACTAGTTAAAAATGCAAAAGTTAGGGACTTAAGTTACATTGAGCCATTCTAATCTTTCTTAATGATTTGAGAAATTTTGAATATTCATTGGTTGCCAGGACATCTCTTACCATAAACTTTAAACAAAATTTTGCACTTGCACTTACTACGAAAAGTAGGAACACATATTTAGCCATATCATAATACGTTCAGTATTTACTACACTTTAATGTTATTACGATCTTTACTTACCAGATTATCAATTAAATGCTTCACCTCCCGCTTTTTTTCATACATTATGATGAAAATATCATCTACATTAACATTGGTAAATTGTATTTTTCTCTGTTTTTATTATTTGTTGATCGTTTGCGGATATCGTACCGATCATTATACATAAACGCTTGAACACTTTATTAATGAATAGAGTATTTGATCATATTTTCTGGGTTTAAAACTCAATTTTTGAAAAGTACTTTGGTAATTGTTTTGTACATTAAGAGTGGCACAGTGTTTTCTGTTGTAAATTGGTTAGTTGTTTTTTGTAAGAAATTGTGTAATTTCATCCATTTCCCATCCTTTATGTCCACCTGCAAATGCAGTGCTATTCTCTAAGGAAACTTAGTTTGAAATTCGATGCTGTGACAGCGCTGTAGCGTCGAATTTCAAACGAACACGCTGTACGCACAGTGGCGTAGCTACCGTAGGGTTAGGTAGTGCTGTGCACCGGGGCCCCCACGCTTAGGAAAGCCTCGAACGCTCACCAGCAAACATCGTATTGAATTAGCTAAAACCTCTCAAACCTTTGGAATGTTAATAAAATAAGTTGTAACACGACTTTAAGATTGTACTGCTGGTCAAAGAGTTAATTTGGCATATTTGTAAAAAATCTAAGATAATAATCTCGTTAAATTTTTGAAAAACTACAGAGAACCAGTAAAAGATTAGGTATAAGAATGGTCACCTGCAACTCAAGACACATAAGTGCATTGACGTTCTTTGAGTACCCCGCTGAGGGGAGGGAGGGAGTTGCACTCCGTTTACCTCTCCCATATGGTAAAAGCGACCTCACACCGGTTTTCTGTGAGGCCGCGGTATCATTACAGTCGAGCTGGCCCATATGTTCCGAAGCATGACTCTCCCACGGTACCAAGCGGTAATTGATAAATAATCGTGTTTCCAATGTAAAAACATCGATATAACTTTAGTTTGTTTTCAAACGAATTTTTGTATAACATGTAGCGTATGTCATTATATTTTAGTCCAAAGGCTGCTTTTCTACTTCGACTACATCTAAAATTTCAATAGTTGAATAACATACTCAGTGTCACTTATAAATTTAAAGTTATATGTTGATTGTGGTACTAGCACATGCGGTAAATGCTTACCCCAAACTATTCAATGATTAAATGAAATTACTCGTATGTGCTACAATAAAACAAATGTTTGCAGTGACACAGTGGTATTGTGTCATAATAATATATGAGAGAATATACGACAAATTGCTGAAAATACGGGACAAGTTGTAACTTGGCTTGAAGATAGTCTACTATCAATAAATGTCGACAAAACAATATGCCTTAGTAAAACTATGGCGTCTTCTGCGAAATCACTCCAACTTCGTATACTTTGTCATCCTTGGAACCGATCAACAGCCGAACTGTCTGCATGTTGCATTTGTCCCAAGCTATCAAGGATAACCGAAATCAATTATTTAGGGGTGAATATTGACTACAAATGAAACTGGAATAAACACATAAATACAGTTAGTGGTCGATTAAGGAAGCTTATTTATATTTTAAGTATTTATGAATAATACCCGACACTGCACTTTTAATACAAACGTATGAAGCCTTAATTAATGTTTAATCACCTACTGTATATGGCTCAGCAGCAAAACATATTTGATTGAGGTCTAAAGAGCACAACGGGCTGTACTTAAAGTATTCCTTTACTTACCATTCCGCCACCCTACTCATCTAGTGTATGAAAAGACTGAAGTTTTAAGCGTACGAAAGATGTTTGTCTATCAATGTATTCGCAAGTATCACAAGCATACTGTACCCCTTCTCTAAGCTTTGGGTAAAAGAAAAGACAAATGTCCAATCCTAAGGGTCAAAAGCAAATTAGCTCAACAGCGATATAGTAACATTGTACCTAGGTTAAATAATAAACTTAACTTAAATTACAAAACCAGACATTTATCGAACTACCAAACTACTACTATTAACAACGTAGTTTAGGTTTAAATACATATACACACACAAACACAAATGCACACCCAAAATTAACAAAATATCTTTTAAAAATATGCTTCAATGTTTCTTTGTATGTTTCACTTGACAATTGTAACAACTTTATTGTATTATGTTTTTGGGAAGGAACTGATCCCCGATGTACAGCTTACGCCAATTCTAACACTGATGTAGTACTTCAGGGCATGGAACTATTCGTTCCTTCTACATGAATTCCCATCGGTGGCAGATCCAAGACCTGGTTTGACCGATGCAGCAAATGCAGCGACAGCAGGCGATGTAACTACCAGCACCCTCAAAAAAAAAACTTTACTTACAAGTCCCTTAGAAGAGCCATTGCTAGGGCGAAATCGGAGCATATCAGCCGGATCGGATGAGAGACTGGTGAGACTTCCTTCTCGTGTATTCTGGTCTCTTGCCAAGGCTGTCCAATTAAATATGTGTAGCCAATCCTTTCCACCCCTGCAGATTGGAGGTAATTCATTGGCCTATGATAACAAGGAGAAAGTCGACCTCCTAAGCAAACCCTTTGCATCCAACACGACTTTGGATCACGGGGGAAACGTAACCGCCTACCATAACGCGGTGCCAGAACTATATGCAGGATCTCCGGTTCACACAAAAATCAGTGCGTAAAGCACTCTTTTCCCTCGAAATTCATAAGTCGTGTGGGCCCGATGGAATCTCTCCTATCGTGTTGAAGACGTGTGCTTTGGAGTTGTCACCGGTTTTAACGCATCTTTTTCGACTCTCCTACTCCCAAGGCGTCGTCCCGAACTCCTGGAAGGTAGCGTTTATGCACCCGGTCCCGAAAAAAAAAAACCGCTCTGACCCGTCCAACTACAGGCTTATAGCCAAAACTCCTTTGTTCTCTAAATTATGGAATCCATAATCAACTGCCAGCTTTTCTGGTACTTAGATGATCACCAGCAACTCAATGATCGACAATATTGCTTGCACTTGAATGGTATGCACCATTTGTTACAATAAGGAATTTATTAATAAATGTAATAAAGAAAGCATAAGAAAAAATAATAGAGAAAAAAGAAAAGTTTAGTTTTTCTACTAATATTAAAGTTCAAAATTCTCGTTTACAATTAAAAACGTTTACAATTTCATTTTTCTGTTATTGATTTTTCTCTTACTCTCATTCGCAAACATATGTATGCTAAACTACTCTCTTTTACCCTCTTAAAACATTTTAACTTTTGAAAGAAAATATGAACAAATGACTTCGGTTAAAAATGTAAGGAATCAGTCAGAGATTAAAATAACAAACAAACGTTTCCTTGTGGTTTGTATGATGAAATGGCTAATTGGAATCATAACTGACTCTTGTTTTTCCTTGACTAAAAATAAAATAGTATAAATTTGCTTTTTCGACTATTTCAATTAAGGTAGAGGGAAAGAGGATGAAAATGATGGCTCGTCAAACTGTGACTTCATTTTGGATAGTTGCTATTTTTATAAATAGATGGAACTAAAATGTACTTGCTCTGTTTCAATCTATCTTCTCGAAGAATTTTGCTAAAGAATATTTTAAGCACTTGTTTTGTGTTTGTTCCCTGTTGACAGCCTGTAAATGAAAATGTGCATACGTAACCGTTTCGAGAGACTTTAATCTCGACTCACAAAGCACTTGAAAATAGTTTATTGTCAACAGAGGCGATAACCTCGGCATATTACAACATGAATATAAATTGAAGATTCTGTATCTACTTATCTTAGAGTAAACTTTTGTTTTATTAGGGTTAGTGACATGACGACAGTTTTATGAGGTTTACAGACGTTATTTCAACAAATATTAGTTAAAGAACAATATTAAATATAATAATGTGCTTGTTTGTAGTTGTTGTAGTTTTAATGTGTTATAACAATAACACATTAAAACATGGCTATAGTAGCTAACAAATTTATTTAATAATGTGACTATAGCCATCTCTAGTTTAAATAATTTATAAAACAAAAGAACGTCCTGTTGTATATGAGAGCTATTCATCAGCACAAATGGGCCGGCTCGACCGGAGTGATACCACGGCGTCGCAGAAAGGCTTGTCGTAAACATAAAATAGCAGGATTGAGGCCCTGGGCCTCAATTCTGCTATGTATGTATTTAATAATTTATTTTAATTAATTTTTTATTTTAATGATTTATTATAATAAAAAGAAATATATCATTTCCTCAAAAACGTAATATATTTTCAACTAGAGAAATTTATACCGATGCCAATGGCTACTCGATGGCATCTCAATAGCGTGTCAGTGGTATGACACTGGCTTGTCGTAATAGCAGAATTGAGGCCCTGGTCTGTTTCTTGGCGGAAGTCACTTACAATCAAGTGACCCATCTGCTCGTTTGCCCCCCCTTACATAAAAAAACGTATCTAACGGCATCTTTGAACGTGATTTTCACCTACTTCAAAACGTCGGATTGAATTGAAACTTCGCACACTTATCACGAAAAATACAAGACGATGACAATACAATAATTTAATATGTTTTTCCGATTATCCAGATCACAATTTTTATGATTACTTACGATGATTAGGATCTTCAGGATTAATATTTTTTTCCATATCTTTAAATACAGTGCTGTCGTGTGTCATGTACTAAAGCATATGTAACTTAGTTGGTTGTTACTTTTTGATTATTACCTTTGAGAAAGCTTTTATTTCTAACAATGTCTGTCAATAAAATATTGGCAACAATTGACGTCTAGCATCTTACTCTTTTTTCTTTCTATGTTTTTTTTGTTTAACTTATAGAACATAATTTTCTGCTTTTTAGTTCAACTAGTTACAAAAGCGTGTTTTTTTTTAAATCTATTTATTAGTTTCAGACTATCGCAGTCCACTGCTGGTCAGAGGCCTCTCGAATTGCACGCAACTTAGATCGGCCCTCGACTTCTTACATCCAGCCTCTGGCAGCCATAGCTCCACCTAGCCTGTTTATAAATACATACATATTATAAACAATTAACACCCAGACACAGAACAAATTTTTGTGCTCATCGCGTAATGTTTGTCCTTTGTAGGAGTCGAACCCACGAAATCCGGCTTAGCAGGCAGGATTGCTAATCAGAAGACTAACGTAATATACGTAATGTAGTTAATGTATATTAATGTTTGATATGTTGATTAATAAAGCATATAACAACAAAAATATGACTTCTAAAATATTTGAAATAGTTCTTTTAATATAGAATTTGACAAAATAGTTCCCTACTAGGAGTACAGATTAAAACCACAACAATACACGAAAATAGCCCTTCAGTAATAAGCCATCAATATCAATTTTCTTTATCTAGAAATAATCTAAAAACGTGAATGTAAAAACACCAGGTTGGTGCGATATCGACATTCCATTCAGTTGGGCACCTGTCACGAGTATGATTGATTGCTTGCTATATTAAAAAGTAAATGAAGTACCTTTTAAACGCGCCATCTATTCGACAAGGATAAAGTGGAGTTACGACGTGACTTGATGAAAAACGCTAAAGAAAATCAAAGGCGCTAATAAAATAAAAATTAAAGCACATGTTTCTGTGTTCGTTTTTATAAAGGTATCAAATAAATATAGGGATGCAAGAAATATATATTATGTGAGTAAAACTATTGATTGGCTCATAAAAGTTTCTATTCCAAAGGCCATTTTTAGTTTGAAAATCTATAGGTAGCAATTAACTGACACTGTTTAATCAACAACTGAAAATGTGCAAGATGGCTACCTATGTCTATCAATGCCGATGACCAGTTTTATTTAAATTGTACTGAAAGATGTGTATTAACAAAAACTGGCCAAGCCCAAGAGGAATGGAAAGGAGTATGATGGGTCTAGGTTGAAAGAGAAATAGAAAGCTACAACAATTATGAACATTACTGAAGTAGCAGATGTTAAAACAATAACCTTGAAATGAAACGGTCAGGTAACACAGGGAAAAGATTTGTACTCATTGAATGGAAAAACACGTAGCGAAAAGCAGATAAAAAGGTGTGAAGACGACCTGTCCAAGGGTTGGAGAAACACAGCGATGGATCGGCATATGCGGAGCATGACCTGGCTGACTGATAAGACGAAAAAATAATAAGATTAGTTTAAAAAAAAATTGTATAGATTCTATTTTATTTTATTTTCATATTTATACAAAATAGTGTATATTCAAAGGTAAATAAAGACTTTTTATTGAGCACAATGTACTATATAAATTATATTATCACTAGACCTGAGAGTTGACTGAAGCGCGGGTGAAACTGACGCTAGGAACACCACAGGCGATGGTGTGTGATATCATAGGCCATCTGACACCCCTATGTACTCAAAGCTGAATGCCTATTGTAGTGACACTACAACTACTCGTATTATTACTGTAACCAAAGTTGTTATAGCGTCAAATCCGTATTAATTACTATCGTAGTAATTTAAGTTCTGGTATTATTCTATTCTCTGGGTATACTCTATTTATAAAATGTAGTGGAGTAAGCAAAATTCCCCTTCATATTCTCGTATCTTGAAATGAATTCGAGCGTTTTACGACCATTACGAAAACCAACACTGCATTATTAAAGTTTTTATCTAATTAAAGTATATAAGTAAGGTATGATTAGTGATATTTGAATTATTTAACGGTAAAGAAAATTTACTAATTTAAGTATTGTGGTTTTTATGTATTTACATAGCTGCGTTATTATTTTTACTAGTAAAGAGAAATAAAAATATCTTTATTTCATAAAATCCTTTTAAAAATTCTTTGAAATCGTTTTAGACTCTAAAGTCAAAGATAAACACACAATAGCAACAATTTGTATGGTAAAATGTTCACAAAATGAATTTAATCCATTACATGTCTGTGCCGATTGAACGAATCGAATCGAACTTCGACCGTTATGAATGATTTATTTTAATAAACAGTATAACTTGAACTTTTATTGTACCGAGTTTTAAACTATGGTCGGTTAATATACGTATGTATTAGAAGCTTAAGGCATATTTTTTAAATTTGCTATACATATTGTTTAAAAATTACTTTTGTGCACTTGTTCTACATATAGTTATAAAAATTGAGAACCATATTTATTACACCTGTTAAAATAAATACACGTACTTAACAACTGACATACTAATCAAAACAATGTTGTGATATATTTAATGATGCGACTGTATCTAATTGTAATTGAAAAAGAGTGGCCGTGAGTTTATTTGCCCTTTCTTCTCGTAAGAATAAACCCCTTGGAAACGGGCGGCTGTAGATCGGCACAGACATATAATGGATTAACTTCATTTTTCTAAACATTTAACAAAACATGTTGTTACTATTGCGTGTGTTGATCTATGACTTTAGAGTGTAAGACGAACTCAAACTTTGTTTTTTATAAAAATATTTTGAGTTGGAGTTTGTATTATTAATATATAAATAAGTAATGAATAATTGGTGCTACTATACTGACATTAAAGATTACAGACAATATAGATATGTTAAAATAAAACATGCCAAATATGCTGTACATAAATTAATTTTCGGTTGTAAAAGTGATAAATAATTTAGTACATCTTAAAAAAATCTTAGTGAACCTAACAAATCCATCAAGCCTAGTCGCTTTATAAAATAAAATATCTTAGTTATTTTATTTTGGCACTTAGGTTCGTTCATTATCACCCCTGATCCTTCAGAGAGTTAACAAAGATTTCGACTAATTCAAAAGTTTGCCCGCTCCTTTGAACTAATTTAAAATCTTTTGTTTAAAAATTCAATAAAAACGGGAAACATTTTACAATAGCATAAAAAATTCCTTAAGATTTCACGAATCATGAGTTACTTGATGCAGAAATTATATTTAAAGCCCGAAGTCGGGAGCTAATAGCAATATAGATGGAGCTGAATTCAAGTTTAAACAGAGTTTAGCCAAATGTACTTTTTCTCATTCAATATTTATACAAATCAATATTCTATTCTTGGATAACATTTTCAGTAAGCACGGTCAAGGGAAACAAAAAGGAAGTAGGTCAATATTTCGACTGGATAGAAGCAAATAATTCTTTTAAAATGAATTTCATAAATGTCATATTTAGATCAAATTATTTTATTAATTATTTTTTATTAAAAATTACTCCATTAAATGTCACTATAGGCAAGTCTACTCTACTGAATGTCACTAGTATTCAACAAATTTAAGCAAAATGATGGAAGTTAAAAAATCCTTATATCAGGAATATAGGGTTCAGATTATTTGCAAGGCATAATCAAATACGTAATACGAAACATACCATACACTGTGCAAATAGGCCTCCCTATTATGCAGTGTATGGTATGTTTCATATTACCTAACTCCTATAATATGTCCTTTTTATGCACAGTACGGTAAACAACAGGACAGGAGTGTTTACTTATAGAATAGGGACACTTAGTATGAGTACATAACGGTACAGGGCAAAACGAACTTATCTAAAATAATAAAAATCTTTATTATTATAAATAACCTTAAACAGTTTTCTTGGAGCTATAAATACACAAGCATCTTAAAAGATAAAGGTCACATCAATAGAGTAACCCTAACTCCCAAAAAAGGTGTTCCTGTGATTATGGAGTTAGTGTTCTGCTGTTACAGAGACAGATTATAAGTTTAGAGGTTAGAAATATAATACGATGTATGTGTGAGTGTGTGTATGTGGGTGTGTGTATGATTGTGTGGGTGTGAGTATGTTTGTGTGTGTGTGTGCGTGTGCGTGAACGCGTGCATGTATAGGTAAGTATGGGCTTATGCTTACTGCTGGAGTTGAAGTAGTTCTTCAGTTTGTCCATAGTCTACGGTTTGTGTAAGGTAAAAATATCGGCTATATGCGTAAAGGATTCGACTCCGGAGAGCGTACCCATGTTATTTGTTTTAAATGGGACTAATCCCGCAGACTGTAACTCCTGTACACCACGAACACATAGAGTTATGACACTCGGGAAGTCCCAGAAAAAAAATATACTGTCCCCAGTTAGCGAGTCAGCCTGTGACCACGGCCAGTGCAACGGACAACAATCGAAACGTCAAGCAATTCAAACGTAAGTAACGTAATTTTCATCCCCGTCACCTGGATAGTTGGCGTTCCACTACTGTGCTCATTTCGAGACATTCTTTGCCCCGCACAACCAATTTGTGGAACGGGTTATCGTCTGCGGTATTTCTGAACCGATACGATCCTAAAACGCCGGCAACGCGTTTGTGACTTCTTAGTTGCAAGCGTTCATGGGCGGCGGTAGCCACTTTCTATCAGGTAACCCGTCTGCTTGTTTGCCCACTCTTTCATAAAAAAAAATTGTTACCCACTCATTAGAAAATCGTTTCATGCATAATTTATAGATCAGTATATTTACCATATATGAAGAGCCTACCAGATATAATATTATAGTGTTAAGTGCATGGTACGACGGTCCCTACGTCGTACCATGCACTTAACACTATAATATTATATCTGGTAGACTTGCGTTCCTGCTGTATGATGACCAACATGGCAGGTCGTGATGTCGAAAGTTACGGCGTTCTCCGTATTGTTATTGTTACAGTGACGTCCGTTATTCACTATAGATAAAAAAAAAATTTTTGTTTTATTAATAATAAAAAAATCTTTTTCAAATAAATTAAAAAAAAAAAAAAAAAATTCTTGGTTTTTTTTTAAAGACAACTCCCGCATAAGGGACTTTACAAACATACATGAAACGGACACAAAGTGGATCACACAAAGTGTCGTACCATGTGGGGTTTGAACCCACAACACTCGGCATACCTAGTAGGAAACGGCGTGGCGACCGCTTAAACCACTACCCCATCCGTGAAGTCAAATCAATTTATATGTACACAGTATTAATAACTATATTTGAATTTTTATAGATCTGATATAAAATAATATAAAGACATCACAGTTTACTAAATTAGTTACCTTGCTAGAGCAGCAGTAGCCACGATGTTGTCTTTGTAAGAGAGTTTTTTAAATTTATTTACAAAACTTTATGCACTCTTGTACAACGGCGGACTTAATGCCCAAGGCGTTCTCATCCAGTCAACCTTTGGGTGGTGTAGAAATTGGTACTGATAGGCGCACATAGGTTGCATTACTATTCAAGTAAAATTTGCATTACACAACACTACATACTTAGATCTATATACAAATATATACACAATATTTATATAAATAAATATTATACACTTATATATATTTACATGTACACAAACATACATCACATCAACACACACATCAACAGCCTTTAACAGTCCACTGCTGGACATAGGCCTCTCCTTAGAAAGGTGGTTAACATACATACTCGTACATAGCTACATTATATATTTGCATTATGAATGTAAGAAAATTGATCGGTGTACTGTCGATAGGATGATTCTGCCATCTCATTGAGAAGGAGGTCATGAACCTTCTTTTTAAATACGGTTAGTGGACTTACTCCTAGGTATTTAACGTTTCGTGTCTTTTGCATTTTATTACATTTACAAATAGTCTGAAGTAGGTTTTAGTAATTAGCTCTAAAAAATCAGCTTTGGAGTTATCTACATAATAACATATAATAAGCTAAGCAACATTAAATAATCAGTCTAAATATTTTTCATTGTGTCTAACCTAACAAAATCCTGTATTATTAGAATTGAAAAATTTAGCTACTTCATTTCGACTCTCTAATAGTACTGAGAGTTTATTTCATTACACTTGTTGAGTTTTATGGGTCTGCCACATCTTGGGGCGATGTGACCGCTGTAAACGATCCGAGACGGATGACACTCCGGTGCGGCCGGGGGGTGTCGTCTAAGGCGGGACGCCGTTGCGCCTTTTACTCTGTAGAGCAGTGAGACGCGCGATAGCGTCCTGCCCCAGGGTAACTACGGTCATTCCGGGATGCACCATAGACATGAGGTACGGCAGGAAGGACTCCAGAAGTCGCCGATGCATTCCTGGAGCTCCTCCCGACTGCCGAGGTAGGCCGCCGCGGGGTTTAGTGGGTAGACCGGTTCTCCGGGAGTTTCACACACGCCCTGCGTTTCGCCAACGGAGGGTATGGTGCGAAAAGCATTAACCGCGTGAAAAAAAAAAGGTATGTCAGAATATTAGTTACATGACATCTATACATAAATGAGTTTTATAGTAGAATCACATTGTATGTTAAGCTCCTTGAATTTGAAAAGAACATGTTGTACTTTAGTAATTTAAGAATTTAAAAATATCTTGTCATTTTGGTATTTTTTTAGTATTTAATATTAGTGAGTATTATTCCCAGCAAGCTTAGTATATCTGCCGTGTTGTAAAATTTCAAGCAATTTACCTTTTAAAATAGGTAAATCTTACATTTACAAAATTATATTACAGTTTAATCAAATTTGACTAGACTGATACATACATAAGTAAATACTACTTTCTTCAATATTGATAAAGTTTCAACCATGACGGATACTAAGAGGCGACTTATAATCAAGAAACGTAGCACAAGTTTGTACTTCATTATACATTCTTGTAAATTCTGTATCAGTTTATATTAAGTTATCATACATAAGCTTGTTACAAAACATTCAACTGAAATATTGAAGCTTGTATCCTTAGCCTGGTATTAAGCTAAGAAAACTCATGTAAAAGTTGAAGAAAACAAACCGTCTACTAATTATAAATACGAAAATGTTATCTTTATTCATAATCAAACACTGGGATGATTTAATTATGTAAGACTTTAATTATGTTGAATTAGTATTATATTATAATATATATTATGTAGTTGTTTGTTTAGCGTATTTATATATTTTCATTTACTTGATTGTTTCTAATAACGTAAAATTGGGTTCTATTGAATATTTTTTATGAAGTGATATAATAGCTCGTAAAAAAACGGTATCACTTTTGTTTATTATTTCTTTTTGCGGGACGGAAAAATACTAAAACTAATTAGCCTAAAGTACTAAGTGGAGGAAAGAAAGAAAAAAACGGTCTTCGGGTCATGGCTCCATTAATACCTTCTCTTTTCTACTTTTTATAAACTACAGACACACCGAGATTCATGTCTTCTTACCCTTTTTTGAAATTTATTTTGAAGTCGGTGCAATGAGTTTACTTCTTCTATTCTTCTGGATGACTAGACGTTCTCTTTCAGGCGCTCCTTCATTTCATTGCAAAATAGTTTTACTTCTTTTTATAGCCTGCCGCCTGCTGGACGCCAACTTTCTTTTTGAATACAATCGATCTTTGAACATGGCATGAAACAAACAGATGTATAAATGAAAAAGTGAGCAATGCAGTACCTACTTATGACAAATGACACTCCTTGGAGGCACACATGTTACACTGCAGAGAGAAGGAAAACTTGACACAAACCCTATACCAACCCGTCTGGCCAGCGTGGTATAGTAGGCCAAAACCTCCTTTCTAAGGAGAGGCTTATGTCCAGCAGTGGACTATTAAAGGCTGTTGATGTTGATGATGATGATGACACATGTTACAAATTATTTTCATCAAAAATAACACCTAAGCGTATTGTTACCCACGTTGTTGCGTACAATTAATCTGTGATTTTGTGGATAGATTTAGTTACCACACACACGCTACTATTTACTGAGGGATGTGTTTGAAATATGTTGAGCCCCTATGATTTGACTGAGCCAGACACGCAGTTCTAAAACATCTGCCATAAAAACAAGACTCAGACTGTAAGTAACTTATGTAACTACTCCGAGAACTTTAAAACGATTGGCGGAAATTACCACCAAAAGAAGTTGTATGGCAATATTTTTTTGCATCGACACATTCACGTCTAAGAACTGAATGAACACATTGCATTTAATAAAACTGACATACCCATCAACGAGTGATAGACTCCTTATCCTTACCAGTTTATTCATTTGCTTGAACAAGAAATGATATTTAGTCATATTTTATACTACCTTTAAATGCACTTGTAGTATTTCTTTAGTGTAAAAATACCTATTATATACTATATGAATAATTTTTTAGTCATATGTAACATGATCTTCTAACAATTTATTACTAGCTCATGTCTTATATTTACACGTGAAAGTAAAATAGATAGCGGGGCGTTAAAGAAGATCCATCCGGATCTGTAATGAAATTTGGGGATGCATCCCCTACGAGGGTATAAGAAGATTAGTGGCCTCAGTGGGCCCGTAGCGCCAAAAGACTCGAAGCTAAGCCTATTAATACAGTGATGCATTGCAGGAGTAAATCTAACAAATATACGTTATACATAGCATAATATAGAGTTGGTTGTGGGTGTAAAGGTTTTTATGATTGGATTTATAGTAATGATTTTCATTGAATTAGTACTTAAACATATTTACTATCTTCTAATATTGTAGGTATAGTGGATTACTCAGTCATATTGATATATCTGAGAAAAAAAATTCTTAAGGGACAGATAGATGGACAGACAAGCAAAATGTAAAAGAAGTCCTTAATTTAGCTTACTAGCATGGTATTCTCCATTTAACTAAAAAACTTTCATTAGACAGTAAATATAAATTTTTTAGAACGCCTTCTTGTATGTAGTCATTAAAAAAATAAGATCCGTAAAAAAGTGTTTCATTTAATTTATTTAAAATTCATGGTAATCTTCAATTAGTCACAAATTGAAGTAAATTATTTAAAATTCCACGTGAATGAATGAATGCATAATTATCTAATGATAATTTGAATTAACGTAAATACGTTTTTCACTTAAAACTCACTACATTTACGTTTGTTCGTTTAATACAGATATCTCACTGTACGCGTATTGAAAAATATACATGTTGTATTCAAATAGAACGTGCAAACACTTTTACGATTAAATCGACAGTTCAATAAACTTATTTCCATTACTACACGTGAAATGTTTTTCCATTATTTTAGTGGAAATGTTATATTTGTTATCTGTACGTCAGGTGCACCTTTCTAAATTGCTAGTGAGCGCTTCTTCCTGTCCCAAATACGACTGTCAGACCCTTATCAACCTCTAATTATACATTACCGTCGTTTTCATTTAGACACTCCGATGTAGTGGTGGATTTCTTTAGTGACAATTTGTGTCACATAGCTGTAGACAGTTTTTACATGCTGGGTTTGAATTTGGAATTGGACTCCTATTTTTATAATGTTTAGCTTACTACCTCTATTGAATGCAATAAACATTATGTAAATAGTATTCCAATTCCAAATTCAAACCCAGCATATATTATTAAAACTGGATCTTTTTATTCATAAATGGCTGTGTATATAATTTTTTACATTGAGTTTTGAATTTATTTAACTTTAAGTTACAATAATAAAAGTTTTTAAAGTACTGTATAGATGTAGCAGAAAGTTGGCAGGCATTACGTACGACCCGAGGAGATACCTATTCTTATACATCTACTAGAAAAAAGTGGTTTGAAAGTAACACGTAGAACTAAACATTTAACTATTTAGTATACAAAAAGGGAAAGAAAACATGGTATCACTTTTAAATTCTTTTGGCGAATAATTGTTGAAGTGCTAAATAAAATATAATCAAATTTTAATAGTCATATGTTTACGAAATTATTAACTCGTATATATATAATATAATAATAATAAAAATAAATATTAGATGTCACAATTTTATAAGTAGCCTTTTTTTAAAGTCGTTTAACAAAAGCTGTTGGTTTTTACGATTAGTATGGCCTTTAAAGAGAAGTTATGATGTCATTAGTGTTGTATTATACACTTAGAAATGAAATAATGCCTCACAAATATTTATAAAAGCAAGTTAATTTCAAAATTAAGAATATTAATATTTTACGGTGTATTTTTTAAATTATTACTTTTACTGTGAGGGGTACATTAGTTCTACTAAACTAAAAAACCTTGAAATTCTTTTAAAACCAGGAGGTTAACAAAGAAAAAATTATAAAATGAGCGAAAATCGGTTATAGCAGGGGTCATTTTGTAACCTTATTGGCTAATACTTTAACGTTAAATAATTAAATGAAATAAATTATAGTTGAACTAAATATCCATTTTTAGTGAATTTTCTGCGATTATTTAACTTCTCTGCTATAAAGTGTGACATTTTATGTTGGCAAGGCTTATTCGTAACATATAGTGCATAAAAATTAAGTTACACTTTCATAAGGTTTAGAAACTAATATCAACATTTTTGCTTCTGTATTAACACACAAACATGTGCTAATCTACACAGAGATTTTTGCTTTTTAAATTTCGACGTCTTGTCATCAACGACAAGACGTCGAAAAAAGCAAAAATCTCTCTAGATATTTTCAGTACATTAAGGATAGGTGATCATTTATAAAATGCTTGTAAATAAAACCTTTTAAATATTATAAATATTGGATTTTTACTATCGACTCAAAATACCTAGTTACTGACAAGAAGAACTCTTTGTAGACATAATTAGTATAAGCTTTTACTTAAGTCAATTAGGTTCACATTAATCAAAATGTGAAACTCGATTTCGAGTATCTTTCATTCATTCTATTTTGATAACGAGAGACTTTTTATATACCTATTTAGTTTTTAAAACTAAAAGTGTTCTTAATATAGCTGTCAATATCGAGAACCGAACGTACCTATCCGAAGTTCTCTTGGGAAATTCGTGAGACGGCGAGTCGTCGGTGCGTCGCCCCAGATTGCAGCTATTACTTCTAACACCCCAGTGTTTGCTACCAGATAGTTATTCCTACCCCAAATTATTAGCCGCAGGTACGCATTGAACATATGTGAGGCACGCTTAGGGAATCCAAAAAATGGGGGAGAAAATTGGAATTTACTAGATGATGCCTTCTGCTCACTTATTACGCGTGCTTTACCGATTTACTAGTTTAGAGAATTGTGTTCAATTTTTGTGGTATGAAGTACTTATATTGTTTTACCTTTAGATAAGTATCGAATTGTTACTTTACTTTGAATGTTCCTTTTTTTATGCTGTTGTATTTAGAATTATAGTCCTATGATCAAATGAAAGATAGTCAATTAAGTAAAATAAAAACGTATCAAAATTACCAAAACAAAAATACCAAGCAAATTAATATTTTTGCATACGCAAAGCATTTGTAAGAGTGATTCACGTGTTCCACATAACTGCATTCAAGCCCTGAATATTCTGAATACACGGAATTTACAGAATATTGCGCTTTATACCCGCGTATCTATGAAATAGCTTTTATTTGTTGTTCACTAAAGATTCAATGGATTGTAAAGAATGCAATAACGGTAAAACACTGTTGCAATGGTTTCAGTGAATGGAGTACAATATTTACCGTAGCCATTCCAAAATGAAATTCGATGGTAGTGGATGTGAAATCCTCTTTATAATTGCATTGGATTTTTCGGTACTCACTGTTAGCTAAGTGAATTTTTCACTAGCTCTCGATTAACCGGGTTTAGGGTATAAGCTATTTTAGAGATTGACTTTGGTTCTCGTGATGAAATAAAATTGCAAGAACAAAATTGAAGGCTCAACAACAGCTCAAACATTACTTTGATATTCTTGTGCAAGGCATATAGGACGGTTAGCACCGAGGCTTTGCCGGTGTTGGCGGGTGTGCTTCCGGTCGATCTCGAGGTGCAGAGACGTGTAGCCATGTACTATACAAGACAACAAAACATGGAATGCGATTTTTTGGGCGCGCGGGATCGCGGTAAAATTACAAGATTGCTTCAACAGCAGTCCGATGTCTATAATGACCTCATAGACGAATGGCAACAACGCTGGGATAAATCATCCAAGGGGCGCCATCTTTACCAATTCTTTCCATCTGTTCGCGAACGGTGGTCGAGCGATACAGTGATCCACCTCAAGCCATGTCGGCTTGAGGTGGATCACTGTATCGCTCAATTTCTTACGGGTCATGGTAACTTTAAGAGCAAGCTTTATTCATTTAAATTAGTCGAGTCACCATCGTGTCAATGCTCAATACCTAACTCTCACTATGAACAGTCTGCTCATCATATCCTCTGGGATATAGTCTCTGGTATAATGAACGTAATAAAATGCTGAAAAGCTAGCAGGTGACATCTGGGGCGGTATACTATGGGGATCTTGTGTCAACTAGGGTGAATTTCTGTGCGTTTAGGCGATTCTGCCATACATATTATTATAGAAATCAAATCTAGCTCACGTAGGACCCGTAATATTTTGTGGCCGTGGTGCTTCCCTGTTTAAAAGGGTGTATGCCCATTTTACTTCATTTTGTCTCCCGCTTTGCTAAGGAGGGAAGTGGATTTACTGTATTTCCAACTCCTCCAATTTTCTTCTGATTGAATATATATAACTAGATGATTGAATATATTAATAGATAACTATGGCAACTAGGTATTTCTTATAATACGGTACTCAAAACTCAAGTCAAATATTTTTTCTTTATCAACTTTACGCTTTGCAGTCCTTTTGAGTACCGGAAAACATCAATCTTTGTGTCATTTTCTGGCAGTGGACTTAGGAAAAATAGCTTCATCGACTTTACATCGTCTGAGAAATTCAAAGTCATTAATCTTCCGAATACCAAGCGGATAATTTATACTTAGCCAAATACTTCATTTTTCAATATACTATAATATAATATATGGTTGTGAAAGACGTAAAAACAATACTAGCTCGATAGTGTTGAGAAAAATAAATATGATTTGGCTTTTGAGAATATGTAATTAGGCTATTTATTCATCAAATTCTGTCAAGTATCTACTATAATTTAAGGTTGAAATCTTAAATCATGCATTTTTTCGTTCCCCATTTTATCCAACGAAAAAAGTGGAAGTTCAAAGTAAACAACAACACGATAGAAACATTGCCGTTAAAAACCTGAATATTTATGAATTCAAAAATGCAACGATAAATTAATCACATAATATTGGCATGTAAAACTAAACACAAACGGAACATTAATACGATTGCCAAAACTAGTACGACTTAACGCGCCAGTGGCACAAATCCGATTTGAGGGTGATCAACTGCACATATTCGATAAAGATATGGGCATAATACCAATGTATTAAGGCTACTGTACACGAATGAAAATATTAAGTTTGATCACTTTATAATGTGATTTTTTTACAGCGGCTGTCAAAAAGGGTTATAGTTTAGTTTTAAATATTTGTTTCTTAATACTGAGCACTAATACAATATTTCTAATATTAGGTGCTAAACCAGATCAGGTAGCTTTGGTTTCTTTAACCAATAGATAAATGAATTTGTTTAGCAAATAGATACATCAGTTTACATGACGAAAGAGGCTTTTAGACAGTACTTAAACTACCAGGCCAGTATTACGTTTGAGGGGCCTAGCTTGCAGCTACCACCGGGTTAAACCTTGAAATCATATGGTCCTCCCCAAAGAAAGGTGTCCGAGACTAGCTCTGTTGGGGCGTCCTCAGAAGCACGGAGAGATCTCAATTTGTTAAGAATTGTCACCCATCCATAGACTGACCTGGCTAGGCTTGTTTAACTTTGCAATATATTAACCTACTTGGTTACCACTTAGCTATGAGCCCCTTGTAAATGTGTATACCAAAAATTATAATAAATATTAACAGTGTATTATGATCAGTATAAAGTGGAAGGATTGTAACGTATCCCTCTTAATCCTTATTTATAAGTGCCGATACGAATGCCATTGTGTTCACTGTTTTGTGGCCGCAGTTCATCATCCAATGGGTTTGGCTTAGTTTGCTTTGCTCTTCTCTATTATCCTGATCCAAATAAAGGAGAAATATTTTGATTTTAAAAAGAAAAAAAAACGGCGTGAGGGGTCTACGGAGCCCGGTCGGAACGAAGTTCCTTTCACTTTTTTGTACACGTTTACTATAGGGTCGGCAAAAGTCTATTTACAAATTTTTCGGTCTAGCTCTCATCCGCTCAGAGCGTGTAATGCGTGATAAGAAACTTCGTTTCAAAAGGTTATAGTATCGGGTATAATATACAAAGTTTTGAGTTTATTATTTAATTACTCAATAGATTACCTTTGGTAATCTTTAAGTACGAGTATACATCATCTTTTTAAATAACACTATCATGTGTATATACGTAATATATATCACTCGGTATGTACTAATAAGGATAGAAAAAATCTTTCTATCCATATCAGTAAAATTATATAGATATGGTAGTATATCGATATAGTATTACGCTTCTGATTTCCGATTACTGTAGATATCTTTTCAGATATACACAGGTTTCAATGGTTAAAAACTAACCTCATTTTTCACGGAACGCTCTAGATTCTATTTGTTACAAATTTCATAAATCAGTTCTTAAAGTTGCCGTTTTCTATGAGGTTGAGATTATTAAGTTATACTTTCTCTATCAAAAAATATAAATGTGACTTTATGATAACATTTTGTACGCAGGAATTAGCTGACGGACAGTACAAGTGGCTGTATGACTTGAGTACAATGAGAACAGTTTCTGATTAATAGCCTTTGAGGATTTTTAATGTATATGCGATTAAATATGTAAGGGTTTTTTTAAATTTAGGATATAAACTACTCTACTGCTTTTTTTTTAAAATAGAATCAAAACTACTACTATTGTCCATCTAATCTAAGAGGGACCGTTTGATAGTTTTGACAGATTGAAGAACACTGGTCAAAGAAATCGATTACTGCAATATCCGACCCTTTTTTATGTTAGAGGGGACAGACGAGCACGCGGGTCAAGTGATGGAAAGTGACATGAACGTCTGCATCTGAGGAGACACAAACACGTTGCCGGCCTTTTAGGCAGGAGTATGCTCTTTTCTTGAAGTTTTGAAGGTCGTATCGGTCCTTAAAAACCGCAGACGATAACCCGTTCTACAGATTGGTTGTGCGGGGCAAAAAGTGTCTCGAAAAGCGCATAGTAGTGGAGCGCTAACTATACAGGTGAGGGGAATGAAAATTTTAACCGTGTGGAACGATGGCGGAAATAGTCCGATCGAACCGATCGGAGATTTTTGGGCACATTTCGTACATTTTAACGATTATTCGTATACGTTCTACGTGGATTACACTACGGTAAAGAACCTAACTACGTGACTTTGAAACGAAGTCTGAAAAAAAACATCTGTTGTGAATATTTTGGTTAATTTGCTTTTTCAAAAATTGAATTTTTGTCAGTAAGAATTGTCCATCATATGATAAAAGAAAAGTAGCCTCATGGTTCTATGGTTTTACGGAAAAGGTTATTGAAATTGTATGAGTTTGTCCCAGAGTAGGACACCTGAGGCCGGCCATCGGGGTGGTTTTTAGTGCCACATCGTCAACAAAAAAATTACAGAGATAATTTTTAGTCTTAAATAACACATAGGCTTCTTACGAGTATTATTGAGGCAAACTTAATTAATTAAATGTGTGAGTGAAAACGCTAAAAGCTGGTAGTAAATAATTCAAATTAGAAGAGCAACTTCTTAAAAATAGTATTTAATAATATCATTCTGTTTATTGGCTATTCTTTTATCACCATATTACATCACCAAATAATATATTCAAATGTTATTTGGTAGTGGGAATAATGTATAAACTAAATGGAATATGTAAATTGTAATTGTAAGTGTTAATTGAAATACCTTATCGCTGAGGAATGAGACTCTAGAGTTAGATTAGTGGGCCCATGTTCAAAACGGACTTTAATGTAAATCAAGAAATAGCCCTGAGAAATATTAATTTTTATTATTGGTCGTTTTTTTGCCTATGAAAGTTACATATCGTATCACCTTGTTGTCCTTTTCCTTAATTTATATTAACTTGTGTTCATTCTTTTTTTAATAGAATTGGCTGTACTTAAGGTAGATCCACTTAAAATTCCTACTTTAAGGGTAGAAAATTAAGGGATGAAAAACAAACTTGTACAGTTTATTAACTTGTTAATTAAGGCGAATTAACGTCGACAATACTTTAAAGTTAATTATATTTCTCCGTTCTTTACTCGAGTATCCGTAACAGTCACATAAATAAATATGATATCATTATCTTATTATATAATATTATATAATGTTACTAGACATACATTTCTTGATAGTTGACATTACCCGAAACCTACTTAGTAATATGATCTAAAATAATAACAAAACGTATTATAATTTACACGTACATGTATACTGGCTGTATACAAAATTTATACAGTGCTAAATACTTCCCTTGGGCTCCCAAAGGACGTATTTGCCACACTAAACCGCCTTCAAAGAGTTTATTGATTCTAGCCCCCATGGTTTTTTTAGTAAAGGGATCAATGAACTACCTATAAGATGTCAAAAGTGCATAGATAACAACGGTGCATACTTGATTAATTAAATATATTTTACAAAAGAAATTGACTTTATATTCCACATGTACAAAACGCCAATTTCATATTTAAGGACCTAATATATAGAGTTGCACTCAGACGTATTGTCAATGTCGCAAGGTTTCAAGCGCAAAACAGACGACTTCCCCCTATTTTTATATAATATAGAATAGAATATTCATGTATACACATAACTATTGATTGAATAACATGTTAATTATAATCTGCAGTACCTTTTTGACTGGTCCGTAGCCTTTAGGTAAACCTGTATGTTGTAATGTAAAGGATTCCTTTTTCTTCTTCCTAAACTCTGCAAGATTTTCAGCTCCGTACGAAACTGTTTTATTACACAATGTTTGTGTATCTGACTACCTCGTTTTCAATTACCGGGTCGAACCAAATGCTTTTATGATCTGCAAATATTAATTTCGTATTTTGTGTGTTTTCTATATATATTACAAATGTACCTATTTACAAAAAAGGTAAGTATCTGAGTATTGTATCAGTCAATCCAGCTTTCATAGTACAAACTCTGCTTAGTTTGGAACTAGATGGTGTTGTTCGTTAGGTGTCCAAAAATATTATTATTATTATTATGATCTAATCAATAACCTATTTTACGTAAATCATAATCTCTATTTTTGGTCTATGTCATTGTTAGTTTTGAAACCAGTATTTTAATAATGTTTGAGCTGGGACTAATCCCACCCACACGCCCACCACTGTAACTCCTGTACACCAGGATCCACAGCAGTGACCGAGTTATGACACTCGGGAAGTCCCAGGAAGAAATTAAACTGTCTTCTAACCCGTAACGAAATTAATCAGAAGAAAATTGGAGGAGTTGGAAATACAGTAAATCCACTTCCCTCCTTAGCAAAGCGGGAGACAAAATGAAGTAAAATGGGCATACACCCTTTTAAACAGGGAAGCACCACGGCCACAAAATATTACGGGTCCTACGTGAGCTAGATTTGATTTCTATAATAATATGTATGGCAGAATCGCCTAAACGCACAGAAATTCACCCTAGTTGACACAAGATCCCCATAGTATACCGCCCCAGATGTCACCTGCTAGCTTTTCAGCATTTTATTACGTTCATTATACCAGAGACTATATCCCAGAGGATATGATGAGCAGACTGTTCATAGTGAGAGTTAGGTATTGAGCATTGACACGATGGTGACTCGACTAATTTAAATGAATAAAGCTTGCTCTTAAAGTTACCATGACCCGTAAGAAATTGAGCGATACAGTGATCCACCTCAAGCCGACATGGCTTACACCTAACGAACAACACCATCTAGTTCCAAACTAAGCAGAGTTTGTACTATGAAAGCTGGATTGACTGATACAATACTCAGATACTTACCTTTTTTGTAAATAGGTACATTTGTAATATATATAGAAAACACACAAAATACGAAATTAATATTTGCAGATCATAAAAGCATTTGGTTCGACCCGGTAATTGAAAACGAGGTAGTCAGATACACAAACATTGTGTAATAAAACAGTTTCGTACGGAGCTGAAAATCTTGCAGAGTTTAGGAAGAAGAAAAAGGAATCCTTTACATTACAACATACAGGTTTACCTAAAGGCTACGGACCAGTCAAAAAGGTACTGCAGATTATAATTAACATGTTATTCAATCAATAGTTATGTGTATACATGAATATTCTATTCTATATTATATAAAAATAGGGGGAAGTCGTCTGTTTTGCGCTTGAAACCTTGCGACATTGACAATACGTCTGAGTGCAACTCTATATATTAGGTCCTTAAATATGAAATTGGCGTTTTGTACATGTGGAATATAAAGTCAATTTCTTTTGTAAAATATATTTAATTAATCAAGTATGCACCGTTGTTATCTATGCACTTTTGACATCTTATAGGTAGTTCATTGATCCCTTTACTAAAAAAACCATGGGGGCTAGAATCAATAAACTCTTTGAAGGCGGTTTAGTGTGGCAAATACGTCCTTTGGGAGCCCAAGGGAAGTATTTAGCACTGTATAAATTTTGTATACAGCCAGTATACATGTACGTGTAAATTATAATACGTTTTGTTATTATTTTAGATCATATTACTAAGTAGGTTTCGGGTAATGTCAACTATCAAGAAATGTATGTCTAGTAACATTATATAATATTATATAATAAGATAATGATATCATATTTATTTATGTGACTGTTACGGATACTCGAGTAAAGAACGGAGAAATATAATTAACTTTAAAGTATTGTCGACGTTAATTCGCCTTAATTAACAAGTTAATAAACTGTACAAGTTTGTTTTTCATCCCTTAATTTTCTACCCTTAAAGTAGGAATTTTAAGTGGATCTACCTTAAGTACAGCCAATTCTATTAAAAAAAGAATGAACACAAGTTAATATAAATTAAGGAAAAGGACAACAAGGTGATACGATATGTAACTTTCATAGGCAAAAAACGACCAATAATAAAAATTAATATTTCTCAGGGCTATTTCTTGATTTACATTAAAGTCCGTTTTGAACATGGGCCCACTAATCTAACTCTAGAGTCTCATTCCTCAGCGATAAGGTATTTCAATTAACACTTACAATTACAATTTACATATTCCATTTAGTTTATACATTATTCCCACTACCAAATAACATTTGAATATATTATTTGGTGATGTAATATGGTGATAAAAGAATAGCCAATAAACAGAATGATATTATTAAATACTATTTTTAAGAAGTTGCTCTTCTAATTTGAATTATTTACTACCAGCTTTTAGCGTTTTCACTCACACATTTAATTAATTAAGTTTGCCTCAATAATACTCGTAAGAAGCCTATGTGTTATTTAAGACTAAAAATTATCTCTGTAATTTTTTTGTTGACGATGTGGCACTAAAAACCACCCCGATGGCCGGCCTCAGGTGTCCTACTCTGGGACAAACTCATACAATTTCAATAACCTTTTCCGTAAAACCATAGAACCATGAGGCTACTTTTCTTTTATCATATGATGGACAATTCTTACTGACAAAAATTCAATTTTTGAAAAAGCAAATTAACCAAAATATTCACAACAGATGTTTTTTTTCAGACTTCGTTTCAAAGTCACGTAGTTAGGTTCTTTACCGTAGTGTAATCCACGTAGAACGTATACGAATAATCGTTAAAATGTACGAAATGTGCCCAAAAATCTCCGATCGGTTCGATCGGACTATTTCCGCCATCGTTCCACACGGTTAAAATTTTCATTCCCCTCACCTGTATAGTTAGCGCTCCACTACTATGCGCTTTTCGAGACACTTTTTGCCCCGCACAACCAATCTGTAGAACGGGTTATCGTCTGCGGTTTTTAAGGACCGATACGACCTTCAAAACTTCAAGAAAAGAGCATACTCCTGCCTAAAAGGCCGGCAACGTGTTTGTGTCTCCTCAGATGCAGACGTTCATGTCACTTTCCATCACTTGACCCGCGTGCTCGTCTGTCCCCTCTAACATAAAAAAGGGTCGGATATTGCAGTAATCGATTTCTTTGACCAGTGTTCTTCAATCTGTCAAAACTATCAAACGGTCCCTCTTAGATTAGATGGACAATAGTAGTAGTTTTGATTCTATTTTAAAAAAAAAGCAGTAGAGTAGTTTATATCCTAAATTTAAAAAAACCCTTACATATTTAATCGCATATACATTAAAAATCCTCAAAGGCTATTAATCAGAAACTGTTCTCATTGTACTCAAGTCATACAGCCACTTGTACTGTCCGTCAGCTAATTCCTGCGTACAAAATGTTATCATAAAGTCACATTTATATTTTTTGATAGAGAAAGTATAACTTAATAATCTCAACCTCATAGAAAACGGCAACTTTAAGAACTGATTTATGAAATTTGTAACAAATAGAATCTAGAGCGTTCCGTGAAAAATGAGGTTAGTTTTTAACCATTGAAACCTGTGTATATCTGAAAAGATATCTACAGTAATCGGAAATCAGAAGCGTAATACTATATCGATATACTACCATATCTATATAATTTTACTGATATGGATAGAAAGATTTTTCTATCCTTATTAGTACATACCGAGTGATATATATTACGTATATACACATGATAGTGTTATTTAAAAAGATGATGTATACTCGTACTTAAAGATTACCAAAGGTAATCTATTGAGTAATTAAATAATAAACTCAAAACTTTGTATATTATACCCGATACTATAACCTTTTGAAACGAAGTTTCTTATCACGCATTACACGCTCTGAGCGGATGAGAGCTAGACCGAAAAATTTGTAAATAGACTTTTGCCGACCCTATAGTAAACGTGTACAAAAAAGTGAAAGGAACTTCGTTCCGACCGGGCTCCGTAGACCCCTCACGCCGTTTTTTTTCTTTTTAAAATCAAAATATTTCTCCTTTATTTGGATCAGGATAATAGAGAAGAGCAAAGCAAACTAAGCCAAACCCATTGGATGATGAACTGCGGCCACAAAACAGTGAACACAATGGCATTCGTATCGGCACTTATAAATAAGGATTAAGAGGGATACGTTACAATCCTTCCACTTTATACTGATCATAATACACTGTTAATATTTATTATAATTTTTGGTATACACATTTACAAGGGGCTCATAGCTAAGTGGTAACCAAGTAGGTTAATATATTGCAAAGTTAAACAAGCCTAGCCAGGTCAGTCTATGGATGGGTGACAATTCTTAACAAATTGAGATCTCTCCGTGCTTCTGAGGACGCCCCAACAGAGCTAGTCTCGGACACCTTTCTTTGGGGAGGACCATATGATTTCAAGGTTTAACCCGGTGGTAGCTGCAAGCTAGGCCCCTCAAACGTAATACTGGCCTGGTAGTTTAAGTACTGTCTAAAAGCCTCTTTCGTCATGTAAACTGATGTATCTATTTGCTAAACAAATTCATTTATCTATTGGTTAAAGAAACCAAAGCTACCTGATCTGGTTTAGCACCTAATATTAGAAATATTGTATTAGTGCTCAGTATTAAGAAACAAATATTTAAAACTAAACTATAACCCTTTTTGACAGCCGCTGTAAAAAAATCACATTATAAAGTGATCAAACTTAATATTTTCATTCGTGTACAGTAGCCTTAATACATTGGTATTATGCCCATATCTTTATCGAATATGTGCAGTTGATCACCCTCAAATCGGATTTGTGCCACTGGCGCGTTAAGTCGTACTAGTTTTGGCAATCGTATTAATGTTCCGTTTGTGTTTAGTTTTACATGCCAATATTATGTGATTAATTTATCGTTGCATTTTTGAATTCATAAATATTCAGGTTTTTAACGGCAATGTTTCTATCGTGTTGTTGTTTACTTTGAACTTCCACTTTTTTCGTTGGATAAAATGGGGAACGAAAAAATGCATGATTTAAGATTTCAACCTTAAATTATAGTAGATACTTGACAGAATTTGATGAATAAATAGCCTAATTACATATTCTCAAAAGCCAAATCATATTTATTTTTCTCAACACTATCGAGCTAGTATTGTTTTTACGTCTTTCACAACCATATATTATATTATAGTATATTGAAAAATGAAGTATTTGGCTAAGTATAAATTATCCGCTTGGTATTCGGAAGATTAATGACTTTGAATTTCTCAGACGATGTAAAGTCGATGAAGCTATTTTTCCTAAGTCCACTGCCAGAAAATGACACAAAGATTGATGTTTTCCGGTACTCAAAAGGACTGCAAAGCGTAAAGTTGATAAAGAAAAAATATTTGACTTGAGTTTTGAGTACCGTATTATAAGAAATACCTAGTTGCCATAGTTAATTCTAAGTTAACGTCATTAAAGGTAACTACGTACTTGTGTTAATTACAGTATTACTTGCGATATCAATTGTGAGCTAAGTGTGAAGCCGTGTACAATTAACGGGTATACGGAATTGGACGGGATTGGAAATTGAATATTATCAAAGTTAGTTCAGCAAGTGTTTATCTTCGTTATAGTAGAGCAGATTTAGATTTGACGCTGCTATGTAAGACTTCTACCATAATATCTCTCTAATCACACTGTGTCTCATACTCCTGTAATCCTCCTCATTAACTCATACTATGACGTGTAAGCTATTATTTTATAGAAAATCTTTCTTTTACTTATATTGTATTTCATATGAGTAGATATATTCATATCTTAATAAGTTAATTGACAACGCAATAGATATCAAAAATATATGTTCATCTCATTATTTTTCTACCCTTTTCGTATTTTTGTTTTGGGTAAAGGCATTATTTTTTATTGAGAAATTACGTTGCATATTTACTTTCTAGCCATACTCTCCTTTAGTAGGTCTGTATATCTTTTGGTACCCGTTTAATTTCAACTTTGCTTTCATAATAGTGGTTTTCTAAATAAATTAATAAATGAAAATTCGATTGGAATGAATATTTTAATGACAGTCTATAGTAAGATATAGATAATCAATTTAATTAAGTGTTAAATGACGACAATGCATTTTCACATTTTTAAAGTTACCTATGTAGTAAAGATTCGTGATTGCGGACATTCACCGCAATGCTAGCTTTGGAGCTTAGCTAGGTATGCGCATGGGTATCTGGTAATTCATTGCTGTCATCAGAGTCTGCAAAATGAGGGTCAAAGCGAGCTCTCGGCATCACGGCCAATAAAACAACTGTATAAAACTTGAATTTCGATGAACGTTATTTTTAACTTGTTAGTTAATTCGTTTTCCACCTAAAAACACAACGATTTATATTTAATAAAAGCTGTATTAATTTAATGAGGTGTAATTCTATTAAAGAAATTATATATTTTCTGTGAGCAAAAGATTTTTTTACAGTAAGATCTGAACGGAGACTGTGACTTTGAATGCCTCAATAAATAAACGTTATAAATGATTTTTCTTTATAGTCACTTCAAGGGCTTATATTTCATATTACTTAAATATTGAAAGCAATCATTTCATACAAAAGAATTAGTGACTGAATCGAAGTCAATTTATGTTCCATCAAGGGTTTCGCGAATTCTTTTGATTGAATTGCCGTATATTGAAATATTTGGAAACCAATTTAGTTAACTATTTTCGTTGAAAAATATGACCTTTAGATAGGTCATGTATTTGATCTTTCTTATTTTTAGATTATTGAGTGATTTATTGAGTTCCAGAAAACGTATCATATACTATGACAGACAGATGGCAATTAAATCTTGTGAATAGAGAATTCTGACAAAAACTTTCTTAGTTCTCATTCTTTGACTGATACAAATGAATGTATACTCGTATATATAGCACAGAAATAATAATGCCTTACATATAGTAAGCAATACAAAAATATGTATATACTTAACTAATCTGCTTTATTTTATATCTAACCATCTTTCATAAAGAGAATAATTTCTTCCTTATATAAATTAATAATAATAATGATGAGGATTTATCTCACGAGATTGTGTCGATATGTGGAATATAGATTTGATGGTCATTGTTCCGATAGTCGTATCTGCTCGCGGATTGATGGCCAAGAGCCTCGACCTTAAAAGGCCTTACAACGCTCAAAAGAGGCTTACGTTAGACGGCCTGATGGTGATGGAAACAGTTTTCCGTGACGTGGCTTGTGTAGTGAGGAGGTTCCTTTCTTTGGGGCCCTAACCACCGGTAGCTTGGTCTCTGTGCCCGAAGTCGATGGTCTGCTATTTTTTATATTTTTGAAAGTGTTTTTTTCATTAAATGGAATATATTATACCTTTGTTTAAAAATGTAATTAAAATGTAAACACAATAAATAAAGAAAATAATAATTAATTTATTAGCATAAAGTGTACATAATAAAAACTCATAGTCTATATACAGACTTAAATATTTATTTCAAAAACAATTAATAAACTGTGTAGAGAGTGTCCGTGTAGTGACGGATTAAGAATACGGAATGTCACTACCCCAATTCATCCCGTGGATGTCCTAAGGGCGCAAAACAACGCAGGACACCAGCACTGCAAAAAGAAGGAAAACTTGACACAAACCCAATACCAACCCGTCTGGCCAGCGTGGTATAGTAGGCCAAAACCTCCTTTGTAACGAGAGGCCTATGTCCGAAAGGCTGTTGATGATGATGATGATGTAAAGAGTGTAGAATAGATATAATTCAGTAATTGCTAATTAAATAAATAAAATAATATTTTTTATTGACATAGAAAATAAGTACAATGCTTACATACATACATATTATCACAACAGCATCAGTGAAAACTTAAGCAGTCGAGCTCTGGCACCCATTGTAAGATTTAACTTGAGTCATGGGTACCAGTTCTTCTCACAGTTGTAGACTTATGATAAGACGCGTATGCGCGTGCGTGTGTCTCTTTCTGTGTCTTGTTTTGTGTGTGTGTGTGTGTGTGTGTGTTTGTGTGTGTGTGTGTGTGTTTGTATTTAATTTTATAGCACTGTGAGTCTCATTATCTTCTCGGTTGTGTCGTAATCCTGTTCAAGTAACCAGTTCATTACTTTGGTTTTGCATTGTCTTTTCGCAAGGTGATGAATCTGGCAATGCTTGTTTAAGGTGTTGTAAAGATGAACTGCGATAATACGAAAGTGTCTCCTGGCAAGGGCAGTTCTGCATGTGACTGCAGGACAAATTTTATAAGACCTGCGTGTGTGCTGTCTTTTTGGATCGTATTTTAGAGTGTTATGTTTACGTAAAACTGTTTGGAGCACATACATTTTACGGACAGTGAGGACTTTGCATTATATAACAGAGTATAACAGAGTGGTGGGATATCTAAAATGTCTACATAACATCACCTTTAAAACGGCTCTTTGAGCCCGTTCGAGCTGCAGTAAAGTCGTCCTGGCGGCACCTCCCCAAGCAGATATACAATATGCCACTATGGACTGACAGAGTGAGTAATAGATCATTTTAAGAGTAACCTGTGTAGCTGAGTGTCGGAGTTTTTTGAATAGACATATAAGCTTGCGGACACGGGAAGTCAGGGTACTTATGTGCACATGCCAGTTTAAATGGTTGTCAATGAGAACGCCAAGGTATCGGACACTATTGGTTCGATTTACAGTGGGACAGTTACAGGACATTTCCTTGGTGTGTTGACAATTGTGAGCTCTCAGCTTAAAGATTTCAGGGTTAGGCAATGTACTAGAGGTTGGTGTAAAAGTGAGATACATTGTCTTACTTACGTTGAGAGTCAGAAGATTATATGAGAGCCACTCCATCACCTTTCCTAGAGCGGACTCAGCCGCAGAGAATGTCTCAGACCAATTGGAACCGTGAATGAGTAGTGTCATCTGCGTATGTGTAAATGGAACATTTTGGTTACAAAGTGCATTAATGTAGATTAAAAACAATGTTGGGCCGAGAATGGAACCTTGAGAAACGCCGTAACTAAGGGGGATAAAATTACTCAAAGATGACCCTATCTTAACACACTGCATTCTATTATTGAGATAACTTTGAAAAATTAGTAAAGAATGTCCTCTTATGCCAAATTTCTCCATTTTAGTAATTATTTCAAACGTGGGTCGTTAACTCACCTGGACCGAACCATAAGTTTAGTGGTATATCAGACTCGAGTCGACTATCTTTGATATTAAGTCACCCGATCTCATGCAGCTGGTTTTTTTTATGTTTAAACTAGCTGGTGCCCGCGACTTCGTCCGCGTGGTATTCGAAAAGCGCTGCCTTAGTGGATTCGATTCCCAGACCGGTAAAATTTTATAGGGGGTTTCTGATAAAACAAATAGCGTTTTTTACTCCTTATATAGACAGCTACCTGGTAGTAAAATGTTATCAAAATCGGTAAAGCCGTTTTGAAGATGACCTCCGGGTAATCGTTTCGTAATCGTTTTTTTTCATGCGCACACGGTTATTTGCACGATACCTATGCCTAAAAACCAGTTTAAATACTTTTTGTCTGTCTATCTGTCTGTCTCTTTGTTCCAACAAAGAGACAGACAGCTAGACAGACAAAAATAACCGTGTGCGCATGAAAAAAAACGAAAAAACCATTATTTTGACATTACAAACAGACACTTCAATTTTATTTATTTGTATACTCGTAGATGATGCTGTACACGCCTGCCTGTGAGTTTTATGTTTGTAAATTTAACTTGATACGACTGACATACGTCACAAAACAATGATAAGTGATATAAAAGTGATACTGGCTAAAACGATCAATGTATATACTATAATCGATTGATGATATTTTGTTAAATTGATAGGTTTGTAATAAAATAACAAATAAGTATTTTAAGATTATTTTTCTTAAGTTGTACACAGCAAATGAACTGCCTCAGTGATGCAGTGGTAGCGTATGCGACTGCTGTGCTGAACTCGGGTTCGATTCCCGGGTCGGACCAAATGTTTGTATGATCTGTAAATATTTGTTTCGGCATTTGGGTGTTTCCTATGTATAATATGTATGTATTTACAAAAATATAAATAAAAGTATTCTATTAGTAAATCTAGTTTTCATAGTACAAGCTCTGCTTAGTTTGAAACTAGATAGCGGTGTGTGTCTGATGTCTGAAATATTTATTTTTTTATTATTCTATAGTCATCGTTGCTGGAACAAACCTGCAGTTTAATTAAAAGTTCTTGATCACAAACTAAATCGAACTGTACTCGTATTTCTCATTCCAAGTATTCCTAAGGGTCAATTTTCGTTATAAAAGTTCGTTAAAAATTCAGTTCCGATCTACTCTCGCTCAAATGTCATACAAGGTATTTTTGTATAGTACGGTAACAAAATATCACGACGTGTGGAGAGAGATATTTGAACAGTTTATGCTATAAAAAGAACACAAACCTTTGATTTGCGCATTTATCAGTTCAATACTTTTTAAGATATTTTGAGAATAGCTCAATGGCGTTGTACTGGCAATGGTTGGGTGGTAGACATATCACTCTGTGGAGTTCAGGGCTTGAGGACTCTTTTAAAAAAATAAAAAAATAGCAATTTCATTTCGGCCGTTGAAGACTCGTCGATATATTATTCTGTACTAATGTGACTCACTAAAGCTCGCCCTATGCCGGAAGGGTAGCTGATACGTTTGGTATAGCTGCAATATGTCGGTGTAATAAAAACACAATATGATGGCAACAACAGTCCACCACTTTGGTTCTTGCACTCAAAATATTGACCCAAGCGAACAACAAACTAGCGACATTCAACATTATTTTGTATGTCAAATTTCATAATTGTAATTTTCTTTTCAATGGTTTAGGTGTATAAATTCAGATAAATAAAATTATCAAACTGTTACAGAATATTATTTTATCTTTATATAAGTATAATATTTAAGCCAATCGTAACGTAAACCAAAACCATTATAATTAGTTCTCTCTCAAAATACTCAAATGAAAAATATAAGCTAAGTCCACATCCCTAGATAGTTGTGCCATTGACATAATCCTGTAGGTGCGTGATCATAAATTTGACAATAATATTAATGTATACAAAAATAAATTGTATGTTTCTATTTTAGGCAAGAACCAGGTAGTGTTTATTAATAAAATATAGCATTTCTTCGCATATTATTGATGTCGAAAAATAGAGATTGCCGGTGTTGTGAAACGAAAGTGTCAATAAAACGTCGTTCCAAGATATTTCATCAGATTTGCTTCTAGCTGTCAGCGGTATCAATCTATATTTACGGACTATAGTAAACGTAGCAATGGGTAGTTGGAATATTAAATGTCTTCAAAAACATTATAAAACACTTATTAAGAGCTCACTGTTGTAATATAGAAAGGTCATTTTACTTGTAAAAGTTTATTTCGTTAATACTTTAAAGTTATTATCACACAAAATTGCATACTTCAATAGAAATATGCAATTTTGTGTGATAATAACGTTTTAAGAAATATCTTCAAACATTATAGCTCAGCAAATAATAAAGTGATTCCAAGGAACTGTGTACGGCGTTTACATAAATGACAGACCGCGACAAGGGATCACTGCATATTCAATCAACCCTTTCGATGGTGATAAATGGAAGATGTCAGTGCTAGGTGATGGATGCGTCCTTTCATATACCGATGTCAACTTAATCGGTTCGTAATATGGTTCAATGTATTGAGCCAAACACGACGGTTTAAGATAGAACTTATTTAGTACAGTTCTTGTTGGTATAATTGATCGGAATAATATTTTTCAATTAATTGAACTAAGTAACAAAATAAACACGAATAGTAGGGCAGTGTGGTGCTGGAGGCGAATGATAAACATTAGTTGGATAGAGAAAGGAACCAATGAGGTAGTCATACTAATGGTAATAGAAGAGAGGCAATTGTTAAATGCCATAGAAAACAGGCGAGGCAAAATGGTTGGCCACTTGATAAGACACGAAAATTTCTTTAGAATAATACTGGAAGGAAAAATACAAGGCAAGAGAAAACGAGGAGGGCCTAGATCAATATACTTACTGCAAGTGAATTTAATTCAATTCTTTAGCATCACTATTAATTTATAATGTTGAGATGACATATGTAGGTAGTTTAAAAAAATGTAGAGTTTCAGATTTGTCACGTCATCTTGTTTCAATGTGGTTTTCAAATAGTGATACCTACTCACGTTATACAGTTTTCTGGTTTGTTCCCATTCTAGTTATATGAAAAAATATATATGCTAACTATTAACGTTCATCCAACTAATTTATTTATTTATTTATTAGGATCTCCTACAAAAGATATACACGAGTAAAAAAACAGTAATTTACAGAATGGGTTAATGGGTAATTAAAATACATTCACCCATCACATTAATACTACGCATAACATAACAATATTAACGTGGATTTTACATGATATTTTATTTTTATAATCATCATGATGACTCCGATAGTCACAAGTGTACCAATCTTTTACGTGCTCATTATTGATATAATGTATAAAAGACTGCGTGTGGCAGCGACCTATGAACATAATTATTTATTCATAGCAAGCACTGAGCAGACTAGATTAGATATAAATATTTCGTTACCTACGAATATTTGAGTATAAATACGCTTTCCTAGTGTTTGCTCATGGCTTCGCTCGCGTAAATGTCAATTTTGTCAATAAATTTGGCCGGGATAAACAATAGCCTCTGTACTATTCTAGACTAAAATCTATCTGTGTAACAAATATCGTCCATATCCGGAAAGCTGTTTTGGCGTGATTGAATAACAAATATATTTCGTTTTGGAAACTTAAAAAAATAGTTGTTTAATTATTAATATTTGTGATAAAGAATATAATTATACTGAGATTTTGGAATCGATAGGTTAAAAAAATTCGTTCTCCTTACAAACTTGCACCCATTTTTAAGGGTGGTTTTGAAAAATAAGTGACAACGTTCTTTAATAATTTTAATAAAGAGCATTTACTGTGAGTTTGAAAACGCTGCGACCAAAAATACCGAAGTTTTATATAAATTTCCTACCCTCTTTTTACACATTTAGGGGTGGAATTTCTAAAAGCAATTTCTTAGTGCACTCTTACGTTACCTATAGAACATTTGTGCAAAATTTCTTGCTTTTAGACCCAGCGGTTGCATCTGTGATTGGTCTGTCAGTTTCTCGATTGGTCTGTCAGTTTCTTCTTTTATAAACATAGTTCAAATATGCTTTAGTCATTGTTTCAATCCATATGTCTCGAAAAACACTATTCCCTTATATCTACATAAACTAAATACTTTATGAGTTTCATCGGATTAAGTTTACTGGAAGACAAAAGAAGTAGTGTAAAACGTAGCTGTAAACTGCTAATTCTGTTTCCAACTAATTATATTATTAGTCACATTTAATTAAAATTGGAACAGGTACTTAATTAAAACACCTGATTACTACAAATTCTAGATATATTCTCATAATTATAAAGTTTCTAAAAGAAATGAACGAAGGTAGTAAGTTTTTACATATTAATCAATAACGATTAAATACCGTTGTTCAAAACTATTGCAAGGATCAAAACTCTACTGTTTCTATACCTACATTAATCAATTATAAATGAGAAATATTTTTTGTGTAGTTGAAGTTCTGCCTTATTTTAAGAAATTGCATCAATCAATGTCATGAAGTATTTCAGCATTCGTTCTTAGTTCAACTACTGTTAATGTTAATAAGAATATTATTTAATATTATTTACCCTATTGTGTCTGAGTCTACGAAAGCATCACATGGGATTATTATTTTTGCAACCATTAAGAAACTGTTTAGTAACAGTTTTAATTAAGTCAGATTTAGGTTAAGAACACAACGCCAACTTTTATTCTCCCCAAGTATGCCAACGCGGAATCGTGCAATAAATACATGTAACAACGTCCTAAAGTTAGTAATAGTACTTTTTCGGAACAACAAGAGCATGCAATTTTTGCCGCAGAGTGTCCTATTCTGTACTTCATAAGTCTGATGCAGTCATTAAAATATCTCAAAGTTAATTTCAATGTCTGTGTTTGTAGCGAAATATAAATAGTTTAAAAATATGACCACATTACCTTCATAACATTTTAACCCATTCATTGTAAGCTTGTACAAATTATCTTATAATCATCATCATCAACAGCCTTTAATAGTCCACTGCTGGACATAAGCCTCTCCTGAGAAAGGAGGTTTTGGCCTACTATACCACGCTGGCCAGACGGGTTTGTGTCAAGTTTTCCTTCTCTCTGCAGTGCTGTCATGTTGTCCTGTTTAGTTTTTTCCCTTAGTCGGCTCTTACGACACCCACGGAATGAATAGGGGTGGTGACACTCTGTATTCTTAATCCGTCACCACACGGATTATCTTATAAAACACTGTAAATATTTTTTCATGATAATAGTGAGGTGCTGGCAGTGACTACTGTAGTCCTGTAAACTTAAAATCTGTGGGATAAAACCTATTGGAATGCCGCCATTTATCCGTATTTATTTCTCATTAGAAAGATCACCTCGCTAATAAACAGGTTTAAACAAAGAAGAATCAATAAATTTGTCTCCAAAATATCGTAGTACAAATATTTGTAATTTCTTTAATATATGTAACCAAAAATGGAACAGAATAGTCAATTTGAAATGAATAATACCTTGACACTTCTCACAGAGGACCGCCTGATACCGAACTAGGCAAAGCTTGTACTCGTACTACGGTGACCTAACGACTAATAGTCATTTCTAATAATAGACATATTACATATAAATTATACTTAGATACATTATGATTGTTGATGATTGTGTACAAATGATTGTCCAATTTGTCCTACTTGAGAACTGAATTCGCAACCTCTGGCTTAGTAATCAGGATCACCAACCACTAGATCAACAGGCCAATCTCCTTAAAAGTTTCTTTTTTTAAGCTAACTCATGGAGTATACATTGATATTTTTCTTTTTTGTCTAATCGAGGCACCAAATCGCAATGAATGTTTCACGCTTGTTTTACGGACGTGCAATCCAAACGTAGACTAAGTTAGGATAGTCTTTAAGTGTATACTTGGTGTGATGGTACCTCAAATACCCTAGCCTGAGTAAAGCAGTTTTTCAACTATAAAACACGTAGCCAGCTCCCCTCCCTGTGGGGGAGGTCTAACGCTCCTCCAACCGCGCCAGGCTGTAAGACTCGACCCTGACTGGACATCTTCCCACTGGCTTTTAAGTTCGAATAAACAACAAAACACCGCGATAAGAGGGAATCAAAGTCTAAATGAAATAATTAAATACATTGGTATTGGTTGTGCTTATCCTATCAGGCTTCCATCCATTGTGCACTTAAGCTTAAAGTGAGTCAATCAACTTCTACAACTGAATGCTCAAGGCCGCAAGGTCAGACACGTGAATACTGCTCGTCTGATGTGGCATTAACCCTTATGCTACCGGACACAACGCGTGCGCCGACGGCGGACTCGGACCGCTCGATCTCCATCAATTCATCAACAGCATCAGCGCTTTCCCGCAAACCGACCACCCAGGACAAGCCCATTAAGACGCTCTCCACTCAAGTACACGGCACTCACTGAACCTACACTAACCTCCTCCTAAATACACCACAATGACAGGTCACCGAAGGATAACCGTGTAGCAAGGACCGCGGCCTGGTTGATCTGATCAACCAAGGTGGTCATATCGCCTCAGTTATAACTCGATTCACCACACTGTAGAGCACTATAAAGGGGTCATTAATCATTCTATCACATTCAAGATATCTTAACCAATACCAAATGCGTAAGTAAAATTTAGCAGGGAAACTGCATGGAAACTACATCTAAATTATTAATTAATACTACGTTACTCAGACCGGCATATAATTATGTATAATATAATAACTATCCTAAACATCAAACAATTATCCTAAACAAACCTAAATTATCATAACCAATAAAGACTCACCTAGCTGTCCTCAACGTTCTATATATTTAACTTACTCAAACTAACTGCAATACGCGCGTCTGAGCACGTTCAGCTTTTGACGAACAACCTCTGCTTCCTAGCTCCTAAGACCGACCGACTTGTCTTACGACTCAAGACCAACTGCCCTGTTCCTTCCTAATTATCGTTCCTCACAGGACCCCTATCTAAGGGCCTTTTCTCACGCTTACTCGTGTGCTGTCTTGCACATGTGTCTATTTTTAACTGCTATCGTGGACCCTTGGCTATCCCTTTTTTATGGTATTCGTCTTAAGAACGCAATAAGTCTTTTGTTCATAATGGGCCGTCATCCACTTCGCAATACTTGAGATCATAAAGTTCACTTATTTATTAGGGTCTGCTTTTTGTTCGTCTAGACCTTAAATGCACGTGTAGATAACTTTCTAACATTACTTGTCTAAAATAACATTTATGTGAAGTTTTATAATTACGTGATTGTAGTACTATCACATTGGTTAGAAAGAAAATGATCCTAAATTTAAAAACTATTTGATTAGAAGTATCTGGTATACTTTATTGGCGACGACGAGGCTTGTCTTGTAACTAATTTTGAAGCTAGGTTTAGTATGTTCAATGTGTCTATAAGTAGATGGATCGGGGTTTTCTGCAGTCATCCTGACCTCCGATCATCGATAACCATTCTCCAAGGTCGTCTGGAAGGACTGTCGTCTGTCGTCTGGACTTTATCTAGTTTACTAATTAGGCGCGATTGAGAGCAATATGTTTTAGTACGTTTGATCCTTATCATTCAATTTAACCAATATATGACGTCGTACAGTTTTGACACCTTAATGAGTTAACTACTGATAATATATGACATAGGCGCAAAATTCACTTTCGCAAAGCACTTTTAAGATCTCAACTACAGGCGGTAAAAAATAAACTCAAAATGTAATAATAAACTAGTAGGCATATTTTAAGTATACAGTAAGTAATCAAACAAATTAACAAGACTTAGAATTGGAACTAAAGTTTAAGTCTTAAATTATATTTAGTGTTAGCATCGCGATCCGTGATGCTCACTGCCTCAAAGTGATGTGTTGTTCCTGATAAAAATAATTTGCATCATGTGATAATTTTGACAGAGAGACATTTGTTATAAGTACTGCATTGATATTCTGTTATAAAATTCAAACTTGAGTTCAGCACGTGGTTAACAGCATTTTGCTTCATACTAAGAACGAAAAACAATGACTTTTTCAAGGGAGGGTTGGCGATAGGCAGGGGGCCGATATTAAAAAAAAAAGGAAGGAATGAAAGAATCGAAAGTAATGAATGAAAAAAGGAAAATTATTTTGCAATGAAATGAAGGACTGGATGAAAAGATGTAGCTAGAAAGGAAGTAAGCAGTAACGTAACGAGTAATGATAGAGGAGAATGGAAGAAGAAAAAACATTGCGCCGATACCAATTGAACCAAAGAAAAGAGTAAGAAGATGATCAGTCTAAGTATTAGATTAATTATCTTTTATAACTAATTACCTCTAAATTAATTAATCAGCTATGTAAATGTGTTGACAAACCTTTTGTAGTGAATAGTTGCTTATTGTTTTTATTCTATTCACTGATAGTATTTATAACTGTTAACCTTACCTTACAGTTAAGCTTTTTTTTTAAATGGGTACTAACTGGTCTGCTTAATTTATTAGTTTAGCTCAAAAACTCATCTTCATTGGATTAGGGTTGCGTTGGCAGGAATACTTTATAGTCTATTCGGGACACTAAATTGTAATTACAGGTTGATGTAGGTCGGGTGCCATCTAGGGCCATGTCGTGCGGTGTTCCGCAGGGGTCTGTCCTAGGACCTCTCCTGTGGAACATCGGGTACGAATGGGCCCTACGAGGGCGTCTCCCCCCCGGGCTGGGTGTAATCTGCTAAGCGGATGACACCTTGCTTTCGGCCCGGGGGGCTAACTTCCAGGAGGCGGCGCGCCTGGCCGCCACGGGAGTTTCCCTGGTGGTCGGGCGCATTGAGGCGTTGGGTTTGTGGGTGGCCCTGGATAAGACGGAGGCCCTATTATTTCATGGGCCCCGTCGTGGTCCACCCGCCGGCGCCTCAATCGAGGTCGGCTCGGTCCTCGTACCGGTCCGGGCCCAGATGAGGTACCTGGGTCTGGTCCTAGACGGTAGGTGGCTCTTCGACGAGCACTTCCGACAGCTTGGTCCGAAGCTGGTGGACACTGCCTCCGCCCTAGGGCGACTTTTGCCCAGTGTTCCCACGAGGCGGCTGTACGCGGGGGTTGTCCGGTCCATGGCGCTTTATGGTGCACCGGTGTGGGTGGCGGCTCTGACCACCCTCTGGCGCCCCCAGAGGATATTGGCGGTCAGAGCCATACGCGGATACCGCACGGTGTCCACCGAGGCGGCTTGCGCCTTGGCCGGAACACCCCCGTGGGATTTGGAGGCGGAAGTGCTCGCCGAAGTTTATCGGCGAGTGGCTGACTTCCGGGCGGAGAGCGGATTTCGCCCTCCGCCCGAAGACGTGCGCGAGTGGCGCGAAGCCGCTCGCCGAGCCACCATGGTCAGATGGTCGTTCCGGCTGGAGACTCCACGCGCTGGCTTCGCCGCCGTGGAGGCTCTCCAGCCGGTCATCGCCGAGTGGGCAGGGAGGCAGCACGGGACCGCCGGGCCCTCACTGCAGTCATCGGAGCAGATCTCTCGCTACCGGCCGTAATTCGCTCCATGGCCGGTAGCGACAGTTGTTTTACCGCGGTCGCAACGGGGCGGCGTCCGCGTGTGCCGGACGTCACCTAAAGAGAGGGTCCACTGAGACGGAGCCCGCATCAGGAGCGGGCCGGCGCTGGGAGGGGTCCAGATGGAGATAGCTACCTGGACCCCTCCTAAACTGGAAGCGCAAAGAGGGCACACCGTGTGGTTTTAGTCGGTTTGAGTCCGACACACCGCCCCGCCGAACGAGAGCCCCGGCGGGGTGACGGTCCGAGGGGAATTCCACACGTAAAAAAAAAAAAAAAAAAAAATGTGGTCGGGTGCCATCTGAAATGCCATTCACGGTATTACGAAATTAAGCGCCTTTTGCAATCTCTAAGACTGGATACACTACACCCTTATTGCAATTTGCTGAATGGTAAATTATGTAGATGTTAATAATGGTAACAATTTGGTTACAGATAACAAAAGAATATTATTTAAGTATTTAAATATTTATGTCATATACAAAGTCCACTTTACCTAGTACATAATTCAGAAAGTTTCTTTTATATTTCAATAGCCTGCGTATATATTTAAATTCAAACCATAAATAACCAAGGGATGATTAGCAGGGATGATGTAGTAAAGTACTCTTCCATAGGAATTTTAATAACTATCATAATAGTTTCGTTGTTACTATTACAATTAACTTTCCACATATTGTATGGGTAGATTCATAGCGCACCTACGCAAAAAACAGTGACATTATCTTTTTTTCCTAACTTTAATCACAAGTGTAACGGAGAAATTCAAAACACAGTGGAACAGAGACAGGAAACTAAGATGCGGAAGTAGGATACAACGTTCTTAAACTAGTTGGCAGTAATTGAACTTTGGCGATTGTTTCACCAGAATGTTTTCCATTTGTCTAATTAACGATGCTGAAGTTTTGACCTCAATACGCTGTGGTAACAGGATCTATCATACCTAAAGGAATGAAATGTAGTATTTACGAGTGTTGTGGCAAACTTGTTTTGAGTAATCCGTAAAAACTTTTTCCATTAAGTTTCCTACGTTAATTCTTGTATTTAGGTTCTTTAACTTTAGCAATTGGATTTTACTTTCAACATATAAAAATACATTTAACAATCCGTAACATAACAATAAAAAAAAGTGAAGTTTAAAACTATTTAACTAAACTAACTAACTAAACTATTTTGTCATAGCAATGCTACATAAATTGTTAATTCAAACTTTCACTAATTTGACGGTCCTCGAATACTACGAGTATATATCTATTACGTATGCAATAATCAAGGTACCTGGTAAATTTTAAAGCTGAACAAGATTTTACACTTACTTTTTACCTCAGGTTTAAAAAAACATTGCTTTTTAGAGGTGTATACAAAGTTAAACATTCTCTCTCAAAGATTTTAGGTGCCAAGTACTCATGCCAATTTTCTAAACGTTTTTAGCGTAAAGACAAAACTAAATTATTTAGCAAAGCTCAATCTATTCAGTACGTTAAAACGTTTCTTGAAATAAATATTGAAATTGTTTATATTGACACTTTTAAAGAAACCTCCGGCACGTCTACTGTACTAAGACGTTTGTGTTACGTGTGCGTCAGAATAAAGGATATTGTTATTTCTCGTTCGTTTAGTACCTACCTTTGTAGTGTTTACCTTGTTTCAGAGGGTACAGTTTTCCAAGTGAAGTGTTTGTCCAATACATTCTATCTTATATAGGTCAATGGCATATTGAGGAAATCCCACTTATTAGCAAGATTTTTGTCGATATTATATTTTACAGCTATAGCTTTCCAAGATCCCCTCTGTGTGTTCATAAATGCATCAAAATCAGTCTAGCGGTTTAGTCGTGAAAACGTTACACACTGACAGACAGACGGTTAAATTTTTTATTTATGTATTCTCGTAATCTATCTATAAATATAAAAATGTTAAGTTACTTTGTGTACGCTTCAAAAACTCAAAAATTTCAGAACCAATTGAGCTCCAATTTTCACACTATATACTAGTACAAACCGCATTTAAGATTATTTTTTTTGCGTCAGTTTTGTTCTCTTAGCCATAATGTATCACAGCGAAGCGTAGTAAGTTGTGGTATATAACTAGTGTTATTAGTGTTAGTGTTGTTATTAAATATTTACATCAGGAACTCTTACCAAAGTTATGATTTAAAAAAATATTTTTATAAGGTGTTTTATATCCTGATAAAAAAAATATATCTTTATAATTTATTTTTAGTAGGAGGTTATTTTCGGTTTGTGTTCAATCTTTAGAACTTAAACGTATATAAAACTTACCAAATTTGCGGAACTAAAGTATTTAGTTTTGGAAGTCAGATTTTGAAATACAGTAAGTAAGTTCAAAGAGAAAAGAAACACAGAGATAAGGGAACGACAACCACGAGGCTACTTGAAATTATACCGCCTAAAATGTATTTATCCGTAAGCTTTATTGTTTGTTTTTATTGCAGCGTTAATCTTTGAAACTGACAATCGAAAAAAAAACCCAGTCTATTGGATGACACTTGATTTGATAGTCTTATTACTGAGCAAAGTTATAGACCACTAGGTTTTGCCCGCGGCTCCGTCAGCCTATGTTTTTTATCAAGGATCGAACTATCTCCATACCAAATTTCATTTGAATCGGTATAGTGGTTTAAGTGTGAATAGGTAACAGACAGACAGCCAGATGGACAGACAAACAGATAGACAGACAGACAAACACACTTTTGCATTTATAATATTAGTATTTATTTATCACCTGAATAAGATAAACCACGATCAAACTGCGGGGTTCCCATATATATGAGCCAGTTTCCAAATAATAATCGTTCGTTAACGATGACTCTGTTCATATGGAGTGATAAACGAACAAAGGGAATATAATTAAGCCTTTACTGATAATAGAACTATTATAATTAGTCAACAGTAATAGAGAACGCGCACAAAGCAATGGCGTGTTTGTTTGTGACGATGATAGTTCATTTAATAAAGATAATGCTAAGATAATTACGAGTACAATGAAAATACATATCTGGTTCCATGTTTAAAATTTCTAACTTTCAATCTTCATAAATTTACTGCATTAAATATTACACTATTTAAAAAAAACTAGTATTTGACTATAACAAAGAATCTGCTTTATAAAACTATAAAGAAATAACCACAAACGAGCACCCAAGCTACATTTATGAAACTGTAAAGGAGTTTTTTTTTCTGTTCTGTTTTGTTTTCTTAGAATTCAGGTTGATAGTTTACGTTGACAATAGGGATTGCAAACATTCGTTAGCTATTCCTTTGTTCAGCTGTTTTCGAGTGTTAGTCTAGTAAAAACTAGTAACTGTAGATTCAGAACAAGCATCAAAACATACAATTTGGTTTAGAATTAATATGCAAATATAAGTACATTATATTCAACTCAAACAGGAACCTTTTTTTTTTGATTTCCTAATTTAAAACATTTTTATGTTTATGCTTTAAAAATCAGTATTTTTCTAATAATAACATTAAATACTTTATTATTATTTATTTGATTTTGTCTGTAATTAATTTCACAGATAATTTAATCATTATTACGACGTGCGGCAGCCGCAGCAAACCATCGTCCTGTCTGTCGGGGACGTCAGATGTTATTGGGAAGATTGGATTGTGGCGGCGAGATTGCTAGGCGACAAATAACTTGTGTAATAATATTTCATTTAACGATTATACGGTACATAAAAATATGTTTGTACACCTAATGTACACCTAATGTATCTATATAGCATATTTTTGTAATAGGTATATCAAATTGTCATTTATATCATTAGCTTCAATTATATACCTGCCACACACAGCTTTTCACCACCCAAAGGTTAACTGGCAGAGAATGTCTATGGCATTAAGTCCGCCTTATGCAATGTATTTGCAGACAGTATTAAATGAATAAAAAGCCTAACTATTCAATTTGAAATCATTTAAAAAAAAATGTAATGTAACTACATATTTTATAGGAGTAAATTTTCAAAAGAAACCAGAGTATTTGCAGAAATTGAAAACCTACCTCAGGGGTGCAAGAAAAGGTTTTAAGTTGAAAGTTGAATAGGTAAGCGAACAAAGCAAAAGCTTTATTCGCAACATATTTTTTATCTGTACTAAATAGAAAGGGATTAAGTTCAGTTACCTCTTTTTATTTATTTAAGGTATTATAGTGGTTTTGTTCGGTTTTTCCTATACGATTTTATACAAAATAAATTTATCTTTTACGTTAGGCAGATGTTTATTTCAAATGTTCTTGCCTTCTTATTAATGTAAAGCTTGAGTATTTAAGCAGCTGAATACACGGACTCAAGATTGACTGAGTCCAAATTTATAATTACTGATAACAGTGATAACGGTATCGAATGTGAGCTTAAAAAAGGTCAACACACGATTTATCAATATATCACTATGGCACTATATATTACTTTTAATATTTAAGATAAATTATATAAAATCATTGGTCCCTGGTCAACACGAATAAGTTGTCTGTGGTTTAATGTCTCTAACTAACTCCAAAAAAATTATATAAATCGAAAAACTCTACAGAGTTAATAAAGAACAGACGTAAGTTAACATAATATTTGGAAATTTGTTTGTTCGCAAATACTCATAGCGAGCCTGTATTCATTTTCCCGTGGACTTTGTATATGAATTTTTTGCAATGTTTAAAACATTATTTGATTTCAAAATGCTATATTAAAACTCTTTAATATAATATTTATGTACTCACTACACAACTAGCGACCTTCTAACGTAGTCTAAAGATTTTAAATTATTTAATTAAAATTCCCAATAAGAATATATTTTAATCGTCTAGTTAACGTATGTGCCTGTTTAGGAAAACATTCACGGTCAGTACCTACTTGCACCCAAATGTTGCAAATCAATCTAACATATTTTTTCAATTTAATCATTAATCGATCCATCGATTAATCTAACAGATGCTAGAAAAATCTGGAATGAAAACAATGTTTACGAAGAGCCGAGGTCTAAGCAATTTAGAGATTTTTAAACATATTACGAGTATATTATGATAACAGATGCTTTATTACAATATTTTTTTAGTAGTAGGTAAATGGTTTTAGGACCTTTTTCTATCGTAAGTTCTCTGTAAAATGCATCATTAGTCAAATCTAAGGCAAGCAAGCATTGGTCATGTCTTATTTCGTACTATTTATTCTTAGCTGGTTTAACACTTAAATTTAAAATAACTTTAGAATTATCTTATAGGAAACTTCGATTGAATTGCACCTTTCAACGCTAGAGTAACATCAGTGTCGTGTAAACAAAAAGTTTAGTATCTAATGAATATTACGATTAAATCGCAACTAAACCATAACACACCGAATTCAATAAACTTTAAAAGCGGCCACGATTTTATTTCTTATTGCGTTATAAACATCCATAAGATAACAGGTTCTTGTTACAAGGTATGTTCTATAAATAAGTTCTTTGAATTGTACACAAAGCCTCTAATGCGAGTTCACTACAATAAAAAAGCTTGGTTAGAGGATTTCTAACAATGGTATACGTTCCTATAAAGCTTTCCATACTCCTTTAAGAGATCCAGGACAAACAAGATAATCCTGGGCGAGTATTGTACGTGACGATATCATAGGAAAACAAATCTGTGAACCGTAACATATGCAGTCTGAAAGAAGTATTCAGACGTAGATGGAGTTTCAAGAGAAATACAGACAGAAAATAAGTTGGTTCTCAGTTACCATTTAAATTTTGATCATAATTTTGAGATTTTGTGATCTACGTTACTTTTCTATGTGAAAAAAAAGTATTTTGTTTACCATTTTTTAAACTCATTGTTTAGTTCTTTAAAAACAATTTGCAAAAGCCTTTAGCCGTTTTAAATGCAGCTGTTGGGTAAATTTCCAATAAAAAATTATGGTTTTGTGTAATATTATGAAAGTCCTAAGACCAATTTAATCCAGCACTGTTGTACTATCCATTTTGAGCTGATTCATCATGGCTGTAAATTACTACTTTGAAAAAATTTCAGGTGTCTACTACACGGGCACGCCGTCATCGCGGCGGTAAGACCTGTTATGGAGGATTGGCTCGAGAGGCGTCACGGGACCCTCTCATATAGACTGACGCAGGTGATCACTGGGAAAGGATGTTTCGGGGATCACCTGTGTCTGATCCGCAAGGAGCCAACGCCTGAGTGCCACCACTGTGATGGCCAGACCGTGGACACGGCTCTCCACACGCTGGCAGAGTGCCGGTGAACGAAATTTCAAATTACCCGTATGGCAATTTGACAGGCTGATAGGCAAGGGGAAGCCTCTGGCTTCCGATAGGACATCACCTAGTTAGGTGTGCCATCCGGGGGACTTACAATCACATTGTTCATTATGTGACCCTCCTAAGGGGTGGTTTTTAGTGTAAACACCACATACTCCTGGCTCTTGTATATCGATGTATCCGCAAAAATCTACAGCTTTTTGGTAATACATACATCGATATATTTTGGGGGGGGGAGGGGGAAAAAAGACAAAGGAAATACCATGAAACATTGCACAGAAGACAGTTAATAAATTTATTCTTGTTCACCTTTGCCTTCGTCTTTTCAACAAACCCAGGAATATACAGACAATGACATTTTTAATAGGAACATTAATAAATCAAAACAAAAACACAGTGCTATCTTTACTTACCGAATTCAAGAGAAAAAATCTTAAGCGGCTTGTCCGTAACTTAGGTATGCCGTCAAGTCACTTAATTAATTTATTGCCTTAACAACACTTACATTACTTTTCACGCTGGGGGCTAAAATCACTAAATAATTGTAAAAAAACCACTTCGTTTTGATTATCCACAGAACAGTTTGATGGCGAGACCTTTTACTGTATTTTTCTTCCCAATTTTGTTCTTTAGGAGTCATTTAAACACAAAAACTCATTGAAACTTTGAGTAGCAAAAAAAAATGATTTGAAGGTATAATATATTTGAAGGAACGCTCCTTAACAATTTGATGGATTTTGACTTTAGAGGTGTCATTAGATTCATCTTAATTAACTTGAGAGTAATACTGGATATGTGAAAAGTATAAAAATTCAAATGGCTTGTTTTTGGGCTATAATATTTTTTGCTTTAAAAACCTATCGAATGGGGTAACAAAATAAAGTCTTTTAAATGTCTTACAAAAATTGTGTAGCACTTATTTATTAAAATGTAATGTAATGGAACTAGAAATACTAAAAAGTAAAATATTTATCGTTTAAAATTGATTATTTAAAAATAAAAAAATATCCACTGCAGTTTCAAATATATTTATTGAGTTTGTAAATTTAAATTATACAATTTTCTTGCAGTCGAGTTTTCAGTTTTTTTTTTCAATGATTACCTGTTCTAATCACTCCCAAGGACAGATTTTAAATCCTCATCTCTTTGGCACTCCACCATTGTATGATTTTTATGAAACTTTTTGCCTCACATGTGCAACAAAATGGTTGCCTGCAGTATTTCCATAGTAATACGACATTCAAGCCATGCAACGCATTAGTGACTTTTGAGTTGCAGGGGTACAAGGGTAGTACCCGAGACGGCGTGCGGTTTTAGTCGGTTCGTGTCCGACATGCCACCGATACGTGGTATCCGAGGGGATTTCCCCACGGAAAAAAAAGGGGGTACAAGCTAGGCTGGCTGGCTGGCTGGCTGTACTCACCTACCATCAGGTGAACAGAAATATTAGATTTTATTTAAAAAAAAACAGTTCTCGTAATTAAAATAAATAACTTTTAATTTAATTTGAATATTTAATTAAAATAATTTAAAGGTTTAAAAATTTAACGATGTAATATAAAACAGGCATTAATAGTAGCAGCATAACATAAGATAGAATTAGGGAGCAACACAATGTTGTTCGTTTCTATGCTGTAGACGGAGACAACAAATATTTGTTAACTATGCCTTTGTCACCTTGTTTACATGATCAAAGTTTGCTTCAAAGTAACGCTGTGACGACATGAGCAGAAATTCGAAATATGCGACACGTTGCCACAGAATACTAAACTATTTTTAGAATCCCCTAACGTAGGCATACTATAAAATTTAAAACTTTTACGGATTGGCTCAACTATTTTGAATTTTGTGACGGGGCCGCGGGGTTCCTTTGTGTGAATTTTCAAAAGTCTGTTAAAAATATAACTGAAAGTTGAAAAAAAAGGAACTAACGCAAAATATTAGTATCGATATACTACAGTTTAAGCTTCCCACATATCATTGTCAGCAATGTACAGCAATAGAGTTCAAATAGTGCTTTGTTCCGAACACATTCATCGCTCTTTCTACGATATTTATGCGTCTATAAATTGGTTCTGTTTCCCGGAGGCTTTGGTAATGTCCTCGTACATCCATCTGCTTCTAATGCTGCTGGATAAAATATTGTTCTTTGTATAAAGTTTATAGACGATTTGTTATATTTTTATGAATCCTTAGAATTGTTCTGTGGTTTACCACCACAGTTGTCGCTATAACTATCGTTTCCTGGCATGGAAACACTGAGTTAATACAAATTAATCTATAAATTTTTAATTGTTAAAAATTAATAATATGATATATTATGTGAAATATACACAATGGTAAATATGATTGCTACATCATCTTAAATATTTTTTGGTAAAACTACATTCACTCAAAAAAATAGCAAAAGCAATTCTAAGCACTGTTATTCTGTAAGAGGAACTAGAGGAACTATAAATTTACTGGTATTTATTATGAATGTAAAATTTCGATAACACGATCTGTCGTCATGAAAAGTATATTGTTGTTTATGGTTCCCAAAAGATAGTGGACTACATCACTAAAGTTCTGGAAAGAATATTTTTTAGAACATAATGATATGATGGGGGGCAAACATGCTGACGGCTCACCTGATAACAAGTGACTACCAGCGCTCATGAATTCCCTGCTACGCAAGAGAAGAAAATGCGTTGCCACACTTTGAGTAGCTATTAGCTCTCCTTCGCTCATTCGGTCACCCGAGTCTTCGCGATGTACGCAGCGTTTGCGTTGCATGTCATGCAGTACCCTCTGGAACTGATGTGTCGTGGAGTGATAGGCACTAAATCCGAACTGCTTGTCGTATGGCTGAAGGTGTGGCGTCATGTGCAGCAGTAGCTGTAGCTTGTCTTCATGGGAAGCGTGGTTCTACCATAGCTGAAGCTCATGGGGGAGAATATCGTGGGTCCACGACAGTTAAATCGCCGTGACTATTCGCCGTCGTTGCCGAGTCCTACGCGTTCGCTTCTGCGGCTCGTGCTTTTGTCCCGATTGCTCCTTCGTACGAAACTCGGTATACACAAGGCGCACATTTGAAGCCGACTCACTTATGATGCCCTATCCTGGTTCGCACTCGCCTCCAAAACCCCTCACTGACGCTCCTCGCTTCTTGCGGAATAGGTGCGATCCCCAGGGATATGCGCCAGATCACAAACCTATGTGTGCGTGTCAACCGATGGCAAGCCTGCATCTTTCGGGAGCTCACGCCCTAATATTTTAATTACTATATACTATTTAATATTTTTTTAATTACCATTATACTTATAAGAAGCAATACTTAATAATAATTGTAATTGAACTATTTTCTTAGTTTAACAAGAGGTCAAAACCGAGTTAAACATAATAATGCCTCTTAAAGCTGTCACTTAGAGTAAAACAGTTAAACTTGTCGGAAAAAAATATCACATAGAACGTCTAACTTATTTGCCTGATTTGTATACTTAAAATAGCTTAATTAATTAATTCAAATATAAAATACAAGATTCTACGTTTTAGGTATTTACCTATAAGGTAGAATTTCGTATTTTGTAAATATTTCACTACAGGCTATTCTATTATTTGATAGAGTACTCCGCAATGAAATATTATTACTGAAATTTGTGACTGTGAAAGCTTTGAATACAATTCAATAGGTGCTTGAAAGATATACTATGTCCCTCGGAACTCTTAAGTTCTCAATGTAGTTCTTGAAGCCTAGCCTTTATCTAGCAAACAAAGTTATATTTCTAAGTATGCGTGGTTTAGTTTAACTTTAAAAACTTGGCCACAGATACGTTCTCAAGTAACGTAATAAAAACGTACTACTACAGTCTTGCATACATTTTTATTTAGAGTCATTACAAGATAATTTGACTGCATTGTTTAAGAACTTACATTTGAGAAGATAATATAATAAACACTACCGAAGCTTTAAACATAGGTAAAATACTAATACATAAATTGTTTTAATGCCGAAAACCAAAAAGGATCTACATTCATTAACTCGTGTTAAAACCAGAATGGCTACACTTCTCCTAACTGGCACACAATAGGCTTAATAATCTAAACCCAATCTCTTGGCCATCGATATAACATAAACCTGCAAACCCTAAGACCATATTTCTCTCTAATATTCATCGCATAAATAACATACTTAAGAGGAACGAAACAATAGGCTACATTATTTACACTGGCGAAGAGCGACAGCCTAATAAGATTTCCAATTGTTATTTGGATGAACCGCATATGGTTTCCAAAATTTATGGCTTGTTTTATTGTCATGTTATTATTGATAGATGATTTACCTCAATCCAAACTTTTTAAATACTAATAATAGTTTAGGTCATTGTTTCTCACGCATAGTTACAAAATGGCATAAAAGAAACTTTCTCTAGGACATGTATTTGCTATCATGTGAAAAACTGATGCAAGACCAGTATGGTAGGTGGATGTCTCGAGGGGCTTTTATAACCATTATTATGTACCCATTATGTACGCAGTAAGCGAAAGCTTATGAATCTGTGCGTGCGGGCGCGTGTGTGTGTGTGTGTGTGTACGTGCACTCGAGTGTGCGTGCGTGTGTGTATGTTTGGGTGTGTATGTCAAGTTATTATTATTAATATATATACTATATTAGCATAACAAGTTATGTTTCAGCTACTTCGTACCCTGACACGCTTCGTTGTGGCTCTTTGTGGAACTTAACTGACGCGAATAATAACAATCTTTGAAGCGTACACAAACCAACTTTCCATTAGGGTTACGGGTTAAGTCGACCTAGATACTTTAGGGGGCTATCGTAGTCATTATTACTAATAGATTTCACTATGAAATACCGTATCCCAAACCCAACCATTTTCAAGATATTAGACTTTTTTATAAAAATTGCCAAAATTTTGCCTTTTTTTACCTGTGGAAACTCCCTTGGGCCGTCAACCCACTAGGGTTTACGGCGGGGTGGTGTGTCGGATTCGGATCGACTAAAATCATACGGTGTGCCACTCTGCGCCAGTAATAGGAGGGATCCGAGAACTGCTGTTGTTAAGACATCCGGGCCCCTCCTAGCGCCTACGGACGTCGCCTAAATAGAGAACACGTTAGTGTGGGTTGAGGGGAAACCCGTCTGGGGCCTCTGCCGCCCGGTTCGCCGGCGGTGAATTGGGTCCGAGTGGGGGTCATCCTCCCGAGCCCTCTCTGCCGCCTCCTTCTGCGACATGCCATCTTCGCAGAAGGATGCGACCCCAGTAAAACATCTGTCGCTACCGACCATGGAGCGCATGACGGCCAGTAGCGAGAGATCCCCTCTGATGACTGCAACGAGGACTCGACGCTGCGACGCCCAAGCCCGGTAAATTGCCAGCATGTGTTGAGCCGAGTCCTCACTACAATTGCAGTGGTGACAGGCAGGACTCAATTCCTTCCTAGCGACTGAGTGCAGGTACCTTCCAAAGCAGCTTTGGCCGGAAAGAACCTGCGTCAGCCGGAAGGAAAGGGTTTCTTGCTGCCGCCCTGCCCAATCAACAGCCAAAAAGTCAAAAGGCGCCCAATTGCAGACGCAGCACCGACTAGCTTTGGAGCAAGCTGTCGGCAGTGCTCATCGAAGAGCTACCTCCCGTCGAGGATCAGACCCAGATACTTCATCTGCGTCACAAATCAAGGTCTAGTTAGCAATAATCAGTCACGAATAGAAAAGGAAACAGTTCAAAAATACAAGCTAAGTTTTTAACTGGGTGCTACTAGTACCGGGTTTTACGCTGATTCTTAATACTTTCTTACTCGGTCTTTCATCACATTTGTTTTCTATGAATTCTGATACTATCCTAGACTATTATACCTTTTTAGATAGCTGACAATATGCACATGGTTTTTAACAAATCTGTAAATTGTTTGTCTGTTTTTTTAATATTAGTGAAAGAAAAAAAACAATTACAAATTTATTTCTTTTTGCTATTATTAACCATTTAATTTGGCCCAGTTTGTTAGGTTAACTACAATTTTGGTAATATAAATTATAAAATATAATGTATCAACGATACAAACAGTAAAAAAAGAAAAACTGATGATTGAATAATTATCTTTAAAAAAATTGTATTAGGCAAAATTTCGGCAAATTCTATAGAAAATCTTAAAAGTCTGGTATTTCATATTGAAATCTACGAGTAATAATGGCTACTATAACCACCTAAAGTATCTAGGTCGACTTTCCAGTAACCCTGTATATGGATCAATTAATTCATGTACAAGAATTACAAGTATACGTTGCTTCTACAATGAAAATAAATTATCGAACAACCAAACTATACGAGTATATATTTCTGAAGAGGAAAACTATAGAGAATAATATTCTATACCAGTCGCTATTGACTACAAAGGGTCGAGGTAATTAGGGATATTGTCTGCTTGGGTCGACAGCCACGGTCGTCAAGACTACGCGTGATGTCTACAATGTGGTGGAAACCATTTTACGAGTATGTAATGTATAACACAATGAACAAAGGGTTCTAATACACTATTTAAAAAGGCCTATCGAGGTGACAACCGCCTTTAAAGTTCAGAAATTTTGAAGTGAGTCCAATTAAAAATAGAAAAAAACTATCCACTAAGTAGTATTACTTAAAAATGTTCAAATATGAACCTGATCGATCCGCTTTTTATTACAAACTTCCTGTACCATTATACACCTTGGGATTGCATTGATTGCAAACCATTTTTGAAGCGTGTTCTATATCATGTTAAAATTTGAGCTCAATCGGTGCAAAAAAAATTAAGTTATTGAATGTACACACACCAAATTAATGTATTTTTTAAATTTATATTCTTACATACATATCACTAAATGACAAGAATTATTCTTAAGGATGTATGATATTATCACCAGACGAGAAACTTGATTGTAAATGACTCCGGTCGCCCATAGGCTAATGCGTCCCATAAGAAACATGTGCGATGCCGCCTTCTAGGTTTTAAGAAGCGCTCAGTGGTGGAATGCCCATTATTTAAGTGTTGCAAAAGCTGCGGCTGGTATAACCCGAAAAATCTCTCAGAATCTCCCTATAGTACTAGCGATAGAGAATATATAGTGAAGTTACATTTTTACGCAACGCCTGGTCGTCAAGCCAATCTAAAATATCTAGGTAATTTACGATTCGACACGAGTTGCGGTTCGGTCAAAAATCCTCACCAACTTTCGCAACGTGACTTAAGCAGTATGGAGAATTATGTTAATTTAGGGTGTGAAATAAAGTTCGCTTTCAGCATGCATCATGTCCGTCCGTCCGTCTGTCCACACTATCTACTGTCCACACTAGACAGTCATATCTCATTCGCTTGTCTAAGCAGACGCGTTTTATGTTTACGTTATGTACGCTAGAAAATTATTTTTAAAATAACAGTAATTTGAGTCGTAAGCAATCTACGTGAAGTGTGTCACGATTGATTACTGCTTCCCTTTTATTTATAAACTCATTTATGTGGTGTAACATCTTATAAATAAATAGTGAAACGGTAACAGTATGTCTAACCCAGGTGCTAGCCCTTTAGGCCGTAGCCAATTAATGCGATAAAGCTCTCCGCCAATCACGCCCTCGCAACAGGTCTATCCTTTAGAAGCTGTCGTCGCCGATGGTAAAATGAACTCTGACCAGAACTTTAGAGTCACAAATATTTACCGGAAAGTTGCTCATGGAACATCCAATATGGCAGTGATAGCGCAGACTACCATACGTAACCTGCAAGCACAACAGAACATCGCGAGCACATTACAAGATTTTAAAGAACTGGTTGAAGAGAAACTAAAACCTTCAAGCAGCCCATCAAACAGCTCTTTTGCTGACATGTTCAAAAAGGGTGGCGATAAGTTTATCCGACCATGTAACTTAAGCTCTCTGGCAATATGTCCTAATGATAAAACTAAATCTAGCGACGACACAAATCTCTAGTCCAAAAAATCATCTCACCCGAACAATCAAAACGATGAGCCATAAATCGGGTAAGACAAATCTCTCAACTTGCAACTATATCTGGAGGTTCCGGCTAATATCAGGAAAGCTCTTAGAAATAATAATAATATAATAATATAATATAATACATCTCACACCTCTCACACACGGCCGTCTGATCCCAAACTAGGCAGAGCCTGTACTATGGTAACCAGACCGCTGATAAACATACTTATATATTTTTAAATACATACATATTATAGATAAATTACACCCAGACACAGAACAAATGACCGACGAAGGACGAGTTTTCATAAACTGTCCATGTTCAGTCCAGTTCGTGATTTTACGTTGGTTACTCGGTGCTTCAATTGCCAGCAATATGCTGCGAAGTTTTGCAGAGAAACGAGTCCTTTTTTTTGTTTTTTTTTTTGACGGGGTGGAAAATCCCTTCGGATCTCCGGCTCCTTGGGGATGCAGGAGCCAGAGTATGTGGTGTTTCCACTAAAAACCACCCCGGTAGGCGGTCTCAGTCGTCCTGCTCTGAGGAGGACCCGGACCATGTTATTTCGGGTCCCCCCAGATCGACGCCGCACCTAACTAGGCTTCATCTCAGAGAAAGCCAGTGGCTTCTCCCTGCCTCCCAGCCTATCCAGATGTTGCGGCCCGATCACATTTTCAGTGGGAGCAGGCTGCCATCCTATCGTCTACCGCAGCAATTTATCAAATTATTTATGATTTAGAAAGTTTTTCTGTGTCTGAAACAA